>JAJNNQ010000073.1:1135000-1460000 GCA_027886175.1 Phylloscopus collybita
CCAACAACAACAACAAAAAACCCAAAAACAAAACAAAACAAAACAAAAAACCAAAAAACCCCAAAAAAAACACCAAAAAAAACTCCAAAAAACCCAAAAAAACCAAACCAAACCAAAACAAAAAAACCAACAAAAAACCACAACCAAAAAAAAAACCACACACAAAAAAAACCAAACCAAACCAAAACAAAAAAAACCAAAACAAAACAAAAAACCCCACAAAAACAAAACAAAAAAACCCCAACAAAACCCAAAAAAACACAAACCAAAAAAACCACAAACAGAGCTTCTCCCACTCTCCACCCTCAGTCCCCCCCCCCAACTCTGCCACTCCAGACTCCCCCAGCACTGACCATCTGCACCAGGGAAATGGGAAAGAAAAAAAAAAAAAATTGATTTAAGCAGACTGGGGGCTGTTAGAGCCACTTCCTAAAGCAATTTCCCAAACATTTCGTGGCTCATCTGGGAATTTCTGTTCTTGCCTCTTGCAGGGGAACAGCACATCCCCGAGCCAGAAGGACAGGCTCAGCCTGACAAACCCACGCTGCCTTCCCCAGCCTCGCCCCTCAGGATCCCCGTGTCCCCTCCCGCCTTTCCTTTCTCCAGCCCCAGCACGGGGATGAATTTCTGCTGCTCCAGCCCCAGCCAGCGCCCTCCTGCCTCCTCCCAAAGCTGTGCCCGTGGCTGGACGCCCAGCTCTGCTGGCCTGTGCTCCTCCAGTCCTGCCTCCTCCATCATTGCAGGCTCAGATCCTGTCCTGGGCTGGGTGCCACCTCCTGGGGCTCTGTGTCACCTCCTGGGGCTGGGTGTCACCTCCTGGGGCTGTGTGCCACCTCCTGGGGCTGGGTGTCACCTCCTGGGGCTGGGTGCCACCTCCTGGGGCTGGGTGTCACCTCCTGGGGCTGGGTGCCACCTCCTGGGGCTGTGTGCCACCTCCTGGGGTTGTGTGTCACCTCCTGGGGCTGTGGGCCACCTCCTGGGGCTGGGTGCCACCTCCTGGGACTGGGTGCCACCTCCTGGGGTTGTGTGCCACCTCCTGGGGCTGGGTGTCACCTCCTGGGGCTGGGTGTGACCTCCTGGGGTTGTGTGTCACCTCCTGGGGCTGGGTGCCACCTCCTGGGGCTGTGTGCCACCTCCTGGGGCTGTGGGCCACCTCCTGGGGCTGGGTGCCACCTCCTGGTGCTGTGTGCCACCTCCTGGGGCTGGGTGCCACCTCCTGGGGTTCTGTGCCACCTCCTGGGGCTGGGTGCCACCTCCTGGGACTGGGTGCCACCTCCTGGGACCATCCTGCTGCTCTGCAGGTGCCACAGCTGAGGTCTCCTCCCAGCCCCAGGTCTCTGGTGCATTGCAAGGCAGCAGCTGAACCACGTCCAGGTCTGGTGTCGCTTGGAGGCAGAGAGAGGGTTTGGTTTGGTTTGGTTTGGTTTGGTTTGGTTTGGTTTGGTTTGGTTTGGTTTGATTTGGTTTGGTTTGGTTTTGGTTTGGTTTGGTTTGGTTTGGTTTGATTTGGTTTGGTTTGGTTTGGTTTTTTTGGTTTTTTTTTCCCATTCAGTGCTTTACAAACCCCACCAAACCTCCTGATGGAGCAGCAGGGCTGGGAAGGTGGGGAAGGGTCTGGAAGGGGAAAGGTCTGGACTTGGTTTGTTCAGCTGAGGGGGCTGCAGCTTCTCCTGAAGGTCAGCTCAGCTCTGTGACCAGGACAGCACCCAGGGCAGGGCTGCAGCTGTGCCAGGGGGGGTTTGGGTTGGAGATCAGGGAAAGGTTCTTCCCCCAGAGGGTGCTGGCACTGCCCAGGCTCCCCAGGGATGGGCACGGCCCCGAGGCTGCCAGAGCTCCAGGAGAGCTTGGACAACTCTCCCAGCCCAGGCTGGGGGGTCTGTGCAAGGCCTGGGGTTGGGTTTGATGATCCTTGTGGATGCCTCCAGCTCAGAATATTCTGGGATTTCAATTCCTGGTCTCCCCTTTCAAATTTCCAAACCTTCCCAGACCCTTCCTCTTCACCACCTCCTGGAGAAGAACCCAAACACGAGCCCTGCCTTCCAGGTGCTCTCAGACCTGGTTTTTCAGCCCAAATCCAACGGGAAAGCCCCAAAGGGCTCCTGCTGCTGTGGTTTCTCCCCCGTTTGCTGCCTGCTGGGTCAGACACACGCACTTCCCAGAGAGCCAAACCCCTTGGAGACGGAGCGCGGGAGCCCTGCCCGTGGCTGGAGAGTGCAGCTGGAGCAAGGCATTAATTCCACTTACAGGATGAAATTGGCAGCAGAGCAACTGAATTTTTTTTTTTTTTTTTCCCCGTCCAGCTCCAAAGTGCTCTCAAAAGTGATCTAATTTATCACTGCGGCAGCGGCAGCAGCAGCCATTCAAAGGCTCTCCCAGCTCCCTGCCTCCCTGCCCATGGCGTGAGGAGATGACTTCAGCAGCAGATGGATCCAAGTTCTTTGTCTGGCTCCAGCTCCTGGGTCCTCAGCAGAGCTGGGGAGGCTCTGGCAGGCTGCAGCCTGGGCTTTGTGCTGCAAACCTCCACGGGGAGGAGGGGAAACGGCCTCAGGCTGGGCCAGCTGGGGCAGCAGCAGGGATTTCTCCATGGAAAAGGGTGCTCAGGCCTTGGGGCTGCCCAGGGGTGGGGGGTTTGGAGTGCCCAGGCCTGGAGGTGTCCAAGGAAGGGCGTGGAGGTGGCACTCAGAGCTGTGGGATGGGGACAAGGTGGGGAGTGGGCAGAGCTTGGGCTGGATGGCCACGGAGAGCTCCTCCAGCCTCAGTGGTTCTTGGAATCCACTCAGTGGTTCTTCTGTGATCTGCTCAGAGGGGATTTCAGGTGAGCAGCGTGGCTCGGGGGTTGTGAGGGGCTGGAATCTCTTTTCCTGCCCCTTTCCTCAACCAGGATCCACCTGGAGATCCACCCAGGGGTGTGAGCGTGGTGAGGGTTGGGAGCTGGGGGTGCCACCAGCAGAAATGAGCTCCATTGAGGTTGAGGAAATCTCCTGGTGGCTGATTCCCCACCCTGAGAGACCCAGCTTTGTGTCGCTGTGGGACACAAAGAGGAGACGCAGGCTCATTCAGAAGGCTGTGGACTCCTCAGAGGAGGAGCCATCAGGTTGATTTTCCAAACCTCTTTTCTACCTTTTACAAATGTGCCCACCTGAGAGGTGGGACCGCTGGAACCACTGGTCACTCACAGAGACCACCACTTGAAGTCCCTCCTCTGGGAAAGCGTGTGGAAAATGAGATAATTTACCAAGTGTGACCTTGTGTTACCAGTTTATGTCCCTGGGAACAGAATTTCCTAAAACCAAAACACGGCAGGCACGAACATCTCAGAGGGGATTTCAGGTGATTTTGGGGTTGTGAGGGGCTGGAATCTCTTTTCCTGCCCCTTTCCTCAACCAGGATCCACCTGGAGATCCACCCCAGGGGTGTGAGCGTGGTGAGGGTTGGGAGCTGGAGGTGCCACCAGCAGAGATGAGCTCATCTCATTGGGATTGAGGAAATCTCCTGGTGGCTGATTCCCTCTGAGAGACCCAGCAGCCAGGAGAGCTGAGGGGAAATCCATCAAATCCCTCTGAAGCTTTTGTGGTTCCAGGGTGGCTGCTGAAGGACAGAGGAGCCGTGGAGCGTTCAGCCTTTGTGGAGCTCCCCCCACCTGCTGCAGATGAGGCTGAGGATTTATCGGGGACCTCTGCTGCCCCGGCCCTCCCTGGATGGCTCCATCCATCCGGGGGAAATGAGGCAGCTGCAGCCTGCCCTGACTCCCAGGAGGGGGGAAGAGAGAGGAGAGAGGGGCCTGTCCTTCTTCTGGAAAAATAATGATGGGAAATTGCCAGGGCGCTGTGGCACCGTGTGAAAAAGGAGGTTCACTCTTTAGAAACATTTATAAGTTTAAATACTACTACTACTAATAATGATAATAATAAAAATATAAAATAATAAAATAAAATAAATAATAATATAAAATAAAAATAATAATAATAATAATAATAATAATAATAATAATAATAATAATATAAAAATAAAAATAAAAATAAAATTAATAATAAAATAAAAAAATAAAAATAAAAATAATATAGAAATAAAAATAAAAATAAAAATTTAAAATAAAAATTGAAATAGAAATAAAAATAAAAGTAATATAAAAATAAAAATAAAAATAAAATAATAATAATAATATAATAATAATAATAATAATAATAATAATAATAATAATAATAACAATAAAATAGGCAATTGGGAGACAGGAAAACAAAGCTCCTCGGCCAGCCGAGGGTGCTGACACCCGGCCAGCCAGCACCCCTCACCCCTTTCAGAGCCTTTGTTTTAAGGATCTCTGTGTTGCACATTCAACAGGCTCTGATGCATGATTCAAACCTTCGTTTTGGGCTGGGTTTTTCTTTGTGAAGTTTCAATTCCCCTCCCAAGCATGCAGCTTTATCTGTCGTGGGCTCTTCTCTGGTTAGATCTCATAAATCCTTCTCTTCAAAGTTCTTCAGAGGTTCAATTGTCCTTTTTTTAGGAACCTTCATGCAGGAACGTAGGATGACTCCTTCTGGCTTGGTCAGTTTAGATGTTACAAAGGAAAAAAAAAAAACAACAACTTCGCCTTTTGTTTTTACACTCTGCTACAATCAGAAAATGCCCCTTCATCACGTTTTTAAATCCCACCAATGAAAAGGAAATACAGCACAACCTTCTTAGTTACACGTAAAGCACTCATCTCGATATTTGTGAAAAGCCAACTCCAACAGGTGCATTTGTAATGATTTACACGCTGAGCACCCCCGGGGAGGCTTTGCTGACCTCCCTGAGCACTCCAGGTGTCCTCACCTGTCCAAGAGGTGCAGTCACAGAGTGCGAGGGGTCCTTAAAGCCTCGGACCTTTGGGGATCCACTGGGGACCCCCCGGGGCCCCTGTGGGATCTGCTGGGGGTCCCTGGGATCGGCCAGGAGCGGTGGAAGGAGAGCTGGGGAGGAAGAGGGAGGCCCAAGGAACAGCCCCGGGGCTGGGGCTGGGCTTTCAGCGATGATGGTTCTTGCAGCACTTCACCCCATCCTGGGGTGGGTTGGGCTGGCAGGGACTGAAATGCCACCCAGTGCCACCCCTGCCATGGTGAGCATCTCCCAGGGGTCCCACCAGCTGGGGGAGAGCTGTCACCCCCCAAAAAAAACCCCAAAAAAACCCCCAAAAAAACCCCTTTGGGACAGGCACGGCTCCTCCCAAACCCACCTCGGTGCCTTTAAAACCCGGGATGGGAGCTGAGGAATGTGGAAGGGTTTGGAGGAGAGAGAGAGAGAGATATCAGCCCTTCGCCGGTTGCCATGGAGACGGGCTCGTTTAACCCAATCGGGGTCAGGCAACCCTTTGTGCTCCCCGGCTAATTTAATTAAAAGACGTGGAGGATGAGCGAAATAAATCGGCCCGGAGCTCACCTTTCGGGGTGCTGTCCCCCCAGGGCCAGGCAGGATTCCTGGTGCCGGGTCGAGGGGAGAATCTTTTTTTGGGATGGGGACATCCCAAAACCCCTCAGGCAGCTCCTGGAGAGGAGAGGGAGCGGTGAGGAAGACAAAAAGGAGGAAGCAGGAGATGCCCCAGTGCCTCTGGTCCCTCCCGGGGTGTGGGAGCTTCCAGCCTGGATGGGAAAAGTGGTTTTATCTCCCCCTCCTGAATTTGAAATGTGGATAAAGCAAAGCTGGCAAGGTAATTATTCCTGGCTGTCAAACATTGCTCGGGCTTTGCTGGCTGCAGACAGCCCGAGAGTGATGAATCCCTTTGTGTTCGCAGCAGCCTTGGATGGGCTCCAGGAAAAGGTGCAAACAGGGAGGGAAGTTTGGCAATTAACCTGGCCCGGCTGGCAGGTTTCGCTGTTCCGGCAGCTGAGCACGAGGAAGGGGCTCACCTGGGGCCAGGGGTTCACCTGGGGCCAGGGGCTCACCTGGGGCTGGGGGCTCACCTGGGGCCAGAGGTTCACCTGGGGCAAGGGGCTCACCTGGAGCAAAAGGCTCACCTGGGGCAAGGGGCTCACCTGGGGCTAGCGGTTCACCTGGGGCCAGGGGTTCACCTGAGGCCAGGGGTTCACCTGAGGCCAGGGGCTCACCTGGGGCCAGGGGTTCACCTGAGGCCAGGGGTTCACCTGGGGCAAGGGGCTCACCTGGAGCAAAAGGCTCACCTGAGGCCAGGGGCTCACCTGGGGCAAGGGGCTCACCTGGGGCAAGGGGCTCACCTGGGGCCGGAGGCTCACCTGGGGCAAGGGGCTCACCTGGGCCCAGGGGCTCACCTGGGGCCAAGGAGCTGCCCTTGCTCCCCTGGGACGTCCCCAGTGCCACCCTGGGAGCAGCTCCTGTGTCCCTCTGCTGAGGCCCAGCCCGGCCAGGTGCAATAAAGAAAGTAAATAAAGAGCAGGGTTCGCCTCTGGGTGCACCTGAGGACAAAGGGAGGTGACAACACCTCCAGGCAGCCCAGCTCTGGACCTTTGGACCAGTCTCTGACTGGAAACAGCTCCCTGGGCCAGTGGCCAAGGCCAGGGAGGGCTGATCCTCCCTCCCAGGCACCTTGAGCCCAGCCCATGGCATCCACAAAGCAGGAAAATCCCCTTTTCCTCTCCCTTTCCTCCCCTTTTCCTCTCCCTTTCCTCCCCTTCTCCTCCCCTTTTTTCCTCCCCTTTTTTCTCCCCTTCTCCTCCCCTTCTCCTCCCATTCCTGAAGCACAGGATCTGCTCTGTGCCTCAGCCCAGGCTCAGGATCCCTTTCTGTGGCATGAAAGGCTCTTTCTGCCTTTTTTTTTTTCTTTCTCCTTTTTTTTTTTTTTCCCCTTCTGTTTAAACAATAAATAAATCTCTCTTCTGAGTCTTGTCCAAATTCATTCACTGGCCCTCTGCCTCTCTCCTGAATGACTCCACGGGAGTCCTTGAGTCTCAGCATTATTATATTTTATTTATCCAGCACAGTAAACCTGCGTGGCACTCTCCAGCATACATCAACCAGCAAGGTCCGTTTTCTGATGAGTGCACAGTTTGATTCAGGGGAAAAAAAAACCCAAACAAAACAAAAAACCCCACACTGTTCATAAAATGCCACAGCCCCCCTGGCACGGAGAGGCTGAACTGTGCCTTCCTCAGCCCCTAAAATCGAACCAGGCAGAAGAAATCCCCACCTGGGGAGGAGGATTTCCTTTGGAAGTGTCTTGGATTCTATTCCATCTGTTGAAAGCTGTTGGGGAGATGTTTTTTCTTTATCTCCTGTAACTCTGGGGGGAGGGGGGCAGGTGCCTTCTGATCATGGGCCAGGTGTTAAACCAGGTGGGGCAGGGTTTGTTATCTCTGTCACCACCTGTCCTCCCTCCAGGGGTTATCTCCTATTAATGGGCCATTGAGGATTATCTCCTGTTAATGGGTCAGTAAGGATTATCTCCTGCTAATGGGTCATTAAGGGTTATCTCCTGTTAATGGGCCATGAATAATTATCTGCTGTTAATGGGCCATTGAGGATTATCTCCTGCTAATGGGCCATGAATAATTATCTGCTGTTAATGGGCCATTGAGGATTATCTTCTGTTAATGGGCCATGGAGGCTCACCAAGCCATCATCCACATTCCATCATCCCAGTGTCAGATGCTCCACCCAGTGAGGAGGAGCCAACCATTCCCGCCTGGATAAAACTGAGACACAGGAACACCAGGGATCTGCTTCCACCGGATTCCCGGAGGGAGAGCGGACCCTTCTCACCACCCCTGGACCCTTCTCACCATCCCTGGACCCTTCTCACCACCCCTGGACCCTTCTCACCACCCCTGGACCCTTCTCACCATCCCTGGGCCCTTTTCTCTCAGGATCATCTCTGCCCCATCAGAACCACATCTACCACTCCAGGAGGACTCACTTTTGGGCTGCTCCCAACCCCCTGACCCACAGGGTGTCAGGTTGGAGCTCTGACCCTGTCAGGGTTCTCCACAATTGTTTGTTTGTTTGTTTGTTTGCTGGTTTGGTTGGGTGGTTTTGTTCCCTACTCCATTTGCATTGTTAATATTCCCAGTAAAGAACTGATATTCCTATTCCCAAATCTTTGCCTGAAAGCCCCTGAATTGCAAAAATTATAATTTGGCGGGGGTGTGAGGGGTTTCCATTCCCCATTCCAAGGGAAACTCCAGCTTTCCCTGGCTGACACCTGTCTGTCCAAACCAAGAGAGGAAGGTTCTGTTGTGGTGACTGTTCCAGCTTTGGGGAGCTGCAGGAGTGGTGAATCTTCATCCCCTGGGAGAAAATAAAAAAGGGGGAGAAGGGATTGTGCAGAAGCAGCAGAGGAGTGAGAGAAGAGGCTGCAGGCACCCGGGGCAGGGAGGGAAGAGGGGCACGAGGGGCTCTGGAGAGCAGGGGGGGAGTGTGAGGAGCCCTTCCAGTGTCAGGAACGGAATCAGGAGCAAAGCTGAGCTGGGAAAGAGGGAGGGGTGGGGGGGAAAAGGTGATTTTAAGTCTTGGGTTTACTTCTCATTACCTGACTCTGATCTCAGCGGTAATAAATTCAATTAACTCAATTAATTTCCCAACTCGAGCCAGTCTTGCCCGTGGTGGGAGTTGCTCCTCTTGCCTCAGTCTCAGCTCAGGAGCTTTTTGTTGTGTTTTCCCTTCCTCCGTCCAGGTGAGGGGAAAAGTGATGGAGCAGCTTTGGGGGGCACCCTGGGGACGACGATCCCATTCCCAGTCCCTGTCCAGTCACACCAATCACACCACAATCCCAAACCCTGGATTGGAATCCTCCTGTTCTCCCTATTCCCAGTCCCTGTCCAGTGCAGGGTCACACCGATCTGATCATGATCCCAAATCCTGGCCATGCAAGGGTTAAATATCCCCCAGGGGTGATTCCAGCAGGAATTATCCAGCAGCTGCAGCTGCAGGGAGGGATCCAGGGATCCCGTTTGGGGCTGATCCCGGAGATTTCTGCCCTGGGATGGGAATCCAGGAGGGATGGCAGAGCTCAGGGAAGGATGAGGAGAAGGAGGAATCCTCGCCCTCAATCCGGCAGGGAAGCAAAAAAAACCCACGGAGTGAGCAGCCCCTGGTTAATCCAGAGCACAAATTGGCAGAGGAATAAATAAATATAAATTCGCCAGGAGCACGGGCTGGAAATTAATAGGATTTTTAACCACCAGAGGAGCTGGTTCTGAAAAACCCCGTGGCCAGGCAAGAAAACCCTCCCGGTTCCAGGAGGGATTTGCACCATTCCCGGTTCACAGCAGGACAAGGACGTGGGGTGGACCAGTGGCTTTGATGGCCAGGAATCCGTGTGTACAAACACGAGAAGCAGAGCAAACAGGAGAGGAGCTCCAGTTCTTCATCCGGAGAAAAAAAAAAAAAAATAATTCTGATTTAATTGGTGTAACGGGCTCGTTGGGATCACTTCTGTCTGGAATATTAATATCCCACCGGATGCTGCCAGGGAAGGGCAGGCAAGGAGAAAAAGGAGGATCTCAGGAGCAGAGGTGCACTCTGAGCAAGGGACTGAGAGGGAGGGAGGGAGGGAGGGAGGAGACATTTAATGGGAATTTAAGAGGGAGAAATGGCTGCTGCTACAGCAGAGGCGCCAGGAATTGGGCTGGGAAGGGCCCTTTGAACCATTTAACCCCAAAAAATAAAAAACAACTCCAAAAAAACCCGACAGGTGGGCAGCATTCCCACCTGAGCGAGCTCCTCCGGGAGCCTCCGGTGCCGTGATCCCACCTGGGCTGGCTGGGAAGCGCTGGGAAGCACTGGGAAGCGCTGGGAAGCACTGGGAAGCACTGGGAAGCACCGGGAACACACACCCAGCTCTCCCCCGGCTTTTCCACAACCCCTGGTTCGCAGCTCAGAGTAGAGGGGGCAGTTTTGGGGAGACGGTTTTAAAAAAAGGAACCGGGTCACACCCGGCTCGGGTGGGTGGAATTGAGCCGGACTTTGGGATCAGGGGCAGGGAGCGAAGGATCCGGCGCTCGGGAATGTCCGAGGATGGAGGTCCGAGGATGGATGGAGGTCCGAGGATGGATGGATGTCCGAGGATGGATGGATGTCCGAGGATGGAGGTCCGAGGATGATCCCCTCTCCCAGCACCCCGCACCTCTGGAAAGGCGCTAACGAGGTGTAAAAAAAAATCTGATTTACAGCGCGAACTCCCGGCGAGCAACCGAGATCCCGACGGAGATGGAGAGAGGGAGAAACGCCGGAGAGGCTCCGGGGCTGGAGCTGGGAATTACCGCCGGCTGGGAAAGGCAGCCAGCGCCGCTCCCGCCCTGCCAAAGATGTTTCCCCTCGGGGAATGGTCACGGGTGGGAAAACGAGCGCTGAGCCGCCGGGGTTTTGCAGCGGGGGGGGGGGGAGTTCCCAGCCGCCCCCCCACCCCAAAATCCGCGGAGCCAGCGCTGCCCCCGGTGCCGGTTCTTTCTCTCCGCTCGGTCCCGGCAGCGATTCCCGCAGGGAGCTGGGTTATTCCAGCCGCATTCCCGGGCTGGAAAAGGCTTTTCCCGGCTGCAGGTGATGCTCGGGCAGCCAGGGCGGGCTCAGCAGAGCCCGTCCGAGGATTTAATCCGAGGAGAAGGTGCCAGGTTGTGGGAGCTGGAAGAGCTCCCGCTCCCAGCGGCGCACACGCTCCTCTCCCTTCCCGCAGGTTCTCGCTGCCGGCCTGGGCTGGGTTCAGCCGGGGACAGCATCTCGGGGGGGAGCTGGAGTGAGAGAATTCCCCTTTCCCAGCTGAGTCCTGAAGGAGGCAGAGCACGGCTCCTGCTCCGGGGTGGGGTGAGGGGGACAGGGAAGAGTTTTGGGTGCTGGGAGCAGCTCATCCCCCCCCCCAAAAAAATAAAAATAAAAATAAAAAAGCAGCGCGGCAGAGCAGCTCATCCCAAAAATAAAAAGCAGCGCGGCAAAGTGCCTGGCTCTCCCCGGAGGATTTTATCCTGGGAGGATCGTGGAATATCCCGAGCTGGATGGAGCCCACGAGGAGCTGAGTCCAACCCCTGGCCCTGCACAGCCCCAAAATTCCCCACCCGGTGCCTGGGAGGGAGCTCCGTGCCCCTTCCCCGGGGAGCCTGGGCACCCTCTGGGGGGGAGAACCTTTCCCTGATTTCCAACCCAAACCCGCCCAGACACAGCTCCAGCCCTTCCCTGGAAAGCTGCTCCTCCTGAAGAAACTGTTGATCGCATTCCCAGATGATTTTTATCACCAAAAAAAAAAAAAAAAAAAAAAAAAGCAGCTTTAAACACTCATCTTTCCCAAAAGTCAGACTCGGGAGTTTGAATCACTGATAAATATTTGGCTTCCAGCCTCCCAGCTGTGCTGCTCCTCGGAGGAAAACAACGTTTGTCCTCAGCTTGGGGGTCAGGGCAGGGCTGGTGGCAAAGCCGGGATCCCAAAGGGGCCCGGCTGGGAGGGCCCGGGGCAGGGATTTTGGGGATTTTGGGGGTTTGGGGGATTTGGGGGGTTTTGGGGATTTTGGGGAGCTGCTGGCTCAGGGGTGCTGGGGATGTGTCCCTGTCCTGCTGCCCCTCCTGCCGCGGGGTTTCGGGGCTTTGGTCCGGGATGTTCCGTCCCAGCTCTGCCAGAGGTGAGCGAAATTCTCAAAAACAAAACAAAAGAAAAAAATCCCTCTCGAAATTCCCGGGTTCGTTCAGGAGCTGCCAATCCTCCCCCTCGGTTTCCTCAAGGGCTCTTTCTTGGAGATCTGGAAGGCAGCTGGGATTTGAATCCAGAACTTTCTGCCGTGGGCTGAGCTTAACCCCGCCTGCGGCAGCTCCAGGGCCCTGCAGAGCTGGGACACGGGGCACTCATGGATTTATATTTCTATATTTCTATATTTTTATGGTTTTTTTTCATTTATATATTGTTTCAGTATTCTTATGGATTTAAAACGTTTATATTCTTTTAATAGTTTTTATATGTCTAGATTTTAAATATTTTTTAATATTTATTTTTGTATTATATTTATATCTTATTTATATGTATTTATATATATTTTATATATTACATGTTTTAATATGTATTATATATTATATATTATATATTATATATTATATATTATATATTGTATCTTTCATATATTATATCTTTCATATATTATATTATATTATATTATATTATATTATATTATATTACATATTATATATATTATATACTATGTATGAAAAATATATAATGTATATTATTTTTATATATATTTATATTTTTATACATTACATCTATCTTTAGAAATATAAACTTATTTCTATTTAAATATATATTTTTATATTGATAATATTTCCTTAGTTTATTTTATATTTGTATTATTATAAATATAAACATATATTTTAAAAATATTTAGATATATTAAAAATATATATTTTTTAAAAATATATATTTTAAATTCTATATTTATCACTTTTCTGCAGCCAATTTTGTCACCTGGCCGAGAGGCCCCTCACAGCTCCAGGGCTGGGGCAGCCGAACATTCAGGGAATTGTTGGGGCTGGGAAAGCTCCTGGAGGCCGAGCCCAACCTTTCCCTCAGCACGGCCGGACTCACCTGCCTGCACAGCCCCAGGTTTGCCTTTTGGGCACTTCCAGGGATGGTGACTCCACCTGGGTGCTGCCCCGGCTGAGGGAGCTCCCCAGCATGCTCAGGATCATCTCCAGGAACCCTGATCTGATCCCTTCACCCATTTCAGGCCCACCTGGGTGATGACTCCAGCCTGTCCCTTCCCCTCCCAAGCCACCAGGGTGATGGAGCTCCTCAGCACCCCCAGGATCATCTCCAGAAATCCTGATCTGGTCCCTTCAAGCCCCGTTTCTCGGTCTCCGAGAGCTTTCCCAGCCCCAACAATTCCCTGGGTGATGGCTCCAGCCTGTCCCTTCCCCTCCCAAGCCACCAGGGTGATGGAGCTCCTCAGCATCCCCAGGATCATCTCCAGAAATCCTGATCTGATCCCTTCACCCGTTTCAGGCTGAGCTCTGCCCACCCCAAAACCCATAAAAAAATAAAAAATAAAATAAAAAGCAATCAGGGCTGGCTCATCCCCATCCCTTTCCCTGCCTGGCTCCCTGGCAGGGCTGCAGAGGCTCTGCTGCCATCTCCAACCAAGCAGAAGATGTTCCAACAAGCAAAGCCTGCAGAAAAAAAACCCCAAAACACATTTCACAGGGGAAGCAGATCCCAGAGCTGGGTTTCCTGCTCAGTGCTTCGATGTTTGCCTCGTGTCACCGGCTCAGTCACTCGGGGGGAAAATCGGTGTCACCTCCCTGCCAGCTGCCCCTCTGTCACTGCTGCAGGGCAGGGATGCTGCCCTCGGGCTGCGGGAGGGATTCCCTGCTCAGGAAATTCCCTCGGGGCCGGAGCCAGGAGAAGCTGAAGCAACGTGGGAAACCCAGGGAAGCGAAACCAGCGGCGTGACTCTGCTCCTCGGAGGTTCTGCTTCAGCCTCCTGATGTTTTACGGTTTTTGTAACGCAGTTTTCTCACACTCTTTTCATGTCAATAATGATTTTTTGCACTCCTTTCTGGAGGAGGGGAGAACTGACGGGTTGACCAGGGGGGTTGGAGAGGAAAATTTTCATCCTCCAATCCACAGCCACTGCTAGAATTCTATAAATATTAAATTTTACATTCTTCTCATAAAGAAGGGACTGTTAATGGACTGTGGGGTTGACCAGTGTGGTTGGAGAGGACAATTTTCATCCTCCAATCCACGGCCACTGCTGGAATTGTATAAATGTCCAGGTCTGTGAATAAACTGCCCCATTTTTGCCTTGGACAAAGCACAGGAAGGGACCTTAACGCTCCCACCTCTGCCCAGGTGTCCTCCTGTTTTTCTAAAGTTCTTTTCGGCCTTCTGATGTTTTACATTTTTTTGTAATGCAGTTTTCTCACGCTCTTTTCATGTCAATAACGATTGTTTTGCTCTCCTTTCTGGAGGAGGGGAGAGTTGATGGGTTGACCAGGGTGGTTGGAGAGGACAATTTTCATCCTCCAATCCACGGTCACTGCTGGAATCCTATCAATGTCGAGGTCTGTGAATAAACTGCCCCTTTGCTGCCTTGGACAAAGAAGACCCGAACATCTGGCTGGGCAGCAGCAGCTCCAGGGAGCCGCCAAAAGCCCCGATGGAACCGCACCCCGGGGGGGGAACTCCAGGCTCATCCCGCTGGGATCAGAGAGATCAAAATGCCACCAGGGAGGTGACAACCAGGAGGGAATTGGGGACAAGGAGCCGCCCCCAGGCCACGCGGTGGGACCCGGCTCGGAGCAGCTCCACGTCCCACACACTCCCCGGAGCGAGGAGAGGAGCAGGGGAGGCCGCTCCTGGCTCGGGTTCGGGGCGGGATCCGGGAATTTCAGGCGGCTGGAGAGCAGCCCCGGCTCTGCTCTGCTCTGCTCTGCTCAGCTCAGCTCTGCTCAGAGCAGGGGAACCCAGGGATCCTGACACCAGACAGGAGCGAACACTCCAGCCCAGCGTGGGGCTAATGAAGGGCTTTCTGAAGAGCTAAAAAAAAAAAAAAAAAAAAAATCAGGCGAAGGTATAAAAACAAACAGGGCTGAGAGTGTCAGGGAGCCCCTCGGAGAGAGGCAGAGGTTAAAGGGAGCGATCCTGGGCGCTGAGGAGCTCACAGGGATGGGATCTGTTCCTTCCCCTCTCCCTTCCGGCTCCCACAGCTCCCCTGGAGGTTTCTGTGCCTCCGGGGAGATGCCATCCGTGCCTGGGGCGGGTTGTTTAACGGGAAATGTGCTCTGGAGCCCGGTGGGTGACCTGGAGGGATCCGTTCCATCCTCCACCCTCAACCCCAGCCGCTGGGAGGGACTGCCAAGGGCAGGCAGGAGTTTCTGGCCCCAGCCCAAAAGCCGGGAGATGGGTGGCAAGGCAACAGAGAGCTCAGTCCAGCCGATCAGGGAGGGATTTCTCCCGAGCTGTGATGGGGGAGCAGCCAAAGAGCCGCGGTGCTTGAGACCCCGGGGAGGGGAAGGGCGGGATCATCACACCTGGCACTGCCCAGGGAAGTGTTTTAGCTCCACGTCCCAGCTGGGCCTGGGGGGAAAATGAAGCTCGGGGGGGTTGATCCTGCCCCTGAGGCATCGATCAGCTGCAGCCAGGGCTGGGCTGGGCCGGGCCGGGCCGGGCTGGGCCGGGCTGGGCTGGGCCGGGCTCACAGGTGCCCAGGGCTGGGCTGGGCTGAGCCGGGCCGGGCCGGACCGGGCTGGGCTGGGCTGGGCCGGGCTGGGCCGGGCTCACAGGTGCCCAGGGCTGGCACCTCTCGCACCGATGCCAGCAGGAGGCCACTGACACCTGGTGGCTTCTGCCCAGGTGTGGAAACCCCCTCAGGTGCATCCCCAGAGCCCTTCCCGCCCGGCTGAGGGATGCTCCGGGCACCTGGGAGGGTCTGGGACAGCGCAGCTCCCGGGGAGAGAGAGCGAGGAGGTGACACGGCTGCGACTCCACACCTGCCAGAGAATCAGACACACCGGGGCCAGCGGGGGCTGAGCAGCTCCGTCCTCCCCGGGCAGGGCAGGGCAGAGCCGATCCGGGCCGGGCCGGGCCGGGCACGGGCTCCGGGGGACGCCTCGGCAGAGCGGCTGCGTGACACCGGCTCCCCCGGGCTCGCTACCGCTGCCAGATGCTCCCGGGGCTGAATCACAGCCATTTGTTGTGGCGAGCGTCGCCTCGGCACCTGCTGCACGCTGAACACCTCCTCCTCTTCCTCCTCCTCCTCCTCCTCCTCCTCCTCCTCCTCTCCCCTTGCCCCGAGCGATGGGGAGTGGGCGCTGCAGCCACGGGGCTCGGGGGCTGCTGAAGGAGGCAGGGAGGCAGGGAAAGGGTTAAAAGCCGCGCCTGGAGCCCCCGGGCTGTGGCAGCGAGAGGCTGGGGAGGAGGGGACGCGACCCCCACGCACCTTCTGGAGCTCGGACATCCCAGGGAGGCTGGGGGGTCACAAAATAAAATAAAAATAAAAATAAAAATAAAAAAAGGGAGCCGGTGCCACCCAGGACCCCCCTTTCTGCAGAGGAATCGCCCCCCCAGGAGCCACCCACCCCCCCCCCAGACCCCCACGGGACCCTCCCCAGCTTCCCTCCAAGCGGGAGCCGGGCTTGGATTCCCTCTGCTGCTCTCACACCCCGGGGGCTTCCAGAGCCTTTCTCCAACCGGGCAAAGAGCAAAAAAAACCTGGGAAGAACCTCCCGTGGCCTCACCCGGCCCCTCGAATTCTGTCCCCAGGGCCAGGTGGCAGCGGCGCTGTCGCCTCCAGGGCCAGGTCGGGCCGGGGGCAGCGCGGGGATGGGGCTGTGACCGGCACCGAGCTGTTCCTCCCTCCCACGGGCGCTTCCCTCCCACGGGGACTGTGACTCAGGGAACCGTCCCCGGAGCAACAGCCTCGGCGCAGGAGGCTGCCAGCAGCGCCTCGGGAAGGCACGTGAGGTGAAAAAGGGGTTAATCCCGCTCTGGAAAGGAGCTGGGAAGGTTTTTTTCCCCGGAGCGGTGAAATCTTTCCAGGGCTGGGAATGTTTGGGCTGGCGTGAGCCGGAGCTCGGGGGGATGATCTGAGGGATGAGAGCACGCTCGGGTGAGGGCGGATAAAGGGGTTGCCTGGGAGATGCCAGGGGACAGCCAGCACCGGGGACAGGGACTGGAACGGGACTGGAACGGGACTGGAACGGGACGGGCTCCACCCCAGAGGTGGCCCAGCTGCAAAGGAGCGGCCGTGGGACCGGGTGGGAGCGGCTGCGGGGGCAGCGGCGGGCTGGGCCACAGCGGGCAGCACAGGTGACATCCCGGCAAGGGTGACATCCCGGCAGCGGTGACACCCCAGCAAGGGTGACACCCTAGCAAGGGTGACATCCCAGTAAGGGTGACACCCCAGCAAGGGTGACATCCCAGTAAGGGTGACACCCTAGCAAGGGTGACATTCCAGCAAGGGTGACACCCTAGCAAGGGTGACATCCCGGCAAGGGTGACACCCCGGCAAGGGTGACATCCCGGCAAGGGTGACATCCCAGTAAGGGTGACATCCCGGCAAGGGTGACACCCCAGTAAAGATGGCATCCCAGCACAGGTGACTTCCCACTGAGAGTAACACCCCAGCACAGGTGACATCCCAGCAAGGATGGCACCCGAGGACAGGTGTCACCCCAGGACAGGTGTCACCCAAGCATAGGTGGCACCCCAGCACGGGTGACATCCTCTCACCCTGCCTGCTCCATCCAACGAGCCGGGCGCTGCCTGCGAGTGACCCGGCCCGGTCCCGGGCGACCCCGCCAGCCGAGAGCCGCCCCGAGCTGACCGATACCTCTCGGTGGGGCCGCTCCCGCTCCCGGCCCCAGGACCGGCGGAGACGCCTTGGCACGGCGGGACCGCCCAGCCCGGGATCCGCTCTGGGGCTGAGAGGCGGAGGCATCGCCGCTCCGCTCCGCCCGGGCTCGCTGAGCGCGGGGGCGGGATGGAGACCGCGGGGACCGCGGGGACCGAGGGGACAGAGGGGACAGAGGGGACCGAGGGGACAGAGGGGACCGAGGGGACAGAGAGGATCACGGGGATGGAGGGGACCGAGGGGACGGAGGGGACCGAGGGGATCACGGGGATCGAGGGGAACAAGGGGTTCACGGGGACCACGGGGACCGAGGGGGCGGAGGGGATCACGGGGACAGAGGGGACCGAGGGGGCGGAGGGGACAGAGGGGACCGAGAGGATGGAGGGGACCGAAGGGACCACGGGGACCGAGAGGCCCACAGGGACGGAGGGGACCGAGAGGACGGAGGAGACCACAGGGACCGAGGGGACCACAGGGACCGAGGGGACCGAGGGGACCCCCGTCCCCGTCCCCGCCGCCGCCGCCGCCGCCCCGCGCGCACCTGCCTCCCGCGGGGAGCCGCGCGCGCGGCGCGCACCACCTCGCCTCAGGGCTCGGGGGGGGCCGGCGGCCGGAGCGGGCGTGTTTACACGGGGGCCGAGGGGGGCGGCACCCCCCCCAGCCCCCCCTCCTCCCCCCCCCCCCCGGCACGAATGGTCTCTTCCTCGCGCTCTATTTAATCCCCGCCGCTGCCGCACCGCCGGCTCCGGAGCGGAGGGAGCAGCGCCCGCCGCCCGCGCTGCGGCTCGGTCGCGCCGGCCCCCGCGGGCTCCCGCCGCCGCCACCATGCAGCCCCCCGCCCTCGGCATCCTGCTGCTGGCCGCCTGCCTCGGCAGCGCCCGGGGAAACCTCTCCCGCGACGGTGAGTGGCGGCGCGGCGAGCGGGCGAACCTCCCTCCCTCCCTTCCCTTCCCCTTCCCGGTCCCCGCCGCCATGGCCGGGGGTGCGGGGGAAGCCGAGCGACAGGTGCGGGGAGGGGGGCGGCGGGAAGGCAGCGGCGCCGTTATGTGGGTCAGGCAGGTGCCGCCCGCCCCGCCCGGCCCCGCCCGGCCCGGCCCTCGGGGCCCGCCCCGCCGCCGCCTGCGGGTGCGGCTCCCGCGGCCCCGAGCGGCCGCCGGGGCTCAAGGTCACGGCGGCGCCGGTGCTGCCCCGTCGTGTCCCCCCCCCCCCCCCCCCATGGCCGCGGACCGCCCGGGGCGGGGCCGGGGCCGGGGCGGCGGAAGGTTCCAGACAGGCCCCGGCGGGCGGCGGCGGCGGCGCTCGGCCCCTCCCGGCGCTGCCCGCGGAGCGCGGAGGGGGGGATGGATGGATGGATGGATGGATGGATGGATGGATGGATGGATGGAGAGACCCCGGTGCGGCGGAGCCGCCCCGCCGGGAGGGTGCCGGGGCTCGGCGGGGACGCGCGGAGGGGGGGCAGACCCCGCCGAGGGGCGGATGGAGCCCCCCGGGGGAAGCGGCGGTGACATCCCCGGGGGGAGCGGCGGTGACATCCCCGGGGAAGCGGCGGTGACATCCCCGCCGTGGCTGGGGCGGGTCCCCGGTGCCTCCGGTGGGAGCCGCCTCCCCGGGATGCTCGGGGGGGGGGGGGGCCCGGCGGCGGCGGCGGCCGCTCCCCGTCCCGCCGGGATGCTGCCGGGATGCTGCCGGGGCATCCAGCGGCATTCCCCGGCTCGCCAGACAAAGGGGGGGTTCGCAGTCGCGACAGGCGCGGAGCGGCTGTGATTTTCTGCCGGCGTTCCCCGGTGGCAGCGCCGCGTTCCCCGTCGCTGCGGGTCCCTGCGGGGTGGCCGCCGGCGGCTCGGACCCGCCATCCCTGTCTGGCTGCTGGCGGCTGCCTTCGGCGTGTCGGGAGGCGCCTGTCGTGACAGAGTCGCCGCTCGCTGCCCGTGTTTGGGTGCGGAGGTGCAGCAGGCGGCTGGGCTGGAGCCGCGGTGTTGTGGTCCGGAGCTGCTGCGGGAGGCGGATCCCATCCCCATCCCCAGCCGGGAGGGCAGGGAGGGGGCTCGGGAGCAGCAGCAGCAGCAGCCTCGCGGCTCCCGGGGGCTGCGCGGGTGGGGAGGTGGCGCGCTGGGGACACGGGCTGAGCCCGCAGCCCCCGCCGCTCCCCCGCACCCATCTCAGCCGCTGTCAGCGCCTCTGGGGGCTGGTGGCTGCGTTCCCATTCACGAATCCCGGGGATTCGTTCTGCTTTTGGCCGCGCTTCCTCCCACGGGCACCCGGGAAGAGTCGCTTTGGGTGTGGGTGCTGCTCACCCCGCGCCGTGGGGACATTCCCTGCCTGGGGGCGGCCGAGCATCCCGGGGGAGCGCTGCTGCCCGGGGGGAGGCGGCCGTGACCCGGGGCTGTCCTGGGACAGGACGCAGCCCCCATGATGACACTGCAAGATTTCCTCCCGGGCTGGCCTCTGCTGTGGCCACCAGTGCCAGGGGCCAGCACGGCCGGACAAACAGACTCCCCCCCCCAAAAAAACCCCCCCACGTTAGGAGTGGAGGAGTTGCCTGGCTGGGAGGTGCTTGGGGAGAAGTCGCTGCTGTGGTGTCTCTGCCTGGTTTGGTGCCTCACCCTGGAGCCCCCCGAGGAGATCTCCCCTCCCTGGGGCCGGGCTGGAGGCTCCTCCTTGGAGAACGTTCCTGCAGTGCTGCCACTACGGGCAGGGGCTGGGGGAGCCCCCTGGGAGCCACCCAGGCACTGGGAGCACTGGTCCTGCACTGGGAGCACTGGTCCTGCTCAGGAGGGCACTGGGAGCACTGGTGATGCACAGGGGGGCACTGGGAGCACTGGTCCTGCACTGGAGTGCACTGGGAGCACTGGTGATGCACAGGGGGGCACTGGGAGCACTGGTCCTGCACTGGGAGCACTGGTCCTGCACTGGGAGCACTGGTGATGCACAAGGGGGCACTGGGAGCACTGGTCCTGCACAGAGGGGCACTGGGAGCACTGGTCCTGCACTGGGAGCACTGGTGATGCACAAGGGGGCACTGGGAGCACTGGTCCTGCACTGGGAGCACTGGTCCTGCACTGGGAGCACTGGTGATGCACAGGAGGGCACTGGGAGCACTGGTCCTGCACTGGGAGCACTGGTGATGCACAGGAGGGCACTGGGAGCCCTGGTCCTGCACTGGGAGCACTGGTCCTGCACTGGGAGCACTGGTCCTGCACTGGGAGCACTGGTCCTGCACTGGGAGCACTGGTGATGCACAGAGGGGCACTGGGAGCACTGGTCCTGCACTGGGAGCACTGGTCCTGCACTGGGAGCACTGGTGATGCACAGGGGGGCACAGGAGAGCACTGGTCCTGCACAGGGGGGCACTGGGAGCACTGGTCCTGCACAGGGGGGCACTGGGAGCACTGGTCCTGCTCAAGAGGGCACTGGGAGCACTGGGGGCCCCGGTCCTGCCCCGGGAGCCCCGGCCCTGCCCCGGGGCCCTGTCTGTGCCCTTGGCTGCCGTTGTGCTGCCGTCGGCACTTTGGCTGTTTGGGCGGCTGCTGCTGCTGCGTGGTTGTCCTTGTGTGAGGCTCATTCTCTGGCTGCAGGCTTATTCCACCCGGGCCTTGTGTAACCCTTTTGTTTGGACAATGCCCTGGGAGGCCAAAAACCCAGATGGCTTGGGGCTGTTGTTTTTGGGTTTTTTTCCCCCTTTTGGCCGCTGGAGGAGGTGGGGAGGCGTCCTCAGCCTGGTCCCTGTCCTGCAGGGTGGCTTTGTCTCTCTGGGAGAGGCGTCTGCTTGGCCAGGCCACCCAGAGGAGGCTCCCTCTGTCCTGGGGAGAGGCCCTGAGCCTCCAGCTCCAGCCAGCCTGCATGGGATGGGGTCTGGAGAGGGGCTTTTGCCACCCCCGGGCTCCCAGCAGTGAAATTCTCCCCCTGCCCACCCTCCTGGGCTCCTGTGGCTCAGTTTCCTTGAGGGGCTTTGGAGGAACATCTCAGGGGACAGGGTGAAAGGTTCCAAAAGAGGCTCTCACCCCCCAGGATCAGCCCAAGGCTTTATTCTTGAAGGGTTCCAGGGCAGAGAGAGAGAGCAAGGAAAAAAACAGGATTTTATCTGGTCTCTGGCTCAGGAGAGAGAGCTGGGCCTGAGCCAACAGGGTCAAGAGGGGAGAAAAAGGGTCAAACTCCATGGTCACAGGCTTCAGGGGGTTCTGGGGGTGGAAAAAAAAAAAACCAACAAAACAACAACATTCCCCAGAGGAATCCACCACAGCAGGTGCCACCTGCAGGTGCTGGGAGGTGTCAGTGCTGGAATGTGGGAGGCTGGGGCAGGGAGAGCCCGGGGAGGGGGCACAGGGGGGTGGTGTGGGGCAGGGGGGCACAGGGGGGTGGTGTGGGGCAGGGGGCACAGGGGGGTGGTTTGGGGCAGGGAGAGCCCGGGGGAGGGGGCACAGGGGGGTGGTGTGGGGCAGGGGGGCACAGGGGGGTGGTGTGGGGCAGGGAGAGCCCGGGGAGGGGGCACAGGGAGGGGGCACAGGGGGGTGGTGTGGGGCAGGGGGCACAGGGGGGTGGTGTGGGGCAGGGGGGCACAGGGGGGTGGTGTGGGGCAGGGGGCACAGGGGGGTGGTCTGGGGCAGGGGGACACAGGGAGGGGGCACAGGGGGGTGGTCTGGGGCAGGGAGAGCCCGGGGAGGGGGCACAGGGAGGGGGCACAGGGGGGTGGTGTGGGGCAGGGGGCACAGGGGGGTGGTCTGGAGCAAAGAGAAGCCCCCGGTGGCTGCTTGCCCCGGCGCTGCTCCCCGCGGAAGGCGTGCCAGAGCCCCGGTGCCATCGGGGCTGGCCATCTGCTCTCCCGGCTCCCGTGCCAGCAGCACCAGCCCTTGGCTCCAGAGCCCGGGGAAGCGGTGACAGCCCTGCCGAGGCGTGGAAAGGGAGGGAAGGAGGGAGGGAGGGCGACCTCTCAGCATCGCTCACTACCTGCTTGGCCTGATTTCGGATGACTTGGACCAGCTGCCTGGGGGGGAAAGGAGCCGTTCCAGGGCTGGGATCGGCGCTCAGCCCGAGGGAGAGGGGAGGGAGCAGGGAGAGCATCCCTGCGCTGGGGAATCCAGCGCTCAGCTGCCTGGGGGGGAAGAGGAGCGGCTCCAGGGCTGGGATCAGCCCGAGGGAGCAGGGAGAGCATCCCTGCGCTGGGGAATCCAGCGCTCAGCTGCCTGGCACCACGCCTTAGGCTCAACAGGCAGGGCTGGGTTTTTAGGACAAAGCCGGGGGCTCAGGCTCTGCCGAGGTGCCCAGACGGTGAGGGATGCGCTGGCACTGCTGCTGGGGGAGGAGGGGGGGGGACAGGAATTCTGCCCCCGGGGTTTGGCACGGCCCAGGTTCTGTTTGCTGGGAGTGTGACGGCCTGGCCTGCAGGCGGGGGGAGAAACGGGACAGGAATTCTGCCCCCGGGGTTTGGCCCGGCCCAGGTTCTGTTTGCTGGGAGTGTGATGGCCTGGCCTGCAGGCAGGGGGAGAAACGGGACAGGAATTCTGCCCCCGGGGTTTGGCCCGGCCTGGCCCGCAGGCGGGAGGAGAAACCCCGGCGATGCTGCCGGAGCAGGAGCTGAGCACCCCGAGCTCCTCCGGAGGGGAAAAGCACCCTCCCCGCCCAGGATTCCCTGCCTGGAACGAACAGAACTCTTCCTCTTCTCCCTCTCCCTGCCCCTCCCGCCTCTCCAGGGGTGTTGGCAGCGCCGGGGGAAGCGGAGGGGAGCGGGATGGAGCTTCTCCTCCCGGGGGCAGCCCGACGGAGGGAGCGGCCGGCAGAGCTGCTGCTGTTTGTTTTTCCTGCCTGGCTGCCTCAACCCCGCCCTGTGCCCAGCCCAGGGTGTCTCCTGTGCCCAGCCCAGGGTGTCTCCTGTGCCCAGCCCAGGGTGTCTCCTGTGCCCAGCCGGCTCCCTGCAGGACGGGAGCAGTGGGGCAGGGTGTGGATGTGATGCCCGAGGTGGTTTTGGCGGCGATGGCAGCTCGGTGGGCTCTGCTGGTGGTGCTGGGCTGGTTCTCCTGGGCACGGCTGTCTCCCCTGGGCTCCAGCTGGGCTGCTCTCCAGGCTGCTTCTCCAGCCCCTTGGCTGTCCAGGTCCCACCCCCCCGTTGCTACGATTCGTGCCTGCCATGGTTTGGTTTTAGGAAATTCTGTTCCCAGGCACTTTTACTGTAAGCAAAGTCACACATTGTAAACCATCTTGTTTTTCCCACATTCGTTCCCAGAAGAGGGACTTCACGTGGTGGTCTCTGGAAGTGACCAATAGTTCCCAGAGGTCTATTTACAATTTGCAAAAAGTATAAAAGAAGCTTAGAAAATAAACCTGTGGCTCCTACTGACGAAGAGTCCAGCAGCCTTCTGCCCACTCCCTGTCTCCATGCACTGTGCCCCACAGCGACGTCCCCCAGCGCTGGTTCTGCACAGACTGAGCGGAGCCCTGGTTGTGCTTTGGCTCTTGAGTGGCTCCGCGGGCCCTGGAAGGTGCTGTGACAGCCCCGCGGTCAGATGGCTCTGCTCCTCCTCCTCCTCCTCCTCCTCCTCCTCCTCCTCCTCCCGGTACCGGCTCAGCTCAGCTTGAACCATCTGCTCCAGCCCAGGCCCCTCTGCTCTTGGCCGGGCACCGAGAACAGCGGAGCCTCCAGCGGGCGGTGGGAGCGGCCTCGGTGCTGCCCCAGCTCCCCCCAGAGGGGCTGGGATCCTCCATCCCCCTCCCAGGGAGCCCCTCGCCCACCCGGGGCTGTCCTGGGCGAGGAGGAGGAGGAGGATGAGGAGCCAGGAACGCTTGGGCAGCCCCGAGGCAGAGCAAACCCAAAGGGGAGGAATTTGTGTAACCATTCCGGTGAAACTCCGCTTAAACACGCTCAGCTCTGGCCCTGAGGGGAGGGCAGCGGCTGCCTGGGGTTCAGGGAGGAGGAAGAGCAGAGCAGCAGCTGCTTCCCGGCCCTGCACGCTGAGGACGGAGCCAGGGTGACTCTGGGAATGTCGGCTCTGAGAGCATCCAGGAGGAGGAGGAGGAGGAGAGGAGCATCCTGTGGGAGGAGGGAAGCGGCGTTGGAGGGGCTGGAGCTGCCGGCGGGGAGCCCCGATGGAGCCGCTGGGTGGATTTATCCCCGCCCAGCCTGAGGCTCCGCCCGCAGGGAGGGCGCAGGGACCGCGGGCAGGTGTGGATTACCCCCGGGGCAGGTGTGGGATCCCCGGGGCAGGTGTTGGGTGCCCCCGGGGCAGGCGTTGGGTGCCCTGGGCAGGCGTTGGGTGCCCTGGGCAGGTGTTGGATGCCCAGGACAGGTGTGGGATACCTGGGGCAGGTGTTGGAGACCTTCAGGCAGGTGCTGGGTACCTGAGGACAGGTGAGGGATCCCCCTGGGCAGGTGTTGGATGTCCAGGGCAGGTGTGGGATACCTGGGGCAGGTGTTGGAGACCCCCGGGCAGGTGTGGGATCCCTCTGGGCAGATGTTGGGTACCCGGGGCAGGTATTGGATCCCCCCGGGCAGCTCCCACCGAGGCTCTGCGGTGTGCGGAGGGTGCCGGGGTTGGAGCAGCAGCAGCGATTCCCGGGAGTTTGGGAAGGGCTGGGAAGGTTCCCTGAGCCCCCCCCCGGAGCTGCCCCGTCCTCAGGTGACGCTCCAGGCGCTGCTGCAGCTGGCAGATGCTTTTCATCATCGCCTCCAACACCTCAAACGGCGTTCGCTGCCGGGCTCGGCTTTCCCAGGCTGCTGCTTTTCTTTTTTTTTTTTTTTTTTTTTTTTTTTTTTTTTTTTTTTTTTTTTTTTGCTGTGATTTCCAGGGAAATGAGTCCTGGCGCTGCTGAGTGGCCACTGGTCCCAGCTGCTCAGGGCTCCCTGGGACCCCCCCGCCATTCCCATGATCACATTCCCAGCCTGCCAGAGCTCCAGGAGCCTTTGGACAACACTGGGTTGGGATTTTTTGGGTGATCCAGGAGTTGGGCTCCTCCATAATTCCATTTCTGTGAGGTCAGGAGGAAGGAATGATCACATTCCCAAGGCTGCCAAAGCTCCAGGAGCCTTTGGACAACGATCCCAGGCCCGGGGTTGGGATTTTTGGATGATCCAAGAGTCCCAGCTCTGGTTGAGATCCATGATTCCATTTCTGTGAGGTCAGGAGGGTGGAGTGATCACGTTCCCAAGGCTGCTGGAGTTCCAGGAACCTTTGGACAACGTTGGGTTGGGATTTTTTTGGATGATCCAGGAGTTCCAGCTCTTCCATAATTCCATTTCTGGGAGGTCAGGAGGGGTCCCCCAGGAGGGGAGCAGAGCTGCCAGGGCTCCCCCCACCCCTCAGCCCCTGACAGCACCCGGGGTGTGTTTAACCCTGGGGACAGCTGAGTGACAGCTGAGTGACAGCTGAGTGACAGCTGAGTGAGTGACAGCTCCCTGGGGGACACGGAGCCACCCAGCCCCCGGTGCCGGGGCACCCAGCTGGGCTCCGACACCTCGCTGGGCAAAGGGAGATCCCTCCAACAGAACCGGCAGAGCACCGAGCTGGTTCCCTTGGCAACAGTCGTGCTGGAGATCGGCCGGAGGGTTGGAGCTAAAAAACCCGCTCCAAAAAAAAAAAAAAAATAAAGAAAAAAAAAAATAATAAAAAAAGGAGTTTTCAGCTCTTGGCTGTGGCACTCGGGGGAGGGTGCTGGCACTGGGGTCACCCTGCCCTGTGCCCCCGGGGTCTCCTGGTTTTGGGGGTGTCCCCAGGGAGCTGTGACACCGGGAAGGGCTGTCAGGGGGGGTTTCCCTCTGCTCTGCCCCCTCCCAGCGCTCGGGCTGTGAGCAGCTGGCTCTGCTGCCGCTGCTGCTGCAGCTCTGGCGGGGGGGCAGGAGCCCCTCTGAGCCCCGGGAGGGGCTGATCCCGATGGCCGGGGCTCCCCTGAGGGCGCCGCTGCCTTGGGCTGGGCGAGAGGTGCCACCAGCGTGGTGGGAGGGGGAAACGGGGCCGAGCGGGGCCATCCAAGGGGTTCCACAGCCCCCGGATCCCATCCCAGCTCCCTGATCCCATCCCAGCTCCCTGATCCCATCCCAGCCCCCCGATCCCATCCCCTGATCTCATCCCAGCTCCCTGATCCCATCCCCTGATCTCATCCCAGCTCCCCGATCCCATCCCAGCTCCCCAATCCCATCCTCTGATCCCATCCCAGCCCCCTGATCCCATCCCATCCCCCTGATCCCATCCCATCCCCCTGATCCCATCCCAGCCCCCTGATCCCATCCCAGCCCCCCGATCCCATCCCATCCCATCCCCCTGATCCCATCCCAGCCCCCCGATCCCATCCCAGCCCCCTGATCCCATCCCAGCCCCCCGATCCCATCCCAGCTCCCTGATCCCATTCCAGCTCCCTGATCCCATCCCCCCGATCCCATCCCAGCTCCCCGATCCCATCCCAGCCCCCTCTGGCCCTGAGGGGAGGGCAGGGGCTGCCTGGGGCTCAGGGAGGAGGAAGAGCAGAGCAGCAGCTGCTTCCCGGCCCTGCCCGGTGAGGACGGAGCCAGGGTGACTCTGGGAATGTCGGCTCTGAGAGCATCCAGGAGGAGGAGGAGGAGGGAGAGGAGCATCCTGTGGGAGGAGGGAAGCGGCTTTTGGGGGGCTGGAGCTGCCGGCGGGGAGCCCCGATGGAGCTGCTGGGTGGATTTATCCCCGGGAGGGAAGCACAGGAACACCCCGGATCCTGCCTGTCCTGCCTGTCCTGCCTGTCCTGGCTGTCCCCGGAGCGCCACACGGGGATGTCCCCACCTGGAGCCCCTGCCCGTGTCCCTCCCTCTCCGTTTGCCGGGGATTGTGCCACATTGTCCCCCTGGCACGGCGGCTTCCCAAAAATAGCCGTCCTTGGGGCGGCGGGGGGGTTATCTGATCCCGGAGCTGCTCTTCCCTGCCCTTGGGCTGCTCCGGGAGCCCGGAGGAAGGGGAGGAGGAGGAGGAGGAGGAGCTGAGGGAACGCTGGGGAGGGACACGGAGCAGATCCGTCCCCTTAGGGGTGGCACGGGGACAGCGGCAGTGACAGTGACACCCCGCGGGTGGCACTCCCTGGGCTGGGGCCGCCTTTGCCGGGGTGGAGGAGCATCCCCGGTGCCAGGTGTGGCCCTGGCTGGTGCCTCTGGTGTTTGGGTTTCTCTGGAACTCTGTTCCCAGAGAGTTTTCTGTCACCAAGAGACATAAATATTCTGTTTTCCTGACTGTGACCTTTGTTTACCTCCCTTTCCCCAGGAGGGACTTCTTGCTGTCCCTCTGCTCTGACCAATGTGACTGAAGGAGTTTGTCCTTCTCCCACCCCTTGGGCTGTTTTTTGTAAAACAAAGTTCTCTGTAGAACAGCATAAAAGGGAAGAAATAACCAAAAATAAATGGAATTTTTGTCAACCTTCTGTGTCAGAGTCCATGTCGTTGTGATCTTGAACAGCATCACAGCAGAGGCCCCTGATGCTGGATTGGAAGGATGGAACCCACTGCAGAAGCTGCCAGGAACATCCAGGTGTTTTTCACAGCAGCTTTACAGAAAAGCTGCCTGTAGCTTTGGGTGGTGCCTGTGGTGTTTGGGTTTCTCTGGAACTCTGTTCCCAGAGAGTTTTCTGTCACCAAGAGACACGTTTTCCTGGCTGTGACCTTTGTTTGCATCCCTTTCCCCAGGAGGGGCTTCTTGCTGTCCCTCTGCTCTGACCAATGTGACTGAAGGAGTTTGTCTTTCTTCCACCCCTTGAGTTGTTCTTTGTAGAAACAGCATAAAAGGGAAGAAATAACCAAAAATAAAGGGAATTATTGTCAACCTTCTGAGCTGGAGTCTGTGTGGTTGTTGTCTTTAACTGAGTCAGCCAGTCCCCTGTCCCTCTGAGGGCCAGCAGTGTCCCCTGTCCCTGTGAGGGACAGAGGTGTCCCCTGTCCCTGTGAGGGACAGCAGTGTCCCATGTCCCTGTGAGGGACAGCAGTGTCCCCTGTCCCTGTGAGGGACAGGGACACTCGCTGTGCTCAGGTGGCTTTTGGGGGACACTGCTGTTCCTTGGTGCTGGGGAATGGGATTCAGAGGGGAAAATAAAAACCCTGCAGAGGGACAGGGACACAGGCTGTGGCTTTTGGGGACACTGCTGTTCCTGGGGTGCTCGGGGGTGCTCTGGGGTACTGGATTCACAGGGAAGAAAAATCTCTGCAGAGGGACAGGGACATGCACTGTGCTCAGGTGGCTTTTGGGGTCACTGCTGTTCCCTGGGGTGCTCTGAGGGGAGGTGACACCCAGGGACACCCCCCCACCCAATCCCCCCTCTCTCCGTGCACAGAGAGCCAGCCCACGACGTCGGACGAGACGGTGGTGGCCGGGGGCACGGTGGTGCTCAAGTGCCAGGTGGAGGATCCCGACGACTCCTCGCTCCAGTGGTCCAACCCCGCCCAGCAGACCCTCTACTTCGGGGAGAAACGAGGTAAAAAAACACCCCCAGAGCCGCAGCTGGCAGCCAGGAAACCACCAGGGGACAGCCAGGAGCCACCTCAGAGGGTGACATCCCCTCCTGCTGCCACCGCGGGCAGAGCCAGCCGAGGGGGTGGTGACACTCAGCCCCGTTGTCCCCTTTTTTCCCCCCTTTTTTCTTTCCCCCTCTCAAGCCCTGCGGGATAACAGGATCCAGCTGGAGAGGTCCACCCCCAACGAGCTGACCATCAGCATCAGCGACGTGGTGCTGGCCGACGAGGGCGAGTACACCTGCTCCATCTTCACCATGCCCGTCAGGACGGCCAAGGCCCTGGTCACCGTGCTGGGTAGGGACACGGGGACACGGGGACACGGGGACACGGGGACACGGGGACACGGGGACACTCCCCACCCCAACCCCCTGCCGCCCGTCCCCTCCCCACCCCATTGTGCCAGGGGTGGGATTTCGGAGTTCTCAGGAGCAGGTTTTGGGGTGCCATGGGTAGGATTTGGGGTGCCACGGGCAAGTTTTGGGGTGCCAGGGGCAGGATTTGAGATTCCAGGGCAGGATTTGGGGTGCCAGGAGCAGGATTTGGAATGCCAAGGGCAAGTTTTGGGGTGCCAGGGACAAGTTTTTGGGTGCCAGAAGCAGCTTTTGGAATGCTAGGGGCAAGTTTTGGGGTGCCAGGTGCAGGATTTGGGGTGCCAGGGGCAGGATTTGAAATTCCAGGGCAGGATTTGAGATTCCAGGGCAGAATTTGAGATTCCAGAGCAGGATTTGGGATTCCAGGGCAGGATTTGAGATTCCAGGAGCAGAATTTGGGATGCCAGGGGCAGAATTTAAGATTCCAGGAGCAGGATTTGGGATTCCTGGATCCCATTGCCGGACGGTGTGTGTCACTCGGTGTACGTCACGCTCACAGATCTGTGGGTTTTTCTCTCCTCCTCCTCCTCCTCCAGGGATCCCCCAGAAGCCCCAGATCTTCGGCCACGAGCAGCCCATCGACGAGGAGAAGGTGGCCCGGCTGATCTGCCGCTCCTCCGGCAGCAAACCCGCGGCGCAGCTGCGCTGGAGGAAGGGAAACAGGGAGCTCAAGGGTGGGTGGCCCCGTCCCGAGGGCTGGGACACTCCCTGGGTTTGGTATCTGACCAGGGGAGAAGCTGGAGTTTCCCTTGGAATGTAGAATGGAAACCCCTCACCCCCCTCCAAATCATAAATTTTGCAATTCAGGGGCTTTCAGGCAAAGATTTGGGAACAGGAATATCAGTTCTTTACTGGGAATATTAACAATGCAAGTGGAGTAGGGAACAAAACCACCCAACCAAACCAGCAAACAAACAAACAACAATTGTGGAGAACCCTGACAGGGTCAGAGCTCCAACCTGACACCCTGTGGGTCAGGGGGTTGGGAGCAGCCCAAAAGTGAGTCCTCGTGGAGTGGCAGAGGTGGTTCTGGTGGGGCAGAGATGATCCTGAGAGAAAAGGGCCCAGGGATGGTGAGAAGGGTCCAGGGATGGTGAGAAGGGTCCAGGGGTGGTGAGAAGAGTCCAGGGGTGGTGAGAAGGGCCCAGGGGTGGTGAGAAGGGTCCAGGGATGGTGAGGAGGGTCCGCTCTCCCTCCGGGAATCCAGTGGAAGCAGATCCCTGGTGTTCCTGTGTCTCAGTTTTTATCCAGGTGGGAATGGTTGGCTCCTCCTCACTGGGTGGAGCATCTGACACTGGGATGATGGAATGTGGATGATGGCTTGGTGAGCCTCCATGGCCCATCAGCAGGAGATAATCCTTAATGACCCGTTAACAGGAGATAACCCTTAATGACCCATTAACAGAAGATAATCCTTCATGGCCCATTAACAGGAGATATCCCCCGGAGGGAGGACAGGTGGTGACAGAGATAACAAACCCTGCCCCACCTGGTTTAACACCTGGCCCGTTATCAGAAGGCACCTGCCCCCCTCCCCTCAGAGGTACAGGAGATAAAGAAAAAACATCTCCCCAGCTGCTCTCAGCAGGTGGAACAGAACACACATTTTTGGTTTCCATAACCCAGGACAGACAGCTCTGAGTGGGTGGGGGGGTCACACCATGGCCAGCTCTGACCGCCCCCCCTTGTCCCCACAGACTCGGGCACCGAGGTGGTGGAGGACCCCAACGGCAAGACCTTCACGGTGACCAGCAGGGTGGAGTTCCGTGTCACCAAGGAGGACAACGAGGTGGAGGTCACCTGCACGGTGGACCACGAGTCCCTGCAGAACTCGGAGAGGTCGACCACGCAGAAGCTGCAGGTCCACTGTACGTTTTTTGGGGGGGGGTGAGTGGGGGGACGTTTTGGGGGTCCAGCAGACCCCACAGGGGTGGCCTGGTGCGTTCAGGGACGCGTGGCCATCGTGGTCCTGTCACACACGGGGCGCAGTGACACGTCCTCTGCGTGGTGGCACCTCCCTGCACACAGCTGGCCACTCCTGGCCCCGTGTCCTGCTCGTCCCCAGCTCCCAGAGACTCGGCCCTGCACCACTTCCCTCGTCCTGTCCCCATTCCCCATTTCCCTCTCCCCTCCCTGGGACGTGGGTGCTGCCCCACCCCTGGGTGCTGTCACCCCTCAGCCCTGAGCAGCCAGAACTGGCCCAGGGGTGGGATTGGGAGTTCCAAGGGTGGGATTTTGGGGTTCCGGGGGCAGATTTTGGGGTTCCAGGGGCATATTTTAGGATTCCAGAGCGGGTTTTGGAGTACCAGGAGCAGGATTTGGGGTGCCAGAGTAGGATTTGGAGTACCAGGAGCAGGATTTGGGGTGCCAGGGGCCAGATTTGGGGTGCAGGGGCAGGATTTGGAGTACCAGAGTAGGATTTGGAGTACCAGGGCAGGATATTGGGGTGCCAGGAGCAGGATTTGGGATGCAGGGGCCGGATTTGGGGTGCAGGGGCAGGATTTAGGATGCCAGGGGTAGGATTTGGAATATCAGGGTCAGGAATTGGGGTGCCAGGCACTCACCAGGCTCTTCTCTCCCCCTTTTTTTCCCAGACAAGCCGACGGCCAAGATCGAGCCCCACCCTCAGTACCCGCGGGAGGGGGAGAAGCTGCAGCTGCAGTGCGACGGGCAGGGCAACCCCATGTAAGGCCTTCCTCACCTCCCTCCTCCTCCTCCTCCTCCTCGGGCCCTGGCCAGCCCCTCCTCCCAGCGAGCTCCACCCAGAGCTGGGTGGTGTGTGTCCCCATGTCCCCATGTCCCCATGTCCTGCTGTGTCACACGAGGGGCAGGGCTCTGTGTGTCCCCATGTCCCCATGTCCCTATGTCCTTCTGTGTCACATGAGGGACAAGGCTCTGTGTGTCCCCATGTCCCCATGTCCTTCTGTGTCACACGAGGGGCAGGCTCTGTGTCCCCATGTCCTGCTGTGTCCCCATCCCACAACGAGCCCCACCTGGGCAGTGCTGGGTGGTGCTGGGTGGTGCTGGGTGGTGCTGGGTGGTGCTGGGTGGTGCTGGGTGGCTTTGGGGAGAGCAGGCAAACCCCTCCCCTGTTCCTCTCCAACCCTGACCCCAAAGGGATCATTTCCCCCACCCCTGGGTGCCCCGAGGGTGCACATGTCACCCGTGTCACCCGTGTCACCTGTGTCCCCCCTGCCACGCCGTGTCCCGTTGCTCAGCCCGCAGGAGTTCCTGTGGGAGAAGGAGGGCAGCGAGGCGCCGCTGCAGCTCAGCTCCGAGAGCGTCCTCATCTTCCCCCTGCTCAACAAGAGTGACAGCGGCACCTACGTCTGCACGGCCACCAGCTCCATGGGCTCCGTGGTGGCCAAGTACAACCTGGACGTCAGCGGTGAGTGCGGGCCGGCCGGGGCGGGGAGGTGTCACCCGTGTCACCTGTGTCACCTGTGTCACCTCTGACATGTCACCCGTGTCATCTGTGTCACCCCTGACACGTCACTTGTGTCACCCCTGAAATGTCACCCCTGACATATTACCCCGGACATGTCACCTGTGTCACCCTGACATGTCACCCTGACATGTCCCCCCTGACATGTCAACCCTGACATGTCGCCCGTGTCACCTGTGTCACCTGTGTCAACCTGACATGTCACCCCTGACATGTCACCCCTGACACGTCACCTGTGTCACCTGTGTCACCCCTGACACATCACGCATGTCACCCCTGACATGTCACCTGTGTCATCACATCCTTGGGTGGGAAGGGGCGGCTCAGCACGTGGTACTGTCCCCATGTCCCTGTGTCACACGTGGGACAGGGCTCTGTGTGTGTCCCCATGTCCCCATGTCCCTGTGTCACACGAGGAGCAGGCTCTGTGTGTCCCCATGTCCCTGTGTCACACGAGGGACAGAACTCTGTGTGTGTCCCCATGTCCTGCTGTGTCACACGAGGAGCAGGCTCTGTGTGTGTGTCCCCATATCCCTGTGTCACACGAGGAGCAGGCTCTGTGTGTGTGTCCCCATATCCCTGTGTCACACGTGGGACAGAACTCTGTGTGTGTGTCCCCATGTCCTGCTGTGTCACACGAGGGACAGGGCTCTGTCTGCAGCTGCCAGCCCAGCTCCCGGTGCCCTTCCCAGCCCTCTCCCACCCCACGGGCTGTCCCCGTGTCCCTGGGATGTTTCCCTGCCTTTGGGCTGCTCCCACTCTCCTCCCAGCCTCGGGCCTGCCCTGTTCCTGTGCTCTGGCTCTTCCTCTCCTGCCTCCTTTCCCTCCCTCCCGAGCGCTCAGCTTCCCCTGCAGCAGGTGGCACTTTGTCCCCTGTGTCCCCTCCCTCAGCCTGCCCCGTGGTGTGTCCCCCCCTGTCCCCTGTGTGGTGTCCTGTGAGCACCCAGAGCTCTCTGCACCCACCCCGGGTGCCTCGTGCTGTCCATGAAGAGGTGGCAGCTGCTGTCCCCTGGTGTCACCACCCCTGTCACAGCAGAGAGCTCCAGGCTCGGTTCCCTTCGTGGAATTTGTCCCCAAAGCCACTCAGGTCTCGGGCACTGGGAGCCACCCCCGTGCCCAGCCCAGCTCTCCTTGCCCACCTTGGTGCCACCCCTGCCCAGCTCCGAGGGACACCCGTGCTGGGTGACACCCTGTGGGTGGCACCTGGCGCTGGGTGACACTCCCCGTGCTCTGCAGGGCCCTCAGGGGGTCCGGCAGGACAGGAGATGGGGGAAGACCATCCCAGTGTCCCCAAGGTTGGTGACAGAAGCAGCTGTGGGGCCGTGGATGGACCCACCGGGGGTCCCCTCAGGGTGTCCTGAGCCTGTCCCTGCCCGGCCGTTGATCGGTGTCCTGTGTTTTTTGTCGTCCTCCCCAGATCTTCCCCAGCTCCCCACCCCACACGTTCACTCCACTCCAGCCCCTCCGCCAGGCCCTTCCCAGCCCATCTCTCATGCTCCTCCCATGGCTCCATCCTTCACTCCAGCTCTCATCCAAGGTACTGTAAGAGCTCCTTCTCCTCTCTCCCTTTGCCCGCCCGCTGCTCCCCAGCCCGGCCCGGAGGAGCTCCGCAGGAGGACGGTGCCCTTGGGGACAGCCCTGGCCTTGGGGACACGGCCCTGGCCTTGGGGACAGTGCCCTGACCTTGGGGACAGTGCCCTGGCCTTGGGGACAGTGCCCTGGCCTCGGGGACAGTGCCCTGGCCTTGGGGACAGTGCCCTGGCCTTGGGGACACGGCCCTGGCCTTGGGGACAGTGCCCTGACCTTGGGGACAGCGCCCTGGCCTTGGGGACAGTGCCCTGGCCTTGGGGACAGCGCCCTGGCCTTGGGGACAGCCCTGCCCTTGGGGACAGTCCTGGCCTTAGGGACAGCGCCCTGGCCTCGGGGACAGCGCCCTGGCCTTGGGGACAGCTCCCTGGCCTTGGGGACAGTGCCCTGGCCTTGGGGACAGCGCCCTGGCCTCGGGGACAGCGCCCTGGCCTTGGGGACAGCCCTGCCAGCCGCTCCAGCCCCTCCCTGCCTGTGGATTTTTGGCGTTTTTCCAGCGGGAGCTGTTCCCGGCGGGCTGTGGCAGCAGCTCCCCGAGCTGCCCCTTGTCCTTGTGTCCGTGTCTGGTGTTGTCCCTCTGTCCTGCTGCTCCCCCCCAGTGTCTCCCCCACCTCTGTCCTTTCCAAGCGTGGCTCTGTCCCCACCCTGAGCTGGTGTGGGGCGCAGCGGGAGGAGGATTTGGTGCTGTGCCCCAGGGCTGGATCCAGGATGGGATGAGGCTGATTTGGGACCAGCTTTGGGGTTCTGCTCTCCTTGGGGTTGCGAAAAACCGACGTTTCGCTTTTTATATTAATTCATAAGTTCAATAAAAATAAAAATAAAAATAAAATGAAAACAGACAATTAGGGAGGCAGAAGAAGAGAGCTACTCAGCTGAGGGTGTAAACCAACACACGCCCTTTCAGATTTTTTGGGTATTTAAGGATCTCTGTGTTACATATTTAAAAGAGACTCATGCATATTTAAACATCTGTTTCCTTTATCTGTTCCAAAGGTTCCCCAAGTATTGCAGTTTCTTTATCTGTGCATGGGACTAGGTGTCATAAACCCTTCTTGGCCATAAAAAAATCCAGTTGTCCTTTAGCAGCAATCTTCTCTCACAGGAACCCAGGATGATTCCCCCCACCCCTGCATTTTGGCTTGGTTCAATTTAGGTGTTACCAAGAATAAAACAAACAAACCTTAGCCTTTTGTTTTTACACTTTGCTACAATTAGAAAATATCCCTTCATCACATTTTTAAATGCCACAAATAAAAAGGAAACACAGCACAACCTTCTTGCATTATGTGTATAATGTTCATCTCGATATTTGCCAAAAAGCATTTAAATCAGGGTGCCCATCCCCTCTGCATGTCACCTTCCACCCGAGCCCTGCTCATCCTCCCTTTCTGGGGCCAAAACCCCATTTTTGGAAGGGTTTTGCTTTCCCCCCTCTCCGCGCTGCCTTCCCCGTTCTCCCTCCCAGGATCCGCAGCCAGGACGAGGAGCCCCTGGGGCTGGAGGGGGCAGAGGAGCCCTGCAGGCTCTCAGCTCCTTCTGTTCTTTTTTATTTTTCCTTTTTCTCTCCTCTCCCACCTCGCCGGGGCAGACGCCAGCCCGGTGCCCTCCACCTCCAGCACCTACCACGCCATGATCGGCGGCGTGGTGGCCGTCATCGTCTTCCTGCTGCTCAGCCTGCTGATCGTGCTGGGACATTACCTGATCAGGCACAAAGGTACGGCCCCCCCCGGGGGGCTGCAGGGCGGGCTGCGACCCCCTCGGGGCTCTCGGGGTTGTGTCCCTGGAGCGAAGAGGAGCTGGGAGGTGAGGCTGCTCCGGGTGCTGCGGCTCTTCCTGAGTCCTGAGAGGAGGCAGTGGAGCCCCTCCCTGGGTCTGGGGGTCCTCCCAGGTGAGGTTCCCACCTCCCAAACCCCAAAATCCATGAGGTGACCCTCCCAGGTGAGGTTCCCACCTCCCCAAAGGGCTCCCAAACCCCAAAATCCACAGGGTGACCCTCCCAGGTGAGGTTCCCCCCTCCCAAACCCCAAAATCCATGAGGTGACCCTCCCAGGTGAGGTTCCCACCTCCCCAAAGGGCTCCCAAACCCCAAAATCCACGGGGTGACCCTCCCAGGTGAGGTTACCTCCTCCCAAACCCCAAAATGCATGGGGTGACCCTCCCAGGTGAGGTTCCCCCCTCCCAAACCCCAAAATCCACAGGGTGACCCTCCCAGGTGAGGTTCCCCCCTCCCAAACCCCAAAATCCACAGGGTGACCCTCCCAGGTGAGGTTACCCCCTCCCCAAAGGGCTCCCAAACCCCAAAATCCACGGGGTGTCCAGCCCAGGGGCGGCTCCTGCATCCCCCCCTTGAGTCCAGAGCGGGATGTGGGATCCCAGGAAACCTCACTCTGAGGCTGGAACGTCAGGAATGTCCCTGAATTTATTCCCAGTGAATGCTCATCCCATCCCATCCCCAACCCCAATCCCATCCCAACCCCACCTCACCCCATCCCATCCCCATCCCATCCCATCCCATCCCATCCCAATCCCAGCGACTTTTCCATCACAGCCAAGCCCCTCAGAGCCCCCCAGGCAGCCCAAGCTCCCCCCTGTCTGTGTGGGAGAGACCCCCCCGTGACCCCCAGCCCCATTTCCCCCCTCCAGGAACGTACCTGACCCACGAGGCCAAAGGCTCGGACGACGCTCCGGACGCCGACACCGCCATCATCAACGCCGAGGGCGGCCAGGCCGGCGGCGACGACAAGAAGGAATATTTCATCTAAGGAAGGGCTCAGAGAGAAGGAGAGAGAGAGAAAGAGAGGAAGAGAGAGAGAAATGGAGCCAAGAGAACCCCGAAGGCAACGGCAACCAGACCACAAACCCCACAAAACCCAACGGATTTTCTCTGGGCGGGCGGACGGACGGACAGAGGGACGGAGAGCAGGGAGAGCCTCGGCGGCCTCGTTGAGACTTTGTACAAACCCGGCAGCCAGAGCCCCACCACCCCCGTTTGCTTGCTTGCACCTCCATCCCCCCCACCACGCCCCGAACCCACAGAACCACCCCCAGTGAGTGAAACGACCTTTTTCCTTCTTCCTTTTTTTTTTGATTTTTGTTGGGTTTGGACCTTTTTTTCTTTTTTTTTTCCTAATTTTTTTTTTTTTTTTTTTCTCTGTATTTTCGGCTTTGGGTTTTGTGGCTGCTCTTTGCTTCGGGCCCTCGGCGGGGGTGTTGGGGTTGTGTGGGGGTCGATGTCGCTCTTTTTCCCTTCGTTTCTCTCCCCTTTGTTTTTTTTTGGGTTTCTTTGATGTCCAAGGATAAAATCAGCTCCGGGTTCCCCGCCCCGGGGCGAGCTCGGGGACCCCCGCGAGTGTCCCCGTTTGTCCCCCCGGGTGGCAGGGGGTGACTGCAGCTGGGAGCAGAGCTGGCCCCAGGCCCGGTTTTATCCTTGGTGGTTCTTGTGGAGCAGTGAGCAGAGCTGTCCTCGTGCAGTCGGTGTGCAGTGAAAAAACCTGGGGGGTGGGGGGGGGGTTTGAAAGCCCAGGGTGGGACCCCCGGAGAGGCCGGGAGCCCCCCACAGCTCCCACCCCAGTGGGAGGGGGGAGGTTGATTTTTTTTTTTTGGGAGTGGAAGGGGCGGGGAGGTGGCCAAATCCAGAGGGGGAAAAAAGGCCCCGATTTTATTTTTTTTTATTATTATTATTTTTATTATTTTTATTATGATTATTATTATTATTTATTTTATTTTATTTTTTTCCTCCTAAATTCTCCTGATTGGAAATGCCGATTTTTTAACCATCTATTGAGATGTTCAGTGCAGGAGGCAGCGCCCTCGGGGCTGGGGGGCTGCTCCTCTGGGACCCCCCCAGAGCAGGGGCAGAGCCCCCCGTTCCCTCCCCAGCCCCTCCCCAGGGCAGGGGGGAGTTTGGAAAGGGCTGATTTTTCCTCTTGGCTCCCAGAGCCCCCCAACCCAACAGCCAAAACACCCGGATTTGGGGGTCTTGGGGAGTCTGGGGGGTCCCCACAGAGGCTCGTGGGGGCGGGCAGGGGGTGGGGGGCTCACCCTGCCTTCCTCCTGCCTCTTTCACCGTCGCTTCCAAGACAAAAAACCAAAAATTCCCTCCCCGACCCCTCCAGCACAGCCCCAGCCTGGCTCCCCCCATGGCCACGCGCCCCCCAGGGCGGGGCTGGACCCCCCAGGGCACCCCTGGGCTCGGGGTGAGGGGTCCTGGGACCCCAAATCCTGCTCTGGACTCAAGGGGGGGGACACAGGAGCCACCCCTGGGCCGGGCACCCCGTGGATTTTGGGGTTTGGGAGGGGGGAACCTCACCTGGGCTGGGCACCCCGTGGATTTTGGGGTTTGGAAGGGGGGAACCTCACCTGGGCTGGGCACCCTGTGGATTTTGGGGTTTGGGAGCCCTTTGGGGAGGGGGTAACCTCACCTGGAAGGCCACCCCATGGATTTTGGGGTTTTAGGAGAGGATAACCTCACCTGGGAGGGTCACCCCATGGATTTTGGGGTTTGGGAGCCCCTTGGGAGGGGATTACCTCACCTGGAAGGTCACCCCATGGATTTGAGAGCCCTTTGGAGAGGGGGTAACTTCAGCTGGAAGGTCACCCCATGGATTTTGGGGTTTAGGAACCCTTTGGGAGGAGGGGGGAACCTCACCTGAAAGGTCACCCCGTTGATTTTGGGGTTTTAGGAGGGGATAATCTCACCTGGGAGGTGACCCCATGGATTTGGGAGCCCTTTGGGGAGGGGGGAACCTCACCTGGAAGGTCACCCCATGGATTTTGGGGTTTGGGAGGGGGTAACCTCACCTGGGAGGGTCACCCCGTGGATTTTGGGGCGCTCTGGAGGACAAGGGGGGTGTCACCCCCTCCAAAGGCTGGGGTGAGGCAGGGGAGGCCCAGCTCGGTGCCAGGCAGGGAGGTGACACCGGGGACACCGCGGGGGTGGCAGCGCGGGGAGAAGGGAGCAGGACACGGAGGTTTGGGGGGGTTCCAGCCGTTTTTTTTTGGGGGGGGGGAAGGTGTTCCTGTTCCTTTCCCACCTCTTGGAGTGGGGGGAGCTGAGCCTTTTGGGGTTGTGTTTTTGAGGTGCCCTGGTGGTTTTTTGGGGTTTTTTTTGAGGTGCCCTGGTGGGGTTTTTTTTGAGGTTTTTTTGGGGGTTTTTTTTGAGGTGCCCTGGTGGGTTTTTTGGGATTATTTTTGAGGTGCCCTGGTGGTTTTTTGGGATGGTTTTTTGAGGTGCCACGTGGGTGTGGGGAGTGGCAGGGCAGGAGGACGGGCCCGGTGTCACCTCGGGGGGTGGCCTGGGGACCTGCCGAGGTGACAGAGAGAGGCTGAGCCTGGGGCAGAGGGGCTGGGTGGGGTCAGAGCATCCACCTGAGGGAGGAGGAGCTTTGTGTGTCACACCTGGGGGGCGACAGGAACGCCAGGGGACACCGGCGTGACCTGGGGGGGGTGACAGGGACCCTCCCGAGTCGGGAACATCCCGGGTGGCAGCAGTGACAGGGACACCCCAGGAGAAGGGGACACCCCAGGGACACCCCAGGGACACCCCAGGGACACCCCGGGGACACCCCAGGGACACCCCGAGGACACCCCAGGGACACTCCAGGGACAGGGACACCCCAGGGACACCCAGGGACACCCCAGGAGAAGGGGACACCCCAGGGACACCCCGGGAACACCCCAGGGACACCCCGGGGACACCCCAGGGACACCCCAGGAGAAGCCACCCGGCCCTGGTGACCCCCTCTGGGGGTCCGAAGCCCCATTTTGGGGTGACAGGAGGGGCAGCAGCTGCTGGGTGGCCCTGAGGGCCTCCAGGTGACCCCTCACGTGGGGGGGGGGGGGGGGTGACACCTTGTCCTTGTCCCCTCCTGGGCGGGGCGGGGACAGGAGGTGCCAGGGGCGGCACCTGTGCCACACCTGAGCAGGGCTGGGGGGCGTCACCGAGGTGTGACACCGGGGGGGTGACAGGACCCCCCCAGGGTGACACCGTGCACCGGGGGGAGGTGACAGGGACCCCCAAGGTGACACCGTGCTCCAGGGGGAGGTGACAGGACCCCCCCAGGGTGACACCGTGCACCGGGGGGAGGTGACAGGGACCCTCAAGGTGACACCGGGGGGAGGTGACAGGGACCCCCAGGGTGACACCGTGCTCCAGGGGGAGGTGACAGGGACCCTCAAGGTGACACCGGGGGGAGGTGACAGGACCCCCCCAGGGTGACACCGTGCTCCAGGGGGACCCCCAAGGTGACACCGTGAACCAGGGGGAGGTGACAGGCGACAGGGAGAGCCCAAGGCCACCACCCGCCCCACCCCGGGCGTCCTGGGGGCTCCTCCTCGGGGAGGGGTCGGGGGCCGGGAGAATCTCCGAGCCGGGGCCAGGAGGAGGAGGAGGAGGAGGAGGAGGAGGAGGAGGAGGAGGAGGAGGAGGAGGAGGATCCCGGGAGGATCCCGGGAGGATTCGGGAGCCGCTCCCCGGCCGGCACTGAACTCTCAATAGACACGAAAGCCATATTTTTGGGGGGGAGCTCTGGAGAGGCCCGGGTGGGGGGCAGAGGCTGGGCTGTGTTGTTGTGCTGTGGTTTTTTGGGTTTTTTTTTGTTTTTGTTTTTGTTTTGGTTTTTTGGGTTTATTTTTTTGGTCTGTACATAAAAAAAGGGAGCCAACGACCGTCTCGATGTGACTTTATAACCTTTCTAATATCCTGTGCTAATCTCGGAAAAAAAAAAAAAAAAGCAAAAAAAAGAAAGAAAATAATCCTATAAATATATCTGGATTACACACGTTCCGCCTGCCTGGCTCTCTGCCTCGGGGGTCATTGGGGGGTGGGGGGTGGGTGGGGTCAGGGGTCAGACAGAGCTCAGCCCCCCCCCTCAAACCTCCCCCGAGCCCCCAAACTGCTGCTGCCCTCCCTCACCCCGCCATGGAGACCCCAAAACTCGGAGCCCAGAGTCACCACAGGCACCCTGAGCCTGAGCCTCAGCAGTAACCCCAACCCCTGGAGAGCCCCCAAAACCTTTCACCCCCAAATCCTGACCCTCAGCCCCTCCAAAATTGCCAAATTCCCGGATTCCTCCTCAGCCCTTTCACCCCCAAATCCCCTCCCAAATTACCTGTCCCCCCCCCAAAACAGCAGCAGCAACCCCAATTCCTGATCCCTGGAGGTTTCCAGCCCTTTCACCCCCAAATCTGCCCCTCTGCCCCCCAAAATTGCCAATTCCCAGACTCCCCCCCAGCCTTTGAAGGGACCCTCAGCCCCTCCCAAGTTATCAATCCCCCCCAAAGTGCAGTGAACCCCCCAATCCCAAGCCCTGGAAACTCTCAGCCCTTTCACCCCCAAATTCCATCCCAAATTCCCCATTCACCCCAAAACAGCAGCAACAACCCCAATTCCCGATCCCTGGAGGTTCCCAGCCCTTTCACCCCCAAATCTGCCCCTCAGCCCCCCCAAAATTGCCAAATTCCCAGATTCCTCCTCAGCCCTTTCACCCCCCAGTGTCCCCCCAGCCCCTCAGAGCCACCAGAACCCCCCAAAATGTCCCCTGAGCCCCGTCCCAAATCACCCCCAGCCACCCCAATTCCCAACCCCGGAGCCCCCCCCAGCCCTGCCCCTCCCCAGGGACCTTCCCCGCGGCCACCGAGGCCACCAGCGCTGTCACCAAGGGCACGGGATGACCCCCGGAGCTCTTCCTTCCTCCCTCCCGGGGAAAAACCGGGAATTCCACCCTCCAGGGCCGGGGGAGGGCACCGCGGGCTCCCCTCAGTGTCCAACCCCCCCCCTTTTCCTGCCCCCCAAACCCCTCCCCGGAGCTGGCGCCGGCCTCGCATCCCCAGGAGCGCCTGGAAAAAAAAACAAAAAGCGCGACAATTCCTAATTAACTGAAATTTGTCCTGCCAAGAACCCGCGCTGGTTTCCTGCTCGAGAAACGGTGGCGGCTCCTCCTCGGGGGCTTTTTTTTAATTTTATTTTATTTTTTTTGTTTTGTCCCGGCAGCAGGGGGGCATTCCCTGGGTTTTCCAGCGGCGGGAGGGGCGGCTCTGGGGGCAGCGCTTATCTCCCGCCCGCACTGCGCGGCTCCCTGCGGAGCGGGGCCGGGGGAGGGAGAGCCCAAAAGTCACCCCCGGACACCTCCAGGCCTGTCCCAGTGACCCCCCTACCCCACCCAGAGTGACCCCCCCACCCCCCGAGCCACCCCCAGCACCCAAAGGAGCCGCTGCCACCGTGGGAAACCCGTCATGGGCAACTGTGTCCCCGCGGTGAGTGACAGCCCCCCCCCCCCCCAAATTCCTGTCCCCGCGGTGAGTGACAGCCCCCCCCCCCAAATTCCTGTCCCTGCGGCCCACGGGGGTCACATCCCACCCCATGGGGGTCCCCAGTGCTGAGGAGGGGTCGCAGGGGTGCTGGGAGAGTGGGAACCCCCAGTGCTGGGTGGGGTTTGGGGGGTCCCGGGTGACGAGGGGGGGTCACAGGAGTCGGCAGCAGTGAGCAGAGGGGTGAGGGACCCCGGTGCTGAGCAGGATCGGGGGGTCCCAGGTTCTGAGCAGGATCGGGGGGGGTCCCTGGACCCACCCTCCGGGGGTCTGTGCCCACCCTGGGGGTCTTTGCCCACCTTGGGGCTCTGTGCCCACCCTGGGGGTCTTCGCCCACCCTCCCTGCATCCCCCCCCCGCGCTCCGTGGCCCCTCCCGTGAGGAAACGGCCCCGGTCCCTCACCCCGCCCGTCCCCGGCCCTGCCCGCCGCGTGTCCCTCCCCGATAACCCGGCCCGGCCCTGCCCTGCCCGGCCCGGCCCGGCCCGCGATCCCCGCACCGCCGGGGGGGACACAGAGCCCCATGCCCGGGATCGGGGGGGGGCTGCTGATCGCCAATCGCCAAATTCCTCCTCAGCCCTTTCACCCCCAAATCCGCTCCGCAGCCCCTCCCCAACTGTCACTCCCCAGACCCCCCCCGCTTTCAGCCCCCAAAATGTCCCCTCAGCCCCGTCCCAAATCACCCCCAGCAACCCCAAGTCCCGATCCCTGGAGGTTCCCAGCCCTTTCACCCCCAAATCTGTCCCTCAGCCCCCTCCAAAATTGCCAATTCCCAGATTCCTCCTCAGCCCTTTCACCCCCAAATCTGTCCCTCAACCCCTCCCCCAAAATTGCCAATTCCCAGATTCCTCCTCAGCCCTTTCAGCCCCCAATGCCCCCCCAGCCCCTCAGAGCCACCAGAACCCCCCAGCCCTGACCCTCACCCCCCCCCCCAAATCACCCCCACCAACCCAAATTCCCAACCCCCCCCGCCCCCAGCCCTGCTCCTCCCCAGGGATGTTCCCCGAGGCCACCAGCGCTGTCACCACCGGCACGGGATGTCACCAACTCCCACCCCCCCGCCCCGCAGACCCCCGGCACCCCGCACACCCAGGACCCCCTGGACCTGGAGGAGCTCATGGGCGACATCTCCTCCTTCTACGACAGCGGCGACAGCAGCTACGGCAACGCCACCCCGCCCGACTACGAGGCGGCCGCGCCCTGCCACAACCACTTCTGCCCCCTCTTCCAGCGCCTGGCTCCCCCTTTCCTGGGCGCCACCTGCGCCGCGGCCGCGCTGGCCACCTGCTCCCTGCTGCTGGCCCTGAGCACGCGTCCGCAGGGCTGGCGCTGGCCGCGGGGCCGGGCGCTGGTGGCGCAGCTGGCGCTGGCCTGGGCGATGTTCGCGGCGCTGCTGCCGGCGCTGGCGGCGGGCGCGGCGCGGGGCTGGCACCTGGGCGCGGGGCCGTGCCGCCTGGCGCACCTGCTCTGGCACTGGAGCCTCTTCGCCCAGGCGCTGCTGGTGGCCGGCGGCTCCTGCGGCACGGCCTGGGCTCGCTGGGACGCCCGGAGCCGCCGCTGGGCCGCGGCTCTGTGGGCGGCGGCGCTGCTGCTGGCCGTGCCGGCGGCGCTGGTCAGCGGCGTGGAGGGGGACAGCGGCTGTGTCCGGCGGAGCGTCAGCGCCCTGAGCCCGGCGTACCTGCTGCACCTCGCCCTGTGCCTCTGCCTGCTGCTGCTGCTGCCCGCCGGGCTGCCGCTGGCCGCGCTGGCCGTGCCGCGCCTCAGGGAGAGCCGGGCGGCCGGGGCCGGCCTCCTCTGGCTCTTCCCGGCGCTCTGGGCGCCCTACGGAGCGGGGCTGGGCGCCGAGTTCCTGCTGCAGGCCGGGCTGCTGCGGCCCACCTGCGGCTCCTTCCAGCACTTCGACCTGGCGCTGGGGCTGAGCCAGGGCCTGGGGGTGCTGCACTGCGGCCTCGGGCCGCTGGCGCTGCTGCTGGCCTGGCGCTGCCGGGCAGGGCCGAGCCCCGGGGGCTGCGCCGATGGACCCGCGGCACCGCGGCACTGAGCCCGGCACTGACCCCCGGCACCGAGCCCCGGCACTGACCCCGGCACTGACCCCGCACTGAGCCCCGGCACTGACCCCGGCACTGAGCCCGCACCGACCCCCGGCACCGACCCCCGGCACTGACCCCGGCACTGAGCCTGGCACTGAGCCCCGGCACTGAGCCCCGGCACCGAGCCCCGGCACCGAGCCCCGGCACTGACCCCGGCACTGAGCCCGCACTGAGCCCGCACTGAGCCCCGGCACTGACCCCGGCACTGACACCGGCACTGAACCCCGGCACTGACCCCGGCACTGACACCGGCACTGAACCCCGGCACTGACCCCGGCACTGACACCGGCACTGAGCCCCGGCACTGAGCCCCGGCACTGAGCCCGGCACTGACCCCGGCACTGACCCCGCACTGAGCCCCGGCACTGACCCCGGCACTGAGCCCGCACCGACCCCCGGCACCGACCCCCGGCACTGACCCCGGCACTGAGCCTGGCACTGAGCCCCGGCACTGAGCCCCGGCACCGAGCCCCGGCACCGAGCCCCGGCACTGACCCCGGCACTGAGCCCGCACTGAGCCCGCACTGAGCCCCGGCACTGACCCCGGCACTGACACCGGCACTGAACCCCGGCACTGACCCCGGCACCGAGCCCGCACTGACCCCGGCACTGAGCCCCGGCACTGAGCCCCGGCACCGAGCCCCGGCACTGAGCCCGCACTGAGCCCGGCACTGACCCCGCACGGAGCCCGGCACTGACCCCGCACGGAGCCCCGGCACCGAGCCCCGGCACTGACCCCGGCACTGAGCCCGCACTGAGCTCCGGCACTGAGCCCCGGCACTGACCCCGGCACTGAGCCCCGGCACCGAGCCCCGGCACTGACCCCGGCACTGAGCCCCGGCGGTGGAATTGGCTCCCTGGAACCGGATCCCGGCCCCCGGACAATGCCCGGGCAGCGAGCTTGGCCGCCCAGCGCTGAGCCCTGGCCTCCCAGCACCGAACTCTGCCCCTGGGCACCGACCCCCAGCCCATCCCACACCGATCCGGGGCTGCCCAGCGCTGACCCCTGAGCTCCTGGCACAAGCCTGGCACTGACCCTGGGCTGCCCAGCACCAGCCCCTGCCCCTGGGCACTGCCCCCTGGCCCCACAGTGCCCCCCAACCCCACAGCACCCCCAGCACCCCCTCAGGACCCCCCATTCCACACTCAGCTCGGTGCCCTCCACCCTCTGTCCCCTCCCTTTGGGGTCTCAGCCCCTTCTTTGGGACCGGGCTTTGCCCTGGGCTGCCCGGGGGGTCACCCCAGGCTCCTGGGGCGGGGGGATCCCCGAGGTTCCAGGGGGAAATTTTGGAAGCGATGGGGTTTTTTCCATCTCTCCCGACAAGCCAAGAGGATCCAGCGGGAATAATAAACACAACGGCCAGAGGCACTGGGCCAGCCCAGCTCATGGACTGGACGGAACTGGGAGGTGATGGGGGGCCGGGGGGGGGGGAACGGGAAATGGGGGGGTGGGGTGGGTGGGTGCTCCTCGTGCTTCCAAATTGGCAGAGAAGTTCCTGAGGAAGCGATGCCCAGAGCCCACGAGGGCCGGGCGCGTGCAGTCACGGGGGTGCCACGGGCACGGCAGCGTGGGGACAACGGGGGGGGCTGCACCCCCCGAGCCCAGCCCCGCAGCACCGGGGGGCGGGGGGGGCTCCTCCCCGCTGAACTGCGGGGATCTGAGCCCGGACCCCCAAAATCTGCGGGATCCATCCACACCCCCAGCCCAGATTCCGGCCCCTCCGCCCGGCAGTGACATTTGGGGCAGGCAGAGCCTCCCCTCCCCCCGCTTCCCACCGGCCGGTCCCCTTGGGACCCCCCCCAGACCCCCAGGACACTCGGCATGCTGGGGTCCATCTCTGTCCCCTGGGGCAGGGCAGGGAGAGCAGAGCCCCCCGAGCCGGGGGTCAGGAGCACCTTTCCCTGGGATGATCCCAAATCAAAGCCCCTCCCGCGGGGATCTGCCCAGAGCAAAGAAGGGACGGAGCGGTCCGGGGTGGGCACAAGGCTGGGGTGTCCCTGTCACCACAGGGGGGATGGGGGGGACATGCCCAGGGCCCCCAGCTCCAAGGGGAGCCCCGTGCAGGCGGGTGACCCAAGGTCTTGTGGCACAGCCCCGTGATGGCGTGAAATCAATCGCCCACCCCGGGCATGAAATCAATCCCCCACCCCGGGCATGAAACCGCCCCCCCCCGGGCATGAAACCGCCCCCCCCGGGCACGCCAGGCCGCTGGGGATGGGATCGAGGGGGGGACACACATCCCCCCGCCCGCCCCCTCCCACCCTCGGGCACATAAACCCGGCGGCAGCGCCGCTCCCGCCCGGCTCCAGCACCGACCATGGGCCACCTGCAGCTCTGGCTGCCCCTCCTGGCCGGCCTGGCGGGGATCGTGGCCCAGGAAGGTCCGGGGGGGACACCGGGGTGGGGGGGAGAGGAACCAGCAGGTCCGGAGGGGCTGAGATCACTCTCGGTCGGGGGAGGATGCTGGAGCAGGGAGTCACCCCGGGAGGGAGGGGACAGCGGAAGGCTCGGGGACAGCCAGAGCGGGCGGTGGGACACCCCGAGCTCCCCTCTCTGCTGTCCCCAGACCTGTACCGAAAGGTGTTCGTGTTCCGGAAGGATCCCAGCGACGCCTACGTGGTGCTGCGGGCTCGGCTGGAGCAGCCCCTGCACAACTTCACCGTCTGCCTGCGCTCCTACACCGACCTCAGCCGGCCCCACAGCCTCTTCTCCTACGCCACCAAAGCCCAGGACAACGAGATCCTGCTCTTCAAGCCCAGAGCCGAGGAGTACCGCTTCTACGTGGGCGGCAAGTTCGTCACCTTCCGCGTCCCCGAGGCCCGCGGGGGCTGGGAGCACGTCTGCGCCAGCTGGGAATCGGCCACCGGCATCGCCGAGTTCTGGCTGAACGGCAAGCCCTGGCCCAGGAAGGGGCTGCAGAGGGGCTACAGGGTGGGCGCCACGGCCGCCATCCTGCTGGGCCAGGAGCAGGACAGCTTCGGCGGCGCCTTCGACCCCTACAACTCCTTCTCGGGGGAGCTGAGCGACGTCTACCTGTGGGACACGGGGCTGTCGCCGGACAAGATGCGCGCAGCCTTCCTGTCCCTGCGCCTGCCGCCCGCCCTGCTGGCCTGGAGCAGCCTCAGCTACGAGGTGAAGGGAGACGTGGTGGTGAAAAGCCGGCTCCGGGAGGCGCTGGGGGGCTGAGGGCCGCGGGCTGGCCTCGGTGGCCCCGCTGTCCCCTCCCCAGCGCTCACAGCCCATCTCCGCATCTCCCTTCGCCTCTAACCCGCCCGTTCCCCAGCTGGGGGGCACAGGGTGTCCCCCGAGTGTCACCAACGCCCGCGGCACCCCCTCCCCAGGCCCCGCCGCCCCCCCGAGCTGCCCCACGGCCGCTCCCTGCGCGGCCCCGGCGCTGCCCGAGTCAGGGACGGGAGGAGGCGCCTCCCCTGGGGACAGGGGAACTGTCCCCAAAACCCGCCCCCCGCGCCCGGGCAGCGGCCCCGGCCTGACGGCCCAACAGCCCCCGGGGCTCGGGGACGAAGGTCACCGTCACCACCAGAGTCACCGGCACCCTTGGGTGGCCCCTGAGCAGCCCCGGCTCGCTGCGAGGTCCCCGTCCCGCTGTCCCCGCAGCGGTGACAGCGGCCATGGCGTGGCCCTGCCTCTCCCTCCTCATCCTCGCTGCTCTCTCCAGCCCCGCGGCCCCACAAGGTAGCGGCGGGGGGAGCCCCCCGGGGGGACACGGGGGTGCGGGGGGGGGGCAGGCTGGGTGGGTTTCTGGGGGGGCAGGGGGGCACCCCGAGGGGTCCGGGGGGGGAGCCCGCAGTTACCATGAGGTGAAAGGGGCACCCCGAGCTCGGCAAGGGGGGGATGGGGGTCCCAGAAGGGGTGCGGGGGGACCCCCGGGGGGCACCCCGAGCTCGGTAAGGGGGGGAGGGGGGTCCCAGAAAGGGTGCGGGGGGACCCCCGATAGCTGTGCCATGAAAGAGGCACCCCGAGCTCGGCAAGGGGGGGATGGGGGTCCCAGAAGGGGTGCGGGGGGACCCCCGGGGGGCACCCCGAGCTCGGCAAGGGGGGACGGGGGTCCCAGAAAGGGTGCGGGAGGACCCCCGGGGGGCACCCCGAGCTCGGTAAGGGGGGGATGGGGGTCCCAGAAGGGGCGCGGGGGGACCCCCGGGGGGCACCCCGAGCTCGGTAAGGGGGGGATGGGGGTCCCAGAAAGGGTGCGGGGGGACCCCCGGGGGGCACCCCCAGCTCACGGCAGAGGGGCCGTGCAGGGCACAGGGGTTTCGGGAGGAGGGGAGGCGATGGCAGCACAGCAAGAGCCCGCAGGGGCACCCCGAGGACCGAACCGGGGGCACAGCAGTGCCGGGGGTGGTGGGGGGGAGACCGGGGGTCGCAGAGGGCAGGGAGAGCCCCGGGCCGGGCTGAGCTCCGGGCGCTGCAGAAGCCAAGAGAGCCGAGATCTGGGCGGAGCCGCCGGCACCCACCAAGTACCACCCGCTGATGCTGAGCTGCCAAGTCACCGGAGACCCCGGGTAAGACCCCCGCCCTCCCCGGGCACCTGCCCCCCCAGGCGTGCCCCCTGCTCGAGTGTGAGCCCGGCCCGGCGCAGCCCCCAGGAGTTCCTGTGGGAGAAGAGCGGCAGCCCGGTGCCCCTGCAGCAAGGCCCCGAGGGCACCCTGCTCTTCCCCTCCTTCAACACCACCCACCTGGGCACCTACACCTGCACGGCCACCAGCCTGCGCGGCAGGGCGCTGGCCTCCTACAGCCTGCGGATAAACGGTGCGGGTTTGGCCGGGGGGGGTTTGAACGGGGGGGTTTGTCCCGGGGGGGGGGTTTTCCCGGGGGGGGGGTTGTCCGGGGGGGTTTGTCCCGGGGGGGTTTGTCCCGGGGGGGTTTGTCCCGGGGGGGTTTGTCCCGGGGGGGTTTGTCCCGGGGGGGTTTGTCCGGGGGGATTTGTCATCCGCGGAGGGAGCGGCTCGGGCCCGGGGCTGATCCCGTGCGGAGGGAGGGGAGGGCCCGAGCCGGGCGGGCCCGGGGGGCTCCGGGGGGCTGATGAGGTGGGGGGGGGGCTGATTTGGGTTCCACTCTCCTGGGGGGGGTCCTGCCATGAGGGGTCTCAATTGGACAGGGTGTGAATTTGGGGTCTGGGGGCTTGGTTTGGGAGTCCCCGCAGGCCTGGCCAGGGGGTGCGGGGCAGTTTGGGTTACCCTGGTCTGCTGGGTGTGGTTTTGGGGGGCTGGGGGGTCCTGGGGACCTGAAATGGGGTCCCAGGGGTTCTGACCTGGGGGGTGCTGGCCAGGGGATCCCAGGGGATTTTCCCTGGGGGTCCGAAATGGGGGTTCCAGGGCTCCTGAGCTGGGGGGTCCCAGGGGATCTGGACATGGGGGGTCTGAGGTAGGGGGTCTGGGGGTCCTGGGGATCCGGTCAGGTTCTCCAGGGGGTTGGTTTTGGGGGGCCAGGCGTCCTGATGGGCAAGGTCTGAGCTGGGGCTCTGGGGGTTTTATTGAGGGGTCCCAAGGGGGCTGGGCAGGGGGGTTTGGGGGTGGCACAGGGGGATGGTGTTGGGGGGTCTGGGGATCCGGCCAGGTTCTCCAGGGGGTTGGTTTTTGGGGGGCCAGGGGCACCCAGGGGACACTGCTGCCCACAGCTTTGTCCCCACCACCCCGTCACCCCAGGGTGGGGGTGATGATGCTGGAGGTCACCAGGAGCAGCCACTTCTGTCCTGCCTCTCCCAGACCTGGTGGGCTCGGCCTTGGTGTTCCCCCAAGAGTCCAAGACCGCCCACGTGCGGGTGACGGCCCAGCTGCGGCAGCCCCTGGAGAACTTCACCGTCTGCCTGCGCTCCTACACCGACCTCAGCCGGCCCCACAGCCTCTTCTCCTACGCCACCAAGAAGCAGAGCAACGAGATCCTGCTCTTCAAGCCCAAGCCCGGGCTCTACGAGCTGGCCGTGGGCGACAAGTTCCTGCTCTTCGCCGTGCCCGTGGCCCTCGGGGAGAGCGAGCACGTCTGCGTCAGCTGGGAGTCCTCCACCGGCATCGTCGCCTTCTGGTTCAACGGCAAGCCCTGGCCCAGGAAGGGGCTGCAGAAGGGCTACAGGGTGGCAGTGCCGGCCTCCATCCTGCTGGGGCAGGACCAGGACAGCTTCGGGGGCGGTTTTGACGCCCAGCAGTCGCTGGTGGGGGAGATCTCCTCGGTGTACATGTGGGACAGCAGCATCTCCGGCTCCGAGGTGAGGTCGGCCATGTACGACAGCCCCCAGCGAAGCCCCATCTTCGGCTGGAGGAACTTCCCCTGCCAGCTGGTGGGAGAGGTCTACCTGAAGCCCTGAGGTGCACCTGGAGCCCTGGGGTGCACCTGGAGCCCTGAGGTGCACCTGGGAGCTCTGGGATGCACCCAGAGCCCTGAGGTGCACCTGGAACCCTGGGGTGCACCTGAAGCCCTGAGGTTCACCTGAAGCCCTCAGGTGTCCCCGATCTCTGCTGTGTAACCCCCCCCCCCCCGTCCCTCACAGCCACCCCCCGTCACATAAACGGAGAAATGGGTTTTTAGGGTGCTGGTGGTCTTTGGGGGGGTTGAGGCCCACCCAGGCACCTGTCCCGGGGGGTCCAGCACCGGGGGGCTCAGCTCCCTGTCCCGGGGGGTCCAGCACCGGGGGGCTCAGCTCCCTGTCCCGGGGGGTCCAGCCCCGGGGGGCTCAGCTCCCTGTCCCGGGGGGTTCAGCCCCGGGGGGCTCAGCTCCCTGTCCCGGGGGGTCCAGCCCCGGGGGGCTCAGCTCACTGTCCCGGGGGGTTCAGCCCCGGGGGGCTCAGCTCCCTGTCCCGGGGGGTTCAGCCCCGGGGGGCTCAGCTCCCTGTCCCGGGGGGTCCAGCCCCGGGGGGCTCAGCTCCCTGTCCTGGGGGGTCCAGCCCCGGGGGGCTCAGCTCCCTGTCCCGGGGGGTCCAGCCCCGGGGGGCTCAGCTCCCTGTCCCGGGGGGTTCAGCCCCGGGGGGGCTCAGCTCCCTGTCCCGGGGGGTTCAGCCCCGGGGGGGCTCAGCTCCCTGTCCCGGGGGGTCCAGCCCCGGGGGGGCTCAGCTCCCTGTCCTGGGGGGTTCAGCCCCGGGGGGGCTCAGCTCCCTGTCCTGGGGGGTTCAGCCCCGGGGGGCTCAGCTCCCTGTCCCGGGGGGTCCAGCCGCGGGGGGCTCAGCTCCCTGTCCTGGGGGGTTCAGCCCCCCAGCCCTGCAGGGCGCTGTCCCGGTGGGTCCGGATCACTGTCCCGGAGGTTCAGGCCCGGTGTCCCACAGCCCCGGTGTGCCGGTCCGTCCTCCCTCGTCCGCCCGCGCCCCCCGACACCCACCCGACCTCCCCCGTGTCCCCATTCCCCGCGGTGTCACCCCCGGGCCCGCCCGCGCCGCTTCCTGCGGCCTCTCCCGGGCCCGCTCCGGCTCCGGCCCAGCTCCGGGCCCGGCCCGGCTCCGCCTCAGCTCCTTCCCCGCTCCGGCCCCGGCTCCGGCTCCGGCCCAGCCCGGCCGAGCTCCGTCCCGGCTCCGCCTCAGCTCCGGCCCCGCTCCGCCTCAGCTCTGTCCCGGCTCCGGCCCAGCTCCGGGCCCGGCCCAGCTCCGCCTCAGCTCCGCCTCAGCTCCGTCCCAGCCAGGCCCAGCCCGGCCCCGCTCCGCCCCGGCCCCGCTCCGCCCCGTGCGGCCTCCCCGGTACGGCGGGGCTGTGGGGTCGGCGGGGCTGTGGGGTCAGCGGGGCCCAGCGCGGCTCGGGCCCGGGGCTGATCCCGTGCGGAGGGAGGGGAGGGCCCGAGCCGGGCGGGCCCGGGGGGCTCCGGGGGGCTGATGAGATGGGGGGGGGCTGATTTGGGTTCCACTCTCCTGGGGGAGGGGGGTCCTGCCATGAGGGGTCTCAATTGGACGGGGTGTGAATTTGGGGTCTGGGGGCTTGGTTTGGGAGTCCCCGCGGGCCTGGCCAGGGGGTGCGGGGCAGTTTGGGTTACCCTGTTCTGCTGGGTGTGGTTTGGGGGGGCTGGGGGGTCCTGGGGACCTGAAATGAGGTCCCAGGGGTTCTGAGCTGGGGGGTGCTGGCCAGGGGATCCCAGGGGATCTGCCGCGGGGGTCTGAAATGGGGGTTTTGGGGGTCCTGAGCTGGGGTTCCTGAGCTGGGGGGTCCCAGGGGATTTTCCCTGGGGGTCCAAAATGGGGGTTCCAGGGGTCCTGACTTGGGGGGTCCCAGGGGATTTTCCCTGGGGGTCTGAAATGGGGGTTCCAGGGGTCCTGACTTGGGGGGTCCCAGGGGATTTTCCCTGGGGGTCCAAAATGGGGGTTCCAGGGGTCCTGACTTGGGGGGTCCCAGGGGATTTTCCCTGGGGGTCTGAAATGGGGGTTCCAGGGCTCCTGAGCTGGGGGTCCCAGGGGATCATCCCTGGGGGTCTGAAATGGGGGTTCCAGGGCTCCTGAGCTGGGGGTCCCAGGGGATCAGCCCCGGGGGTCCCGGCAGTGCTGTCGCAGAGCTCTGGCCCGGGCGGGGGTCCCCAGAGCAGCAGTGTCCCCTGTCCCCAGACAGGCGATGGGGGCATCCGAGCCTCCCAACTTCTCGTGGGTGGTGGAGGGGCGGCTGGCGGGGCTGGCCATGCCGCGGGAGCCGGGCCACTACCGCTACCTGCGGGAGCGCGGCGTGCGGCACCTGGTGTCGCTGAGCGAGCGCGCCCCGCCGCACCACGGCTGCTGCCCGCAGATCCGCCTGCACCGCTTCCGAGTGCCCGACTTCACCCCGCCCAGCCCCGAGCAGATCCGCAGCTTCCTGCAGATCGTGGAGGAGGCCAATGGGCGCGGGGAGGTACGGCCGGGGACACCCGGGGGACACCCGGGGGACACCTGGGGGACACCTGAGGGGACATCTGGCGGACACCTGGGGGACACCTGAGGGATACCTGAGGGGACACCTGGGGGACACCTGGGGGACATCTGGGGGACACCTGAGGGGACATCTGGGGGACACCTGGGGGACATCTGGGGGACACCTGAGGGGACATCTGGGGGGTGATACCTGGGGGACACCCGGGGGGTGATACCTGGGGGACACCAGGGGGACACCTAGGGGACATCTGGGGGACACCTGAGGGGACACCTGGGGGACACCTGGGGGACACCTGGGGGACATCTGGGGGGTTATACCTGGGGGACATCTGGGGGGTTATATCTGGGGGAACACCTGGGGGACACCTGAGGGGACACCTGGGGACACCTGGGGGGTGATACCTGGGGGACACCTGGGGGACACCTGAGGGGACACCTGGGGGACACCTGGGGGACATCTGGGGGACACCTGAGGGGACATCTGGGGGACACCTGGGGGTGATACCTGGGGGACACCCGGGGGACAGTGGCAGCAGTGGCAGCCACGCCGCGTGTCCCCGTGTGCAGGCGGTGGCCGTTCACTGCGCGCTGGGCCAGGGCCGCACGGGCACGCTGCTGGCCTGTTACCTGTGCAAGGAGCGGCACCTGGCCGGCGGCGACGCCATCCGCGAGATCCGCCGCCTCCGGCCCGGCTCCATCGAGACCGCGGGCCAGGAGGAGGCCGTGCTCCGCTTCTGCCAGTGCCTGCGGTAGGTGCCACCCTCCCCTGTCACCTCTGGGGGTCCCCTCCTCCCCCCAGATGTGGCTCCCAGCTGACCCTGGTGGCGTCTGTCCCTCCACAGCGCCGGGGAGAGCGGCGAGAGCTGAGCGCGGGGCTGGGGTCGGGCACCCCAAAGTTCCTGGCTTTGCTTGGGAACACAGAAGTGTTCCCAGCCCCCTCTGTCCCCTCCTGCATTAAAGGACTGGCCTGTGGCTTCTCTCCAGGTCTGCTTTTGGGGTTGGCATCCAGGGGAGGCCTGGCCACGGCACCCCCAGACCCGGCTGGGTTGGCAGCTGCGTCCTGGGATTTGGGGTCCTGGCTCTGGGGTGACCCCCTTGGGGTGCTGGCTCTGGCGCCCTGGGGTTCCTCAGGGTTCTGGATCCCGGCTCGGAGCTCCCTCAGGGGGTTTTGGGGTCATTCAGGGTCCTGGTTCTGGGGTCCTGGCTCTGGGGTGACCCCCTTGGGGTGCTGGCTCTGGCGCCCTGGGGTTCCTCAGGGTTCTGGATCCCGGCTTGGAGCTCCCTCAGGGGGTTTTGGGGTCATTCAGGGTCCCGGTTCTGGGTTGTTTGGCGTCCTGGCTTTGGGGTCTCAGCTCTGCGTCCTGGCTCAGGGGTCTCTCAGGGTCCTGGTTGCAGGGTCATGGGTCTGGGGTCTCTCTGGGTCCTGGCCTTGGGGTCCCAACTCTGGCTTCTGGCTCTGGGATCCTTTGGGGTGCTCATCCTGGGGTCTCGGGGTCCTGCTTCTGGGGTCACTTGGGGTCCCAGATCTGGGTCCTGCCTCTGGGGTTCCTCGGGGTCCTGGTTCTGGCCTCCGGGCTCTGGGGTCCCTTGGGATCGCAGCTCGGGGGTGGTTCTGGCTCTGGGGTCCTTCAGGGGTCACGTTTCGGCCCCCACAGGGCACCCCCAGAGCTGTCACCCGCCCCGGTGCCACGTGGAGGGTGACAAGCGTGTCAGCGCCCGGGGGCCGGCCCGGGACGTGGACGCTTAAAGCGTAGCTTAGCCGGAATTGAGGCATCTCCATCCAAAAATCCAATCCCGGGAAATCTCCTCTCAGCTGCTCCTAACCTTGGTGGCATTTAAATCCCGCTGGGTTGGGAGCAGTGTCACCCTCCCCGCTCCCATGGGCGGGTGGCACACGGGGGGAGCGCCCCGGGGGCACGGCTGGGGCCAAGCACCTCAGCTGGCAGCCCCAAATGTTCCTTTGGGACCCCACAGTGTCACCGTCCTCCCCTGGGGGGGACAAGGGGGCCAGGGCAGTGATACTGGGGCGGTGACACCGGGGCGGTGACACCGGGGTGGGTGGGTGACACTGGGGTGGGTGACACCGGGGCGGGTGACACCGAGCAGCGCTGGTGATCCAGCTGGGAATTGGGCAGGAATTGGGAGGCAGGATTGGGATTGGGGGCAGATTGACCCCTCTCCCCAGGGCTTTGTGGGGTCACTCCCAAAACCCCGGGGCTGCGCGGCGCCGTGGTGGCGCTTGGGGTGACACCCGTGTCCCCGAGCCAGGACACAGCGAGGCCACAGCAGCCCACGGGCAGGCAGCTGGGGCACAGGCGGTTTGGGGTGCCCAGCCCCTGTCCCTGGGGACAGTGGGGACACACGGTGGGGACAATGTGGCCGCGCCGGACAGCGGTGTCCGGCCTAAGCTCACGGGAGCACATGGGCCGCAGCGGCCGAAAGCTGCTTACGGCAGAATTATTGCCCTTAACTCCGCGCTGTCCTCAGAGTCCCCCGGGGCCAGGCCGGCCTGGGGGGGCTCCAGGGACCCCCCACCCCCTTCCAAGGGGGGCTGGGCTGGGCTGGGCTGGGCTGGGGGGGCACGGCCCCAGCGCCGCTCCCAGCGTGGCCGGGTGGGTGTCACACGTGCGGGGTCGGCTGGGCCCTCCGTCCCTCCATCCTCACACCGCCGGGATGTCCCCCCTTGTCCCCTGTGTCCCCTCCTGTCCTCCCCCCAGCCCAGCCCAGCCCAGCCTGGCCAGCAGCCCAGCTCCGGCTCAGCCTGCGGGATGGGGACGTGGCAGCGGTGGCTGTCCCTGTGTGGGGACACATTTAGGGTGGGATTAAAGAGCGGGAGCTGGGGTGGGGAAGGGCGAGCGGGGAGCGCTGGGACACGCAGAGGGGACAGAGGGGACAGAGGGGACATGGTGCTGGGCTTGCTTGTCACAGCCCCCAGTGCCACCCACCTGTCCCTGTGTCCCACGGGGGGATCACACACCCAAACCCCACTGCAACGCCCACCCACGTGTCCTGTCCATGTCCCACCCGTGTGTCCCATCCGTGTCCCACCCCTGCGTCCCCTCTTTGGCCCACCACAGTGCCACCCGTGTGTCCCCTCTGTGTCCCCTGGTCCCACCTGTGTCCCAGGAGTGTTTTCCCTTCCTGTCCCACCTGCGTGTCCTGCCCATGTGTCCCATCTGTGTCCCCTCCATGGTTCCCACCCGTGTGTCCCATCCGTGTGTCACCCCTGTGTCCTATTCGTGACCCCGCGTGTGTCCCCCCCCCCGTCCCACCCATGTGTCTCACCCATGTGTCACCCTCTCGGCTTCCCTCAGTGCCACCCATGTGTCCCCTTCGTGTGTCCCACCTGCGTTTCTCATTCGCGTGTCCTCTCCAGTCCCTCCCCGTGCCCTCCCCGTGTCCCCCCCCCCGTGTCCCACCCTATGTCCCACGTGTGTCCCACCCATGTGTCCCACTCGTGTCCTCTCTCTAGGTGCTCCTCCCGTAGCCCCCGGTGCCTCCCCCGGTTCCACTCGTGGTCCGCCATGTGTCCGCCCGTGTCCCCCTCGCTGTCCCCCCCACACCCCTCGGTGTCACCCCTCCTGTCCCCTGCCCCCCTCGGGGTACTACACTTCCCAGCATCCCTGGCTCCCCGCCGCCTCGCTCCGCCATTGGTTGCTTCGGGAAGCGCCCAGCGGCGGCTCTTGATTGGCCGTCGCCGCGGCAACGGGCGGCGGGGGGCGTGGCCGGGGCGGCCCCTCCCGGCGTCGCGGGTTTGTTTGCGGCCGCCCGGCGGCGGCGGCCGGAGCCGAGCGGACCCGGACGGACCCGAACCGAGCCGGAAAGAGCCGAAAGCAGCCGGGAAGAGTCGAGCGCAGCCGAGCGCGGCCGGCCGGGCATGAGGAGCGGCGGGAGGCGGAGACCCCCGCGCCCCCCGCCCGGGGTCGGTGCCCCCGGGGCTGCCCGGCCGAGCCCGCCGGTCCGCGGGCCCCGGTGACGCCGCGGGAGCCGCCGCAGGGGGGGCCTGGGCTATGCGGTGGTGGCTGCGCGCCGCCGTCCTCAGCCTGCTCGCCGGAGCCGGGGGTGAGGGGCCGCCCCGGGGGAGCGGGGGAGGGCGGCGGGGCCGGTCTGGCCGGTGCCGGGTCCCGGGGAGGCGGGAGGAGGCGGGGGGGACAGCTGGGGACACCGGGGGCGGAGGGCTCCGGGGGCGGGAGGAAGGTCCCGGGTGTGCGGCAGTGGGATCGCTTTGGGGTCCCGGGGAGTTCCGCGGGGGCGGGGGAGGGGTCCCGGTGCCGGTGCCGGTGCACGCCGGTGGCAGGCAGCGTCCGGTCTCAGCCGCGCCCCGGTGCCGGTCCCGCAGGCAGCGGCCGGAGCGAGCCCCGGGCCGTGGTGGGGCGCGTCGGGGGCAGCGCGGTGCTGGGCTGCGGGCTCCTGGGCGCACACGAGGCGCGCCCGCCGCTCTACGTGATCGAGTGGGTCCGCTTCGGCTTCGTCCTCCCCATCTTCATCAAGTTCGGGCTCTACTCGCCGCGCGTGGACCCCGAGTACGCGGGTGAGTGGCGGGGCCGGGGCGGGCGGGGGTCCCCCGTGGGCCGTCCCGTGTCCCCACTCGCTGAGGTTGGGTCCTGCTGCTCCCGGACCGCCTCCATCCCACTCCCCGGGAAGTGGGGGGGCTCTTCCAGGGGTCTCGGGGGGGCGGCTGAGGGGCCGCGGAGGTCCCTGCGCAGCAGGTGAGTGCCAATCCCCGTCCCCCAGGGCTGGGACAGGAGCGATGGGGGTCCCCAGCTGGCGGAGGGGACGCAGATCCCTTGCCCAGGCCGGCAGCAGAGAGGGATCCCCACGGGGGAAAAATGTGGGAGAAGCCCCCCAGCCCACCCCGGTGGCCTCTGGCTGCTGGGGCATCCCCCCCACCCCGGAACTGCCCTGCCCGTGCCACCCCCCGGGTCCGGTGCCACCCCGGGTCCGGTGCCACCCCCGGGTCCGGTGCCACCCCCGGGCCCGTGCCACCCCCCGAGCCGGTGCCACCCCCGGGTCCGGTGCCACCCCCGGGTCCGGTGCCACCCTCGGGTCCGGTGCCACCCCCGGGGGGGCTGCGGGCGCTGCCCCGGCCCGTGCGGGTCGCCTGAAGGTTGAGGCTCGGGGAGGGGATTTCGGGGGCGCTGCTAATTGGAGCAAAGCTGGCCCGGGGACGGGCTGGGCGTGGGAGGGGGATCTCGGCCGCTTTACCGGGTATTTAAGTGAGCGCTGGCAGAGCCGCAGCGATCCCCGCGAGAGGATCGGGGGAGGCCACAGGAGTGTCCCCTGGGGTAGGGAGGGCTGGCAGCCCGTGGGTGATTCGGGCTGAGCCCGGCCCCGCCGTTCTGTGCCAGCCACGCACCGAAACCCGCGCTCCGAGCCTTCCTCGGGGGGCCGGAGCACGACCCCAAACCCTGCTGCTGGCAAAATTGCCTAAAAATCCTAAAAGTCACCTCGGCTGGGACCCCCAGCTCTCCTGCTGCTGCTGCCCCTGCCCCGGCCGGACGGGAGGCTCGGGGTTTTCAGCTTCCAGCAGCTCCCCGTTGGCTCTGGGGGAGCAGCGGTGACAACGAACCCCCCCAGGCCAGGAGGAGGCACCTGCTGGGCCGGGAGGCCGGGGCCGGGCTCCGGTTACCTGAGCGCCGAGAGGCCCCGGGGCTGCCGCAGCTCCGGTTACCCAGGCAGGGCCCGGCGGTGTCCCGCCCGCCGCTCCCCCCGCTCCCCCCGTGTCCCCTCGCCCCCGGGGGCTGCGGGAGCAGATCGGCCTCAGGGCTGGGGGGAAGGGGCTGCTGGCTGGAATGAGGGCGAGCTGGGTGGGCAAGGGGGGGGCTGGCGGCCGTCGCCATGGCAGCGGGCGCGGTTTGTTTTCCATCCGCCGGGAAGGGCAGGGGGGCGGTGGGTGCAGGGCGACCCCCCCCTCCTCTCCTCTGCTCTCCTCTGCTCTCTCCGGCGCTTCCCAGGTGGAGCAGCTCAGGTGTCACCCGGAGGGGCCGCTGCTGTCACCAGCGTCCCTCCTGGGGGACACCTGGGGCCTCCTGGGGGCAGGGTGGGGCTGCCGCTGCCCCCCCGGGACAGCGCTTGGGGAGACCCCTGGGTGCCACCACCACGCACGGTGCCGTGGGCCACTGTCGCCTCTCTAGAAGGGGTCGGTGGTCTCTGGCCTGGCTCAGGCCCCCCCTTTGGCCGGCTCCGGCCGCGTGGCGGGGGCCGCAGCCCCCTTTGTGTCCCGCTGAATGTCGGTTGCCAGGCGCGGGGGGGCGGCGGGGGGATGCTGGGCCCGCAGCGTTTTGTTTTTGCAGGGTGGCGGAGGAGGAGGAGGGGGCTGGGGCCGGCACAGGGGGATTAGGGGGGGAGGCTGAGGGGCGTCCCCAGGCCACTCTGATCCCTTCCAAAGGGACCTTTGTTCGGGAGCCGGCTGCTCCCGCCGCGCCTGGGGCTGGGGGCTGGCAGCTGCTGGCAGCGCCGGCCTTCCCAGGGCTTCCCGAAGCTGCCCCGCTTCCCAGAGCTTCCCAGAGCTTCCCAGAGCTTCCCAGAGCTGCCCCGCTTCCCAGAGCTTCCCAGAGCTTCCCAGAGCTTCCCAGAGCTTCCCAGAGCTTCCCGAAGCTGCCCCGCTTCCCAGAGCTTCCCAGAGCTTCCCAGAGCTTCCCAGAGCTGCCCCGCTTCCCATTCCCAAAGCTGTCCCGTTTCCCAGGGCTCCCCGAAGCTGCCCCGCTTGCCCGGGCCCGGCTGTGGGGTCGGGGCTGGCGGAGCCCCCGTCCCGCAGCTGTGCGCTGAGGGCAGGAGCGCTGGCAGGCAGCTCCGAGCGCTGCGGGCAGGCTTCGCACCCCGAGCCGTGTGCGGGGTTCGCAGGGCTCGGGGTGGATCTCGGTGCCCAAACCCGCCTGCCCGGCTCCTGCCACTCCTCCTCCTCCTCCTCCTCCTTGCCGGGCTCGTCTGGCGGGACACGGACTCCCGCTCCCGCTGCCAGCCCGCTGGCACCTCCCTGCCGCTACCTCCCGGGGGCTGCGGTGCCCCGGGACCGTCTGCGGCACCGCGCGGAGCCGGCAGCGGGGCTCCCCCAAACCCCCCCGGCTCGGGAAGCCCTCGGGAAGCTGCTGCTGCTCCGGGGATGCCGGGAGAGCATCCCGGGCTGCTGCGGTGCTGCCGCTGCCGGGGCTGTGTCCGTCCCCACCGCGGGGTCCCGGGGCGAGGTCACCCGGCGTGGGGTGGGGAGTGCCGGGTCAGGGGGTGCCGGGGTGATGGGAGGGGGGGCTCCGGGCAGGGGGTGCCCCGGGAAGGGGATGCCCGGGGCAGGGGATGCCCGGGGCAGGGGGTGCCCGGCATGGTGGGTGCCTCGGACAGGGGGTGGCCGGGATGGGGGGTGCCCGGGGAAGGGGGTGCCCGGCATGGGGGGGCTCCGGGCAGTGGGTGCCTCGGACAGAGGGTGCCCCGGACAGGGGGTGCCCCGGAGGGGGGGTGCCCCAAACAGGGGGGGTGCCCCAAACAGGGGGTGCCGCTGCGTTCCTTGGGGGCCGCTGGCCGCGCACCCCATCCTGGGCTGAGCCAATTGCCCGCTGCACCCTGAGCCGATTATGGCTCTGATAATAGCCCGGGGGATTAACGGGCTGCGCCCGCTCTCGCTTCGGCCCTTATCCCTCTCCTCATCAAAGAGGCCGCGGGGCGTGGGGCTGGAGCGGGGCGAGCACCCCAGGGCCCGGGGGGGAGCCCCGCTCACCGCGTCCCCCCGGGGAGCTGCAGCGCTCGTTCCTGCGAGGCGGGCGGGGGGTCACCGTGACCCCCCCGTGCCGCGGGGAGCGGGGCCGGTGCGGGGGTGCCGGGGCTGAGCAGGGCTCCCAAGGGTGAGAGCGCCGGGGGGGGGTCCCAGGAGGGAGGGAGCCGTGGGGGAAAGGGGGCTCGGGGTGCTGGGACCGGTCCTGCCCGGCCGCTGGGAGCGATGCTGGAGCTGCGCGGAGCCGCCGTGCTGGGAGGGCGGGGGGGGACTCCGCCGAGGCCACCCGCCGCGGGGGCGGGCGACAGAGCCGCTGTCGCCTGCTCTCCGTGTCACCCGCGCGTGTGTGTGTGTGTGTGTAGCGCTGGATTGTCGCTGTGACCAAGCTCTGGCACCGCCGTTCCCAGCCCCCCGTGGTGCCAGCGTGGGCGGGCGCCCTGGGGAGGGGATGGCCCGGGGAGGGGGTGACCCGGGGAAGGGGTGACCCGGGGAGGGGTGGCCCCAGGGAGGGGGTGGCCCCGGGGAAGGGGATGGCCTGGGGAGGGGTGGCCCCAGGGAGGGGGTGACCTCAGGGAGGGGGTGGCCCCAGGGAGGGGGTGGCCCCGGGGGAAGGGGTGACCTCAGGGAGGGGGTGGCCCCAGGGAGGGGGTGGCCCCGGGGGAGGGGGTGGCCCCAGGAGAGGGGGTGACCCGGGGAGGGGTGACCCGAGGAGGGGGTGGCCCCAGGAGAGGGGGTGGCCCCGGGGGAGGGGGTGACCCGAGGAGGGGGTGGCCCCAGGAGAGGGGGTGGCCCCGGGGGAGGGGGTGACCCGGGGAGGAGGTGGCCCCGGGGAGGGGGTGGCCCCGGGGGAGGGGGTGGCCCCGGGGGAGGGGTGACCCGAGGAGGGGGTGGCCCCAGGAGAGGGGGTGGCCCCGGGGGAGGGGGTGGCCCCAGGGAGGGGGTGACCTCAGGGAGGGGGTGACCTCAGGGAGGGGGTGACCTCAGGGAGGGGGTGGCCCCAGGAGAGGGGTGGCCCGGGGACGTGGCTGTCCCTGAGGCGCTGCCGGGGCCGCGCAGGTCGCGTCCGGCTGGAGGAAGGCGCCTCGCTGCGCCTGGACCTGCTGCGCGCCGAGGACCAGGGCTGGTACGAGTGCCGGGTGCTCTTCCTCGACCGGCACAGCACCGACGCCGACTTCCAGAACGGCACCTGGATCCACCTGACCGTCAACGGTACCGGCCCCGTCCCACCCTCCCCCCTGCTCTGCCCGGGGCTGGCACGGCAAACGCCGGGCTGAGCCGGATGTGGGGGTGAGGCTTTGGATCTGGCTTTGCCTTCCAGCGCCCCCCACCTTCCTGGAGACCCCCCCTGCCTACGTCGAGGTGCGGGACCAGGCTGCCCTGAGCCTGACCTGCAGGGCTGTTGGCAACCCCCAGCCTGTGGTCACCTGGAAGAGGAGCGACCTGCCCGTCCAGAGCGGGGACGCGCTGCAGGTGAGGGCGACAACAGACCCCACAAACCCCTCTGTGGGGCGGCTGCGGAGCACCCACCATCCCCGCCCTGCTGGCACCTCCCTGCCGCTGCCACCGCGCCTTTCTGTCCCCTTTGGTGGCCGTGCCACAGCCACTGTCCCTGCAGGTGAGGAACGGGACGCTGAGCATCGCCGCCGTGGGCCGCGCCAGCGCCGGCACCTACACCTGCCACGCCTCCAGCAAGGAGGGCACCGCCACCCACACCACCCGCGTGCTCGTGCAGGGTGAGGATGGGCTCCTGACCACGGGGGTGGCCCCCAGCCCCTCCCCAAAAAACCTGACCTGTGTGCACCCTCCCTCACCGCCAGGGCCGCCCGTCATCGTGGTGCCGCCCCAGAACGTCACCGTCAACGTCTCCCAAGATGCCTTCCTGGCCTGCCAGGCCGAGGCCTACCCGGGGAACCTCACCTACACCTGGTTCCAGGGCAGCAGCAACGTCTTCCACCTCAGGTAGGGCAGGAGTGGGGATGGCACACCCAGACCTGGCCAGGGGCAGGCTGGGTGTGTGGTGGGTGTCACTGTTGGACACAAAAGTCGTGATCAGAGGGCTGATGGCTCCAAAGAGGGGCTGCTTTATGCTCAAAACCTGTCTTTAGACCTTTCTACAACGCGCCCACCTAAGAGGTGGAACCCTTGGACCCACTGCTCACATCAAAGGCCCATCAAGCAAAGTCCCTCCTTGAGAATGGAATGTAAAACAACAGAACAGTTCCCAAAAACATGCCCTTGTTCACCGGTTTTGTCTCCGGGAAAAGAATTTCAGAAAACCAAAACGTGGCAGGCAGTGACTGCAGGCGGGGGCAAATCAGCAGGGACGGTGCCAGCTGTGCCACCCAGCGCTGTGCCTGTCACCGCTGTGCCACCCAGCGCTGTGCCATCCCTCCCCAGCCGCCTGCAGGCTCGGGTCCGTGTCCTGGTGGACGGGAGCCTCCTGCTGCAGCGAGCCACCCCGGACGACGCCGGCAAATACACCTGCACGCCCAGCAACGGGCTCTGGGAGCCGCCCTCCGCCTCGGCCTTCGTCACCGTGCTCTGTAAGACCCCCTCCCTGCACCCCCCGGCCGTGGGGGGGCCGAGCTGGGAGCAGTGGGGGGACCCCAGCCCCGTGTGTCTGTGCCCCCGCAGACCCAGCGCAGGTGACCACCATGCTCCCGGAGACCCACCTGCCCAAGGGCATGCGGGGCGTGATCCGCTGCCCCTCCAGAGCCAACCCCCCGCTGCTCTCCGTCTCCTGGACCAGGGACGGGCGCCCGCTGGAGCTGGACAAGGTACCGACCCCCCCAATACCACCACCATCCTCACCTGCCCAAATCCTTCCTCCCTGAGCCGTTTTTCCCTCCTCCTCCTCCTCCTCCTCCCTGGCTGGTCCCTGTGTCCTGACGGCTCCATCGTGGCCATGCCCCCCACCTGCCCAAATCCTTCCTCCCTGAGCGGTTTTTTCACCCCCTCCTCCTCCTCCTCCTCCTCCCCAGCTCCCCGGCTGGTCCCTGCGTCCCGACGGCTCCATCGTGGTGGCCACGGGCAACGACGACGCGCCGGGGCTGTACCGCTGCACGCCCTACAACAGCTACGGCACGGCCGGCCCGTCCCGGCCCACCCGCGTCCTGCTGAAGGTCAGCAGCCCCCCACCACCCACCCTCGGGGTCTCCTCCTTCTGCTGAACCCCCCCAAACTGCCCCCCTCTGCCTCGCAGGACCCTCCCGCCTTCACGGTGCGGCCCAAGGAGGAATATTTCCAGGAGGTGGGCCGGGAGCTGGTGATCCCCTGCGCGGCTCACGGGGATCCCCCGCCCACCATCACCTGGGTGAAGGTAGGGGCTGCTGATTTAGGGGGTCCGAGATTGCTTTTGGCCTCCAGGGCATCGTTTCTGGGGCAGCGTCCTTGTCCCTACATCGCTCCTGTGGCTGTGTCACTGTCCCCAAGAACCCATCCCAAACTGGGGTCCCATCACATGGTGACATCCTCAAGGCCACTTTGCTTGGCTGTCCTCTACAGAACCGAAAAAACCCTGCCCCTTGGCTTCCAAACCAGCCCCAGGGTTGGAATGTCCCCCTTTTTCAATGTCCCCAGCGTGGCGGTGTCACAGCTCTGGCCCTGCGTGGGTGGTGGGCCCCCATCAGCGTGTCCATGCCCCACAGGTGGGCAGCGCGGGGAAGAGCAGCGCCCAGGTGGATGGGAACAGCAGCCTCGTCCTCCACCCCCTCAGCAAGGAGCAGCACGGAGTCTGGGAATGCACGGCCACCAACCAGGTGGCCACTGTCACCACTGCCACCTCCGTGCACGTCCTGGGTGAGCTGGTGGGCTGGGATGGTCCCGGGGTGGGCAATGCCGACCCCCAGCCCGTGCTGGAAGGGGTGCCCCAAGCCCCTCAGGGTGCCCCAAGCCCCTCAGGGTGCCCCAGGCCCCTCAGGGTGCCCCAAACCCCTCAGGGTGCCCCAGGCCCCTCAGGGTGACGCTGCTGCCCGCCAGGTACCAGTCCCCACGCTGTCACCAACGTCTCCGTGCTCCCACTGCTGCTGGCAGCCAACATCTCCTGGGAGCCCGGCTTTGACGGAGGCTACTTCCAGAGGTTCAGCGTCTGGTACACCCCGCTGTGAGTGCCCACCCCCTGCCATGTGTCCCCTCCCCTCCCGAGGACCCTCAGCTCCGGGCTCACGGGTCCCCCTGCTGTCCCCAGGGTGAGGTCGCCGCCGCGGGCGCACCACGACTGGGTGTCGCTGTCGGTGCCGGCCGGGGCTCAACACCTCCTGGTGGAGAACCTGCAGCCCGACACCAGCTACCAGTTCAGCGTCCTGGCCCAGAACAAGCTGGGCAGCGGCCCCTTCAGCCAGATCGTCACCTCCGTGCCCAGGGGTAAGGGCAGCTCCCCCAAAAAAACACCCCCCGCCCCATCACAGTCGATATGTGGCAGTGACACGGACACTGCACTCGAGGTGCTCCATTAGAATCATCAGAAGGCTTCAAGCATCAGCACCTTGATATCCAAAAAGTCTCCCACACCTTTCCTCTGTACCCTCTAAGAGCAGCTCCACACAGCTCTGGCTCTGGCTCTCCTTCAGTTCTGGCTCCTTCCTGTCCCTGGCACAGCCCCTGTCTGTCCCACCTACAGCACCTCACCTTTTCTGTCCCTGGCATCACCTCCTGTCCCTGGCAGGGCCACTTCACCCTGTCTGTCCCATCTAGAGCATCTCACCTTTGCTGTCCCTCACACCACCTCCTGCCCCTGGCAGGGCCACCTCACCCTAGAGCAGCTCACCTTTTCTGTCCCTGGCATCACCTCCTGTCCCCAGCCCCTCACAGCCCCACCAGCCGCCTCCCTCTGACCCTTCCCAGCTCACTCCCTCTTTATCCCCCCCATGGCTCTGAGGGCAGGGCTGTTCCCACTCCGGGATAATTAACCCAGCTGTAACATATCGGGGGGAGGCTGCCCTCAGCAGCCCCTCCTTTGGTCTCCCCACACCCCCCGGGATGCCCCCCAACCCTGAGCGCTCCCCCTTCCCACCTCCGCTCTCTCCCCAAGGCCTGCCAGTGACCACAGTGCCTGCGGAGCCGCCGGCCATCACCGTGCACGTCTTCCTGTCCCCCCCGCGGGCTCTGAGGGCCAACGAGACGGTGCGGGGGGTGCTGCTGCGCTGGGACCCCCCCGGGCGCGCCTCGGTGGCCCCCAGCGGGTACGCGCTGGAGCTGCGGCAGGACAAGGGCGCCTGGGAGGTGCTGGAGCGCTCCATCCCCGGCACCGACACCCAGGTGCTGGTGCCGGGGCTCATCAAGGTGAGGGGCCGGGGTGGGTTTAGGGCTCGGCGGGGCCACCGCGGCCGCGGGTGGCTGACGGCCCCGCCCGTCCCTCAGGACGCCTTCTACGAGTTCCGCCTGGTGGCCTTTGCTGGCAGCTACATCAGCGAGCCCAGCAACACGGTGAACGTCTCCACGGCAGGTGAGGCCGGCTGCCAAAGCAGCCCGAGGTGCCAAAGCATCCGGATTGCCGAGGGGAGAAGCCCCTCCGTGCTGCTCCCAGCCCCGCCTGGCTGCTGCTGAGCTGGGGCCGTGGGCAGGGCAGGAGCCCCCAAGGCTGAAGCTGGAGCGAGAGGCACAGCTCTGCCTCGGTGTCAGCAGAGCATCCCCGCTCCTCCGGGGTGGGGGGCACGGGTCCCCCCGAGGGCAGAGCAGAGGGAGGATGAGGAGGGCGGGGGGATGGAGGGAGAGGGGCAGGGGTGGGAAGGTGGCATGGCCGGGAGTGCAGGGAGGGAGTGGAACCAGAGGAGGGACTGGGAGGAGCGGGATAGGGGGGGAATGGGATGTGGAGGAGCACGGCATGGCAAGGGAGGGACAGGGACAGGGAGAGAGTGTGGCATGGCATGGCAAGAGAGGGACAGGGAGTGTGGCATGGCATGGCAAGAGAGGGACAGGGAGTGTGGTATGGCATGGCAAGGGAGGGACAGGGACAGGGAGAGAGTGTGGCATGGCTTGGCAAGGGAGGGACAGGGACAGGGAGGGAGTGTGGCATGGCAAGGGAGGGACAGGGAGTGTGGTATGGCATGGCAAGGGAGGGACAGGGACAGGGAGGGAGTGTGGCATGGCTTGGCAAGGGAGGGGACAGGGACAGGGAGGGAGTGTGGCATGGCAAGGGAGGGACAGGGAGTGTGGCATGGCTTGGCATGGCATAGCATGGCATGGGATGGCATGGCAGGACAGGGAAGGTGGCACGGTGGGAGTAGGACAGGAAGGGAGTGGGATGGAGGAAACAATGACATGACCCACCGCCCCCGAGAGCCGAGGCTTTGCTGTGTCCCCGTGGTGACCCGCGGTGACACGCGGTGACCCGCGGGGGCGCGCTGTGTCTGTGGCAGGCATGGAGGTGTACCCGTCCCGCACGCAGCTGCCGGAGCTGCTGCCGCAGCCGGTGCTGGCCGGGGTCATCGGGGGGATCTGCTTCCTCAGCGTGGCCGTCATCTTCAGCACCACGGCCGCCTGCATCATGAACCGGCGCCGCGCCGCCCGCCTCCGCAAGCGCCGCCAAGGTACCGGGGGCCGGGGGGCAAAGGGACACGGGGCCAGCCTGGGTGGGGACCGTGTGGGCGCCGCCCTCTCCTCCTCCTCCTCCTCCTCCTCCTCTTCCTCCTCCTCCTCATCACGTTTTTGAGTTGCTCGCCGTGTGATTCCCCCCCTGTGTTCTCATGGCCTTCCAGATCCACCACTCGTCTTCTCCCCCAGCAAGAAGCTCCCACCTCCGCAGTAAGTCACGCCACGCTGCCACCGCCACGCTCCCTGCCTTGTCACTGCTCCCTCCAGCCCAGCCCCTTCCCGTCCTACTCCCACCACGTTCCCACCCTGTCCTGCCGTGCCCTGTCCCCTCCCATGCCATGCCATGCCACACTCCCTGTCCCTCCCATGCCATGCCATCCCCGTCCCTCCCTTGCCATGCCATGCCATCCCCGTCCCTCCCTTGCCATGCCATGCCATCCTTGTCCCCTCCCATGCCATGCCATGCCATCCCTGTCCCTCCCATGCCATGCCACACTCTCTCCCTGTCCCTGTCCCTTCCCATGCCATGCCATGCCATGCCATCCCTGTCCCCTCCCTTGCCATGCCATGCCATCCCTGTCCCTCCCATGCCATGCCACACTCTCTCCCTGTCCCTGTCCCTTCCCATGCCATGCCATCCCTGTCCCCTCCCATGCCATGCCATCCCTGTCCCCTCCCATGCCATGCCATCCCCGTCCCTCCCTTGCCATGCCGTGCTCCTCCACATCCCATTCCCGCCCCGTCCCGCTCCTCCCAGTCCCTCCTCTGGTTCCACTCCTCCTCCTCCCTGCACTCCCGGCCATGCCACCTTCCCACCCCTGCCCCTTTCCCTCCACCCCACCGCCCTCCTCACCCTCCCTCTGCCGCCGGCGGGGGGCACAGGGACAGGCTGGGGACAGCCCCACCCCGCTGCTGCCACTGACCCAGCCCCTTGGCCGCGGGCTGCTGGGGCTCCCCCCTGCTGCTCCCTCCGGGCACTTCTGGCCGGAGGAAGGATGGGGAAGAGCAGGAGCAGGGCTGGGAGGGCCTGGGGAGCGCGGCCGGCGCTGCTGCTGCTGCTGCTGCTGCTGCTGCAGCTGCAGCTGCTGCCTCTCCCTTGCAGCAACGCTGGCGGCCCTGGCAGCCCCGACAGCGCGGTGAAGCTGAAGCTGCAGCCGTCGCCGTGCCGGAGCCTGCAGCGGACGCTGCTGTGGGGCGAGAAAGCCGGCACCAGCCTGGGGCTGAGCATCGCCGGCTCGCGTTTCCCCGCCTACGAGAGCCGCGGCCGGGAGCACGTCCCGCTGGAGCGCATCTGCCGCGGCCCCGACGGCCGCTTCGTGCTGGAGACCGAGCCGCGGCCGCAGCCCGAGCCCCCTCCGCGGGAGCCCCCGGAGCCCTGCCGCCAGCTGCCCGCCGGGGAGGAGGAGGATGAGGAGGAGGAAGAGGAGGAGGAAGAGGACGAGCCCGTGTGGCACAGGGGGGTCTCGCTGCGCCCCCAGCCCGCGGGGCAGCCCCGCCGCGGCGCCCGAGCCTCCAGCCACCGCCACGGCCGCTACTTCGGCTACGGCAGCTGCAGCAGCCCCGTGGGCGAGGCCGTGGCCTTGAGCATCCCCGACGTCAGCCCCGTGGCCTCCGCCGCCGCCGCCGCCACCCTGCCTTACAGCGCCGGCCGGGAGCCCCCCGGGCCCCGCCGCGGGCCCCCCTGGGACTCAGCGGCCCGCCCGGCCTCCCCCCGGCCGCCCGCCGCCCCCCGGGTGCCCCCCGGCCCCGGCCCGGCCATCAGCGGCATCCTGCAGTACCTCAGCCTGCCCTTCTTCAAGGAGATGTGCGTGGACGGCGAGTGGCCCCCCCCGGAGGAGGCGGCGGAGCCCCCCGGTGCCGGCGGCCGGCCGGAGCCCCCCGCCAGCCCCCCGCGGCCGGGGCGGACGCTGTGCCCGGACTGCGGTGACACAAGTGCCAACGCCCCCTCCCCGCCCGCCCCCGCCGCGTTCCTTGAGCCCCCCCGGCTGCTGCTGGGCCCCGCCAAGGCCTCGCTGCCCGGTTCCCCCTCCTGGCCCCGCTCTCCCAGCCCCGGGCCTCTCCCCCATCTCCGGACTGAGCCCCCGGGGCGGCCGCCGGACGCTGCGGGCCCGGAGAAGCTCCCGCGGGGCAGCCTGACCAGCCAGAGCAGCGGCCGCGGCAGCGGCTCCTTCCTGCGGCCCCCCTCGCTGGCTCCATCGCTGGGGGGCACCGTCCTGGGCAGCCCGCTGGGGGACGGGGGCAGCTGGCCCAGCGGGGGCCCGGCAGCGGAGGAGGGACGGGCCAGGCTGGAGGCCGGCGCCGGGAAGAGGTGAGCGCGGCTCCGGATCGGCTCCGGGAGCGTGCCGGGGCAGCTCCGGGCCTGCCGCGGGCAGCTGGGCCGGGGTGTCCGGGCCCGGGGCCGCCTCTGTGCCTCCCCTGCTCGCTGGGGACAGCCCCGCACTGTCCCTGTGCCCAGAGACCCCCACGGCGTCCCGGGCAGCGCCACATCCCCGGGGCGGTGCCCCTGACACCCAGCCCTGGGGAATTGCAGCTTGGGGGGGTCTCCTGACATCCATCCCTAGGGAATTGCAGCTTGGGGGTCTCTCCTGACATCAATCCCTGGGGAATTGCAGCTTGGGGGGGTCTCTCCTGACATCAATCCCTGGGGAATTGCAGCTTGGGGGGGTCCCTGCTGACACCCAGCCCTGGGGAATTGCAGCTTGGGGGTCTCTCCTGACTCCCAGCCCTGGGGAATTGCAGCTTGGGGGGGTCTCCTGACACCCATCCCTGGGGAATTGCAGCTTGGGGGGGGTCTCCTGACACCCATCCCTGGGGAATTGCAGCTTGGGGGGGTCTCTCCTGACACCCAGCCCTGGGGAATTGCAGCTTGGGGGGGTCTCCTGACATCAATCCCTGGGGAATTGCAGCTTGGGGGTCTCTCCTGACACCCATCCCTGGGGAATTGCAGCTTGGGGGGGTCTCCTGACATCAATCCCTGGGGAATTGCAGCTTGGGGGGGTCTCCTGACACCCAGCCCTGGGGAATTGCAGCTTGGGGGGGTCTCCTGACATCAATCCCTGGGGAATTGCAGCTTGGGGGGGGGTCCCTGCTGACACCCAGCCCTGGGGAATTGCAGCTTGGGGGTCTCCTGACACCCAGCCCTGGGGAATTGCAGCTTGGGGGTCTCTCCTGACATCAATCCCTGGGGAATTGCAGCTTGGGGGTCTCTCCTGACACCCATCCCCGGGGTCTGACACCTCAGACCTCCCTCCCGGGGCTCTCCTCTCCGTCCCCAAGGTTTCCCACCCCCCCATCCCCCGGGGTTTCACTGGTTGGGGTCTCCCCGGGGGTCTCCCCCCGCTGCCCGCAGGAGGAACACCTCGGTGGACGAGAACTACGAGTGGGACGCGGAGTTCGCGCTGGAATCGGAGCTGCTGGAGGCGCTGCAGCTTTACCGGGGCGCGGCGCCGGCCCGGCCCGGCTCCTCCATCGCGCTGCGGGACCTGCAGCGGCCCAGTGAGTGCGGCCCCCCCGCGCCCCCCACCACCCCCGTGCCCAGGGCCCCGTGGCCGGCCCGGCGGGTGCCGCGGCGGGGCCGGACGCTGCCTGTCTCCTCCCTGCAGAGCCCGCCTCGGCCCCGGTGAGCTCGGTGTCAGCGGAGGCCTTGGGGACGGGGGGTCCCCCGGAGCGCGGCCAGACCCCCCGCCCCGAGGGCCCGGGGGCGCGGCGGCGCAGGGAGGGGGCCCAGCAGCGGCGGCAGCGGGTGGGCTCCCGCGGCTGCTGCTCCGAGCGCTTGGAGCTGGCCACGCTGCTCTAGGGAGCTGCCGGGACCCCCGGGATCCCCCGGCTCGGGGGCTGGGGGGGGAAGGATGGGCAGAGGGGAATAAAGAGGCGTGAGAGCAGCTCTGGCTCCTGTTGGGGGGGGGGGCGGGGGGGCTCAGCATCCCCGAGGCATCCGCGGTTCTGCCACTTCCCCCCCCCGCTCCTTCTAACCCCCCCTCCTCGTGCTCCCCGCAGGGCCCGTGACCCCCTTCATGCCCCCCACCCCCATCACCTGTGTCCCGTGACCCCCCCCCCAACCTTCCTGGTCCCCCCCCCCCCCGAATTCCTCTGTACCCCCATTTTCCTCACAGTCCCACTTTCCTCGTGTCTCCCCTCATCTTCCTCCTGACCCCCCCACCTTGGGGTACCACCCACCCCCCCATCTTCTCAGTGCCCCCCCCCCCAATCTTATCGGTGCCCTCCCCCTCTTATCTCGGCTGGCCGCCATTCTTGTCCCCTCTCCAATGTCCCCGTCCCCTCCCCGCAGCCCCCCCGCCCCGGCCCCGTCCCGGGGTCCCTCCCTCGGTTCTCCCCCCCCCCCTTCCTCGTCCCCCCCTCCCCACCCCGGGGGGGGCGTGGCCTGGCGGCGGCCCCGCGCTCGCGGCAGGGGCGTGGCCCGCGCGCTCCTGCCCTAATATGGCCATGGCTGGGCAGCGCGTCACGGATGAGGGGCGGGGCGAAGACGGTGACGTCACCGGGGGGTCGCGCGCGTGGGCTCGGGCCGCGGGTCACGTCGGGTCACGTCGGGAGCGAGGGGGTCCCGCCCTGGGTCACCCCCCCCCCTCTGTCCCCCTGCCACGCCCACCCCGTGTCCCCCCGTGATGTCCCCTTGTGTCACTCTGCCACATCCGCCCGTCGTGTCCCCCTGCCGCCCCCGTGCCTCCTGCCACGCCCACCCCGTGTCCCCCCCATGTCCCCCTGTCCCATCCACCCCTGTCCCTTGGTGTCCCCCCCCCCCATTTCCCCGGCTGTTCCCCTTTTCCCCCTGTCACCTTCCCCTGTCCCCTCTGCCACTCGTGTCCCCCCCGTGTCCCCCTGCCCAGTGTCCCCTGGCCCTGCCCCACATCACACCCCCTGCTCCGCCCTCCTGTGCCCCTCGTCCTGCCCCGTGTCCCCTCCTGAGTTTGTCCCCAAGGTCCCCTCCCCGCTGTGCCTGCCATGCCCCCTGGGGGTCCTGCCTGGGTGACCCCCCCATTGTCCCCACCCCTCTCCCTGTGAGACCCCCGTGGTCCCCAGCCTTGTCCCCCCTGGCTGTCCCCAAATCACCATCGGGGACCTTTCCAGGGGTCTGTCCCAGTGTCGCTGTCCCTGTCACCCTTGGGACCCTCCCGCTCCTGCTCTGTGTCACCCTGGGCCCCTCCGTGGGTCCTGCCCCCCCCGTGTCCCCCCTAAATCTGCTGGTTTGTCACCCCCAGGCCCTGCCCCTGTGTCACCTCGCTCCCCCCATGTCACCCCTGTCCCATGTGCCACTCCCTGCCCCCCCGTGTCCCCCACCCGTGTCCCCACAGCCACAGGAAATCCCCAGGGGGACACCCACAGCCCTTGGAGAGGGTCCAAGTGACCACAGGCACCCCAGCCCGTGGCACCCATGGGTGTGGGAGGGGCGCAGGGAGGCCAAGGGGACACCTCTGGGCTGCTCCCCGGCCTGAGGGTGCCACCAGGGGGTGGGTGGGGTGACGGGGACACTGTGGCAGCGGTGGCCCTGCCGCCGGTTCCGGAGGCGGCCGGTGGCCCCGAGCCCGGCGTTTGCTTTGTTTGTTGTTTTGGCCGCGCTCCCCATGGAGACGGGACTTGTGCAAACGCCATCGGCTCTGCCGGCGCCACCGGGGACACCGCCGCTGCTGGGGGGGTCACGTCCTCCCCCCCAACCCCCCCAGCCCTGAGCTGTCCCCCCCTGCCACCAGAGCCAGGCCCTGGTTGTCCCCATGGTCATCAGAGCACCCGGCAGGTGCCACCGTGAGCTTCTGTCCCCCGGGCATTGTCCCCATCACAGCCTGGTGCTGCCACTGTGCCAGGTTTTGTCACCACAGGCACTGCCAGAATCCTGGGGGGGGTATGGCCAGCCTGTCCCCATCGTGCTCACCCTGTCCCTGCTCCTGCAGCCACCCTGTCCCCAGCAAAGCCACCCTGTCCTCACCTCAGCCACCACGGCCACGCTGTCCCCACACAGCCCTGTGTCTGCCTGTCACCACGGCCACCGTGTCCCCGCCACAGCCACCCCATCCTGACCTCAGCCACCCTGTGTGACAGTGTCACTGCAGCCACCCCATCCTGACCTCAGCCACCACGGCCACCCCGTCCCCATGCAGCCCCCGTGTCCCCCTGCCACCGCAGCAGCCCTGTCCTCACACAGCTGCTGTCCCTTTGCCAGAACAGCCACCCTGTCCCCACCACTGCCAAAATGTCCCCATCACAGCCACCCTGTCCCCACCACAGCCACCCTGTCCCCACCACTGCCACTTCGTCCCCACCACAGCCACCCTGTCCCCATCACAGCCACCCTGTCCCCACCACAGCCACCCTGTCCCCACCACTGCCAAAATGTCCCCATCACAGCCACCCTGTCCTCACCACAGCCACTCTGTCCCCACCACAGCCACCCTGTCCCCATCACAGCCACCCTGTCCCCACCATGACCACCCTGTCCCCACCACAGCCACTTCGTCCCCACCACTGCCAAAATGTCCCCATCACAGCCACCCTGTCCCCACCATGGCCACCACAGCCACTCTGTCCCCACCCGGTTTCCCTGCCCCCCTCCGTGTCCTCCCCCGGGGCGGGGCTGCCCCGGGGCGCGGTGGCGGCTCGGTCCCAGCCCCGGCCGCGGCCCCGGCGGATCCCGCCCCGGGGGCGGGCGGTGCCGGGCGGTCCCGGGCGGTCCCGGGCCGCCCCCGGCCGCGGTGACATCAGCCGTGAAAAGGGCGCGGGCGGCGGCATCCGGCACTGCCGCCCCGGGAGCGCGGGACCGGCGCCGCAGGTAGGGAGGGGCTGGCACCGGGCACCGGGCGCAGGTGGGCACCTGATGGATGCATCGGGACGGCACCGGGCACCGGGAGCGACGCGGGCAGCGGGACGCGGAGATGCGGAGCGGGACAGCCCCAGGGGCGGAGATGGGCACCGGCTCGGGAGCGGCCACCCAGCCCCCGGGGCGCGCCCGGTGTCCCCCGGGCTGTCCCCACGCCCGCCCCGGTGGCGGTGGCGGCCGGACCGCGCCCGCGGAGCCGCCGGGACACGCGGCCGCGCCCGGGAAACGGGACCCGGGTGCGGCTTCCGGCCCCGGCGAGCAGGGAGCCCCGGGGCACGCCCGCAGGGCTGGCTCCGCTCCCCTCCCCGCCGCCGCCGGGGTGGCCGTGTCCCCCCTTGGGGTCGCCTCCCCGCCGGCCCCGGGGGGCTCTGGGGAGCCCAGGGTGGTCGAGCCGTGGGTACAGCCCCTCCCTGCTGTCCCCGGGGTGTGTCCGGGGTCCCCGGGGTGGTCTTTTGCTGGTTGAGGTTCCCACCCTGTCGGCACCGGGGGGTCTCGGGGGTGCCCAGGGGGGCTGGGTCGCAGCGGGGCTGGGTCCAGCGCCTTTGCTGCCAGTCCCGGGAGAGATCTCAGGGCTGCGCAGGCTGTCCCTGGAGACCCCCGGGTGGCTGCCCCCTGCCTGTGACCCTCTCTGTCCCCGCGGTGGCCGGAGGGTCCCCAGCCCCGGTGGCGCTGGGCACAGCGCCCTGCCGCGGGGTCCAGAGGTCGCCGGGGCAGCGTGGCCGGGTCCGGGTGTGTCCCCGTCCCCCCCCCCGCGCCTGGGCAAGCCCCGGCTGGGTCGGGAAATGATCCCAGTTCCAGCTCCTCTTTGTTTCCCAACGCCTTGGCCCCCGGCCGGGCGCTCCCCACACCAACCCCCCCGCGGGATCCCCGTGCCCCCGGCCGCGCCTGGAGATCCCCGCGGCGGCCGCGGGCTTTGGCTCTGGGGGGACACCTGGCTGGGGTCGGTTCTCCTGCTGTCCCTGAGAGCAGCACGGCCCGGGGCTGCTCCTGCTGCCTGCACTGCTGTGGGTGACAGGGGACGAGCTGAGCCTGGCACAGCCGGGGGCGTGGGCCGGGCAACCCCCAACTGCCACATGTCCCCGGCTGGGACAAGGACACCGGGCGGGCAGCGCCACCTGCACGTGTGCCGGCTTCTCAGTGCCCCCAAATGCCAGGACAGGGCGTGGGGGCGATGCACGGGTGGGCAGAGGGGACAGAGAGACCCCGCGGGCTCGGGACAGCCTGGCTGGACGGGCAGGGCCGCTCGGCTCCCGTCCCCCGGTGTCGGCACAACCCCGTCCATTATCCCCGGCGCGGCACGGGTGGCACCGCTCCAGCCGCACCTCGGCAGCACCTGGCCAGGGGCGGGGTCTGGCTGCCCCGCCGGGGTGGGGACACTGCTGCCATCAGCCCTGGCCCCACGCTCTCCCGCGCCAGTCCCGGATCTGGCTGCAGGCCCGAGCAAACGGGGAGATCGGCAAACAAGCTCTGACCGGCCCCCGGTGCCTGGCAAGCCCCTGCGCGGCGGCGGCGGCGGCGGGGCCGAGCCACGGGGCCGAGCCGCGGGCTGGGGATGCTCAGAGCCGAGCCCAGCCGGGCACAGAGGGGTGGCAGCGCTGCCCACCCTGCCCGGAACAGCCGCCCCTTGGGGTGGGCACAGCCCCGGAGCCTGGGCAGGAAGAGGGCAGAGCCTGGGCAGCGCCTGGCGGGGCTGATAAGGCTCCGTGCCGGACGTGCAGGCAGCACGGGGCTGTGCCAGCTCCCTCCGCCCCGTGCCAGCCGAGCCACTGACGGGGGTCCCGTCCCTGCAGACCCCCCCCGCCGTCAGTCAGCATGGCCAACCGGGGCCCCTCGTACGGGCTGAGCCGGGAGGTGCAGCAGAAGATCGACCGGCAGTACGACCCCGAGCTGGAGCAGGTGCTGGTGCGCTGGATCCTGGAGCAGTGCGGCCGCGACGGCGGCGCCGCCGTGGCACAGCCGGCGGCCGGCAGGGACGGCTTCCAGCAGTGGCTGAAGGACGGCACGGTGAGTCCCCCCCCTCAGGGGGGCAGGGGGTGAGCGCCCAGCAAGGCCTTGACCCCCCTGTCCCCGCCTGCAGGTGCTGTGCCGGCTCATCAACAGCCTCCACCCGCGGGGACAGGCGCCCGTGGCCAAAATCCAGGCGTCGGCCATGGCCTTCAAGCAGATGGAGCAGATCTCGCAGTTCCTGCAGGCGGCTGAGCGCTACGGCATCGCCGCCACCGACATCTTCCAGACCGTGGATCTGTGGGAGGGTGAGTGACCCGCGGGCCCTGGGGTGGGACGGGGGTGGAGATGGAGATAGGAGATGGTGGAGATGGAGATGGTGGAGATGGAGATGATGGAGATGGAGATGGTGGAGATGGAGATGATGGAGATGGAGATGATGGAGGTGATGGAGGTGATGGAGACGATGGAGATGATGGAGGCGGAGCTGAGCCTCCTGTGGGTCTTCCAGGGAAGAACATGGCCTGCGTGCAGAGGACCCTGATGAACCTGGGCAGCCTGGCCGTGGCCAAGGGCGACGGGCTCTTCGTGGGAGACCCCAACTGGTTCCCCAAGTAGGTGTGGGGTGCTGGAGGCGAGGGTGGGGAGGAGGCCGGGCCGTGGGGGTCCCACGGGGACGCTGACACCTCCTTTGTGCCCGCAGGAAGTCTCAGGAGAACCGGCGTGTCTTCTCGGAGGACAAGCTGAAGGAGGGGCAGAGCGTCATCGGGCTGCAGATGGGCACCAACCGGGGCGCCTCGCAGGCCGGCATGACGGGCTACGGGATGCCCCGGCAGATCCTCTGAGCCCCCCCGGACCCCCCCAGGCCTCTGCTTGCCAGGGGCCCCCCCCAAACTGCCTTAACTTGCCCCCCCCCCCACCCCGCCCCCCGCCAGTTTCGTCAGGACCAAAATCATTTTTTATTATTATTATTTGGCTGGGTGCCTTGTGCCGCAGTGCCTTGGGGGGCTGCTGGAGGGCCCCCCCAGCGCCTTGGGGAGCAACCCCTGTGCCCCAATAAACAGCTCCTGTTCTTTCCAGGCCTTGGGTGGTCGTCATTTGGGGCTGGGGGAGGGCAGGGGGGCTTCCTGCTGGTTACAAGGGGGGACCCCCGGTTTGGGGGTGCAGGGACCACCCCGCGGCCTCGGCAGCAGCAGCCACGTGGAGGGGCGGGGCCACCACCAAAAGGCGGGGCTTTGGGCGGGGTCAACGAGGGGGGCGGGGCTGAGTTGAGGGGTGGGGCTGAGTTGAGGGGTGGGGCTTGAAAGGGCGGGGCAAAGAGCAGGGGGCGGGGCAGGGAGGGGAGGGGTGGGGGCGCCACTGGTCCCACGACCCCCAGGGAGGGAGGGGGGTCGCGGCTGTCCTGCTCCTGTAGGGGCACTTTAAGGAGCTGTGCGCAAGGAGGGCACCACCCGGGACAGGTGTGGTGGCACAGCCCCGCCTCTTTCAGCCTAAGCCCCGCCCCTCCTGCCTGAGGCCCCACCCCCAATTCCCCGCCCCGTTCCCGGACGTCCTGCAAGTTGTTGGGGCGTTGCCGTGGCAACGGTGGGTCCCGACAAATCGCGACAGCAGGCACAACTCAACCCTCGGTGCCACCACATTGCGGCGGTCGGCTCCAGGAGGACGGGACAGCCCCGGCAGCGCCGGCAGCGGCAGCGCGATGGCAGCCGCGGGTGCCGGCGCACGATCCCGGTCCCTCCGTGCCGGGGGCTCCCGCCGGGGGTCGCTCCTCGCCCGCCGTCTCCAGCTTTCCCCGCCGGGATTTCAGCCCGTCCGTGCCGATGTCTCCCCCGCCGGGCTCGCGGCTTCCCCAGCGCTCCCCCACCCCGCAGAATGTCCAGCTCCTCCCGCTGACCCCCCCAGGCCGCAGTGTCCCCTCCGGGAGTGCCCCGCGGGGCCGATCCCGGCAGAGGGCCCGGAGCTCCTGCCGGGATCACTCGGTGTCCGGGGAGCGCCGGCTGGTGGGGCGCGGGTCCCTCAGACTTTTCTTTTCTGCAGGGTGAGCCCGCCCGGATCTCTCAGGAGGTGCCAAAACATCCCCGAGAGCGGCCCAAGCCCAAGACCATCCGAGTCATCACCAAGGACCTGATCCGCGACCTCATGTAAGGCTCTGGTCAAGCTCCGAGGGGTTTTGGGGACCTCCCGGGTGTCACTGCGCCATCCCAAAATCTCTGGGGAGCAGGGACTGGCAGCGTGCCCGGGCCACCCCGGGGATCCCGGCCCCCGCATCCCCGCTGCCGCTTTCCCCACAATTTCCCCTCCTGCCCCAGCCCAGGGCAGCAGAGCCGGGTCCCCGGCGCTCCCCCGGCGCTCCCCGCCTTGCTCTGGGCTGGCTCGGGGGTCCAGGGGGCGGCTCGGGGAGGAGCCCTGGGGGTCTCGGTGCCGCTGAGCTCTGTCCCGGTGCTCCCCAGCATTCCCCAGGAGAAGCCCCCGCCCTGTCTCATCATCGGGGGAGAGGAATTCCAGAGGATCAAGGAATCCGCTCAAGCCCCCACCGAGGTGGAGCAGTGGGACCAGCTGAGGACGCTGCGAGCCAGACAGGACGCTGCTTTCGTAGGCATCTCCTCTCCTGCTGCCTCCTGTCCTGCCCCAGGGCCGGGCTCCAGGGCTGGGGGCTTCACCCAGGGGGTCCCTTTCGTCCCCAGTGCTTTGGGGCCCGGGGAGGGCTGCGGGGCTCCGGGCTGCACCCAGAGCCGGGCAGCAGCCCTGGGACTGTGCCCGGCACTTGCAGCCTCCCCCGGGCACCGAGTGTCTGCCCCGAGCAGCGGCACGGGGGGCCCGGGGCCGTGGCAGGGCCCCCCCGGGAGCCCCTCCCGGCCCCGCTCTGCGCCGGGAGCCCTGCGAGCCCTCGGCTTGGGCAGCGCTCTCTGCCCCCGCAGGAGAGGCTGAGGAAGGCGCAGCTGGAGGAGCAGAGAAAGGCCGAACTGGAGGACAGCAGGGACCCTTGGAGGGGGCTGCAGGAGCAGCTGCGGCAGGAGGAGCAGCAGCTGCTGCAGCGGGCGGCGAGGATGAGGCTGGAGCAGGATGAAGAGATCCGGGAGCTGAAGGCGGTAGGGCCGGCGCTCCCCGCGGGCCCCTGGCGCTGCCCGAGCCTCCCCTGCTCCTCGGGCTCCCGGGCGCTTCCTCTCCTTCCCTCGCCCTCCCTGCTCGCGGTGCCCCCGCCTGGCTCCCGGGCACAGACACCTCCCGTCCCCGCAGCTCTTCCTCAACGCCAAGTGCAACATGATCCGGGACAAGCAGCTCCTGGAGAAGCAGCTGATCCACCAGGAGCTGGCCGAGGAGGAGAAGCGCCTGCAGAAGATGCTGGAGATGGAGCGGGACAAGGGCGTGGGGGTGCAGGAGGAGCTGGAGCGCCACAGGAAGGAGGAGCTGATGAGGTGGGCAGGGGGCTCCCTCCTCCCCCACTCTGGGGGCATCCACGGAATCACAGAATAATTTCTGGGATGGAAGAGACCTCCAAGATCATCCAGTCCAACCCAGCTCTGACACCCCAGCTGGACCATGGCCCCCAGTGCCACCTCCAGGCTGTTGTTAAACACACCCAGGGATGGTGACCCCACCACCGCCCCGGGCAGGCCACTCCAGAACTTCATCAACTCTTGCTGTGAAGAACTTTTCCCTGATACCCAACCCACACTTCCCTCGGCACAGCCTGAGGCTGTGTCCTCTCCTTCTGCCCGTTGCTGCCTGGAGAAGGAGAGCAGCCCCAGCTGAGCACAGCCACCCTTGAGGGAGCTGGAGAGAGGGATCAGGTCACCCCTGAGTCTCCTTTCCTCCCCCAGCCCGTCCCAGCCACACCAGCCCTGTCCCTGGCGGCGCTGCCACCACGGGGAGCAGGAGGGAGCCCGAGGGAACCTTCTGCTGTCGTGTCCCCAGAGCCAGGCAGGACATGGTGAGGCAGATGGAGCAGAAGGCCGAGGAGAGGGCGCTGAGGGCCGAGGAGCTGTACCAGGAGCGCCAGAGGCAGCTGGAGCGCCTGGAGCAGATGAGGAGGGAGGATCGGAAGGTGGGAGCCGCGGCCAGGGGGGTGCAGGGAGGTTCCCACCTGGCTGGGAAGGGCCTGGCAGTGCTGGAGCAGCCACGCTCAGGGAGTGGGGGCAGCAGCCAGCAGGACAGAGCTGGGCTCCCGTGGGCACCTGGTGGCATCCCTGGGAGGGGACCCACAGCCTGCCTGCCCTGAGAGAGGAGGAGGAGCAGGAGGAAGGAGCTCCTGGCCTGGTGGCCTCCAACCCCACGTGGCATTCCCAGGCCTGGGAGCAGAAACAGGAGAAACAGAAGCAAATCCATGCCGAGATTCGACGTTTCAATGCGGAGACCCAGAGGCTGAGGGATCAAGAGCAGGAGCGGGAGAGGCTGGAGGACGAGCGGGTGCTGGAGCAGCAGCGGCAGAAGGCTGTGAGAGCAGGGCAGGGGCTGCAGGAGCTGCCCCGGGGCTCTGTCCCATCCTGGGGCTCTGTCCCATCCTGGGGCTCTGTCCCTCACCCCGGGGCTCTGTCCCTCACCCCTGGGCTCTGTCCCATCCTGGGGCTCTGTCCCTCACCCCGGGGCTCTGTCCCTCACCCCTGGGGCTCTGTCCCTCACCCCAGGGCTCTGTCCCTCACCCCGGGGCTCTGTCCCTCACCCCAGGGCTCTGTCCCTCACCCCAGGGCTCTGTCCCTCACCCCGGGGCTCTGTCCCTCACCCCAGGGCTCTGTCCCTCACCCCAGGGCTCTCTCCCTCACCCCTGGGCTCTGTCCCTCACCCCAGGGCTCTGTCCCTCACCCCAGGGCTCTGTCCCTCACCCCAGGGCTCTGTCCCACCCCACAGGAGCGCGAGGCCGCCTGGGAGGCAGAGCAGGAGCAGCTGCGCCTGGAGAAGGAGAAGGAGCTGGCCCGGCTCAGGGCCATGCAGCAGAAGGCCCAGGACTGGCAGGCAGAGCTGGTCAGTGGCCCAGGCACGGGTGACACGCTCCCCTGCCACCCTCCCTGTCCCCAGCCCGGCCAAGAGGCAGCGCCTGGGGGTGGGGGGTGGCTGGGTGGGGGGTCTGCAGGAGCAGCCCCCGGAGCCAGGGCAGGTGCTGGGGCGGTGCTGGCAGAGCCAGAGCCACGGCCAGGGGCTTCCATGGCTGCCCCGGGGGGGAGCCCAGCGCTGCTGTCCCCCTTTGGGCAGGATGCTCTGAGGGCCAAGAGGAACCAGGAGGCGGCAGACCGGGAGTGGCGCCGGCAGGAGCTGGAGAGGGCGCGGAAGAAGGCGGAGCTGGAGCAGCAGCTGAGGCAGGACCGGCAGGAGCAGGTGGCCCAGAAGGAGCAGGACCTGGCCATGCAGGTGGAGCAGGACCGCCAGGAATTCCAGAGGCTGCTCAAGTGAGGCACAGGGGACCCAGGGACACCGGCTGGGGCAGGGGCTGGGGGGGCTCCCAGCTCCTGCTGGCTCTGGGGACCCGGTGCCAGCCCAGGCGCTGTGCCAGGTGTGGGGGCTGCGGCGGGGTCCCTGAGCCCCCCGGCTGTCCCGCAGGGCCCATCAGGAGCAGCTGGAGCGGGAGAAGCTGGAGCGGGAGCAGAGGGAGCTGCGGCAGCGCGCCCACGCCGAGTACCTGCGGCAGCAGATCCAGGAGCTGCAGCAGCAGCGGGAGCGGGAGCGGGCGGCCGTCCTTGAGGAGGGCCGGCAGCTGGAGCAGGAGGTCCGGCAGCGCCGCCAGCTCCTGGCCCAGCTCAGGCAGCAGAAGCTGCAGGAGTTCAGGTCAGGAGCTGCCGGCGCTGCTTTCCCTGGGCTCCCCGAGTCCTTTTCCCGGTGCCCCGGCCTCCCGGCTCCCTCTGCACCCTCAGCTGCTGCAGGGCTGTGCTGCCAGCTCCGTCGGGAGCCTGATGGGTTCTTCTTTCCCCTGCAGAGCCGCGGGAATTCCTGACAAGTACTGCGCCCGGGTGGAGCGCAGGGCTCAGAGCCGAGGCAGCGCTGCCCCCTCCTAGGCCCAGCCCCACAAGGAACCAGCCCCCCACAGCTCCGGGGCTCCGTTTCCATTGTCCTGGGTTACCAGGAGAAGGCTCCAGGTGTGACCAAGCTGTGTGACCAAGGTAAGGGGAGGAGGCCAACCCTGCCAGGCAGTGTTTGTTTGCCTTCCCAAACTGAGTCAGCTGTGGGAGCTGCAGCCGGCCTCAGGGGTGGCCAGCTGGGCCACCATGGCTCTAGGTCCCAGCCTGTGGCCATCAAGAATTCCCCAGAACATCCCGTGAGTCACAGGAATGCAGAATTCCATTGTGAAATTCCCTGCCCTGGGGGAGGCACTGAACGTTCCAATCTGCCCATGTATAATCTGGGCTCTCTGGGGATTTGGGACATCACCACCGCTGGAGGAACCTAGAGGAGAACCAGACCTTCCCCAGGACCACTGCTTTCGACAAGACTGCAACCATCTCCTCCTCCACCACTCTGACCAACAGGATGCCAGGTTGCACTCTGCCTTCGTGGTTTTCAGCCAGTTTTTCTGTATCCTTGCATTTATTGTAATCTTTCTATTAAATTGTAATTCCGGCCTGAAATCTCTCTCCGAGGTGTTTGTGTGGTGTTCATTTCTCCTGCTGCTTTACTTTCAAACCAGCACACCCACTGACTGAGTTTTCCAGCAAACGCTATTTTTCTGAGCAGTGTTTTCCACGGGGCTCTTGCTCTGCCCTCCTCCTCCTCCTCCTCCTCCCAGTGCTCCCAAACCTGTGGTTTTACCTGCAGGGCCGTGGAGAGGAAATGGGCTGGAAAAACCCACCTGTGCCCCGGCAGGACGGGGATGGGAGTTAAAAGGAACAACCGCTAGCACAGGAAATTCCACAGGGACAAACCTGCTCCAGCCTCCTGTGGGCAAGTCCCCCAGTCAGAACAGGAGGGGCTGATGTCACTTCCCATCCTCTGGAAGGGACCTCCAGGTCATGTTTACAAGGAACGAGCAGCGGGGCCCTGAGGCTTTTGCTGGGCTGGAGTTCTGCCTACCGTCCCCCACCTGCTGCGAGGGGATTCCAGCCGCCAGTGCCGCCTCCTCTGCTGCTGGCCCCTGGTGAAACCCTCGGGCCTCCTTCCCTGGGGGGCCAAGGCCGCCATGGCCCCCGAGGGGCTCAGCCTCTGGGGCAGCGCCCCCTGCTGGCCGCGAGTGCTCCCTGCAGCGCCCCCTGCTGGCCGCGTGTGCTCCCTGCAGCGCCCCCTGCTGGCCGCGACTGCTCCCCGCAGCGCCCCCTGCTGGCCGCGTGTGCTCCCTGCAGCGCCCCCTGCTGGCCAGGCATGCTCCCCGCAGCGCCCCCTGCTGGCCGCGGGTGCTCCCTGCAGCGCCCCCTGCTGGCCGCGAGTTCTCCCTGCAGCGCCCCCTGCTGGCCAGGAATCCTCTGCCCGTTTTGATTTCTTTCTCGATTATGTCACGACAGAGGTGTCACCAGCCTCTCTAACTGGGCCAGCAGCAGGTCCGTCTTCAGAGCCATCAGAGATTGGGCAGGACAGAAAACACAAAACCTTCTCAAACACATCATTTATTGGGAAATTCGGTCAATGCGAAGGGAGCCTCAAGTCTGTGGGGCTGGGCCTGGGAGGGGCCTGAGCTGGTACGGCTCTCGGCTTTGCGCTCCACGTGGGCGCAGTACTTTTCGGGCATCCCCACGGCTCTGCAGAGGAAAGAAGAACCCATCAGGCTCCCGACGGAGCTGGCAGCACAGCCCTGCAGCAGCTGAGGGTGCAGAGGGAGCCGGGAGGCTGGGGCACCGGGAAAAGGACTCGGGGAGCCCAGGGAAAGCAGCGCCGGCAGCTCCTGACCTGAACTCCTGCAGCTTCTGCTGCCTGAGCTGGGCCAGGAGCTGGCGGCGCTGCCGGACCTCCTGCTCCAGCTGCCGGCCCTCCTCAAGGACGGCCGCCCGCTCCCGCTCCCGCTGCTGCTGCAGCTCCTGGATCTGCTGCCGCAGGTACTCGGCGTGGGCGCGCTGCCGCAGCTCCCTCTGCTCCCGCTCCAGCTTCTCCCGCTCCAGCTGCTCCTGATGGGCCCTGCGGGACAGCCGGGGGGCTCAGGGACCCCGCCGCAGCCCCCACACCTGGCACAGCGCCTGGGCTGGCACCGGAGCCCCCGGAGCCAGCAGGAGCTGGGAGCCCCCCCAGCCCCTGCCCCAGCCGGTGTCCCTGGGTCCCCTGTGCCTCACTTGAGCAGCCTCTGGAATTCCTGGCGGTCCTGCTCCACCTGCATGGCCAGGTACTGCTCCTTCTGGGCCACCTGCTCCTGCCGGTCCTGCCTCAGCTGCTGCTCCAGCTCCGCCTTCTTCCGCGCCCTCTCCAGCTCCTGCCGGCGCCACTCCCGGTCTGCCGCCTCCTGGTTCCTCTTGGCCCTCAGAGCATCCTGCCCAAAGGGGGACAGCAGCGCTGGGCTCCCCCCTGGGGCAGCCATGGAAGCCCCTGGCCGTGGCTCTGGCTCTGCCAGCACCGCCCCAGCACCTGCCCTGGCTCCGGGGGCTGCTCCTGCAGACCCCCCACCCAGGCACCCCCCACCCCCAGGCGCTGCCTCTTGGCCGGGCTGGGGACAGGGAGGGTGGCAGGGGAGCGTGTCACCCGTGCCTGGGCCACTGACCAGCTCTGCCTGCCAGTCCTGGGCCTTCTGCTGCATGGCCCTGAGCCGGGCCAGCTCCTTCTCCTTCTCCAGGCGCAGCTGCTCCTGCTCTGCCTCCCAGGCGGCCTCGCGCTCCTGTGGGGTGGGACAGAGCCCTGGGGTGAGGGACAGAGCCCTGGGGTGTGGGACAGAGCCCTGGGGTGAGGGACAGAGCCCCAGGATGGGACAGAGCCCTGGGGTGAGGGACAGAGCCCCAGGATGGGACAGAGCCCTGGGGTGAGGGACAGAGCCCAGGGGTGAGGGACAGAGCCCAGGGGTGAGGGACAGAGCCCCAGGGGTGTGGGACAGAGCCCTGGGGTGAGGGACAGAGCCCCAGGATGGGACAGAGCCCCAGGATGGGACAGAGCCCCGGGGCAGCTCCTGCAGCCCCTGCCCTGCTCTCACAGCCTTCTGCCGCTGCTGCTCCAGCACCCGCTCGTCCTCCAGCCTCTCCCTCTCCTGCTCTTGATCCCTCAGCCTCTGGGTCTCCGCATTGAAACGTCGAATCTCGGCATGGATTTGCTTCTGTTTCTCCTGTTTCTGCTCCCAGGCCTGGAAATGCCACACGGGGTTGGAGGTCACCAGGCCAGGTGCTCCTTCCTTCTCCTCCTGCTCCTCCTCCTCTCTCAGGGCAGGCAGGCTGTGGGTCCCCTCCCAGGGATGCCACCAGGTGCCCACGGGAGCCCAGCTCTGTCCTGCTGGCTGCTGCCCCCACTCCCTGAGCGTGGCTGCTCCAGCACGGCCAGGCCCTTCCCAGCCAGGTGGGAACCTCCCTGCACCCCCCTGGCCGCGGCTCCCACCTTCCGATCCTCCCTCCTCATCTGCTCCAGGCGCTCCAGCTGCCTCTGGCGCTCCTGGTACAGCTCCTCGGCCCTCAGCGCCCTCTCCTCGGCCTTCTGCTCCATCTGCCTCACCATGTCCTGCCTGGCTCTGGGGACACGACAGCAGAAGGTTCCCTCGGGCTCCCTCCTGCTCCCCGTGGTGGCAGCGCCGCCAGGGACAGGGCTGGTGTGGCTGGGACGGGCTGGGTGAGGAAAGGAGACTCAGGGGTGACCTGATCCCTCTCTCCAGCTCCCTCAAGGGTGGCTGTGCTCAGCTGGGGCTGCTCTCCTTCTCCAGGCAGCAACGGGCAGAAGGAGAGGACACAGCCTCAGGCTGTGCCAAGGGAGGTGTGGGTTGGGTATCAGGGAGAAGTTTTTCACAGCAAGAGTTGATGAAGTTCTGGAGTGGCCTGCCCGGGGAGGTGGTGGAGTCACCATCCCTGGGTGTGTTTAACAACAGCCTGGAGGTGGCACTGGGGGCCATGGTCCAGCTGGGGTGTCAGAGCTGGGTTGGACTGGATGATCTTGGAGGTCTCTTCCATCCCAGAAATTATTCTGTGATTCTGTGGATGCCCCCAGAGTGGGGGAGGAGGGAGCCCCCTGCCCACCTCATCAGCTCCTCCTTCCTGTGGCGCTCCAGCTCCTCCTGCACCCCCACGCCCTTGTCCCGCTCCATCTCCAGCATCTTCTGCAGGCGCTTCTCCTCCTCGGCCAGCTCCTGGTGGATCAGCTGCTTCTCCAGGAGCTGCTTGTCCCGGATCATGTTGCACTTGGCGTTGAGGAAGAGCTGCGGGGACGGGAGGTGTCTGTGCCCGGGAGCCAGGCGGGGGCACCGCGAGCAGGGAGGGCGAGGGAAGGAGAGGAAGAGCCCGGGAGCCCGAGGAGCAGGGGAGGCTCGGGCAGCGCCAGGGGCCCGCGGGGAGCGCCGGCCCTACCGCCTTCAGCTCCCGGATCTCTTCATCCTGCTCCAGCCTCATCCTCGCCGCCCGCTGCAGCAGCTGCTGCTCCTCCTGCCGCAGCTGCTCCTGCAGCCCCCTCCAAGGGTCCCTGCTGTCCTCCAGTTCGGCCTTTCTCTGCTCCTCCAGCTGCGCCTTCCTCAGCCTCTCCTGCGGGGGCCGAGAGCGCTGCCCAAGCCGAGGGCTCGCAGGGCTCCCGGCGCAGAGCGGGGCCGGGAGGGGCTCCCGGGGGGGCCCTGCCACGGCCCCGGGCTCCCCGTGCCGCTGCTCGGGGCAGACACGCGGTGCCCGGGGGAGGCTGCAAGTGCCGGGCACAGTCCCAGGGCTGCTGCCCGGCTCTGGGTGCGGCCCGGAGCCCCGCAGCCCTCCCCGGGCCCCAAAGCACTGGGGACGGAAGGGACCCCCTGGGTGAAGCCCCCAGCCCTGGAGCCCGGCCCTGGGGCAGGACAGGAGGCAGCAGGAGAGGAGATGCCTACGAAAGCAGCGTCCTGTCTGGCTCGCAGCGTCCTCAGCTGGTCCCACTGCTCCACCTCGGTCGGGGCTTCAGCGGATTCCTTGATCCTCTCGAATTCCTCTCCCCCGATGATGAGACAGGGCGGGGGCTTCTCCTGGGGAACGCTGGGGAGCACCGGGACAGAGCTCAGCGGCACCGAGACCCCCAGGGCTCCTCCCCGAGCCGCCCCCTGGACCCCCGAGCCAGCCCAGAGCAAGGCGGGGAGCGCCGGGGGAGCGCCGGGGACCCGGCTCTGCTGCCCTGGGCTGGGGCAGGAGGGGAAATTGTGGGGAAAGCGGCAGCGGGGATGCGGGGGCCGGGATCCCCGGGGTGGCCCGGGCACGCTGCCAGTCCCTGCTCCCCAGAGATTTTGGGATGGCGCAGTGACACCCGGGCGGTCCCCAAAACCCCTCGGAGCTTGGCCAGAGCCTTACATGAGGTCGCGGATCAGGTCCTTGGTGACGAGCCTGGTGCTCTTGGGTTTGTACCGGGCCGAGGGCAGCAGCTCCGGGTGCTTGCGGGCATCCTGGAGGATGACAATGGGGCTGCCGGGTCCCGGGCCCTGCGGGCGAGGCCGGTGTGAGGGATCCCGAAACCCCCGCCCCGGACCCCGAGTGATGCCGGGAGGAGCTCTGGACCCTCCTGGAGGGGCTGGGGGTCAGCGGGAGCCCCCTACCCCATCCGAGAAGCCCTGGGTGGGCACCTTGGGAGGGAGGGGGGTCAGTCCCGGGGAGGAAAGCTGCCGGCGCGGGGAGGGGCGGGCCCCCCGGGAGGAGTCCCCGGGCCGCGGGCAGCGGGATCCCGAGCCGGCGCCGGCGGCTGCCATCGCGCTGCCATGGGCTGCGGGACGTGTGACAAATGTCCCGGGGCCGATTGTCACCGTCACAGGGCACCGGCGCTTGGGAGGCGTCGGAAGCCACTGTGACGGCGTGTCCCCAGCCGCTGTTGCGACATGTCGGGACTGGCCGTTGCCGTGGCAGCGACCCCAACAGCTCCAGGGACCCGCGGGATGTCCTGGAGCGGGGGGGGAGGGGTGGGGGACGTGGGGGGGGGGACTCCCCCGGAGCTGCAAAGGGCAAATCCCAGCGGTGGCAGAGACGGAATTGCCGCAGCCCAGAGGAGCCCGAGGCTGCCGGGGGAACACCAGAGGGGCACCGGGGGCTCCCGAGATCCCCCCGCAGCCCGTGGGGGTCCCCGAGGAGCAGAGACCCCCACCCTGCAGCCCCGCAGGAGCCCCCGGCACCCCCCGGTGAGGATCCTCAGGCCACCTACGTGCAGCTGCAGGGGCCGCAGGGGCAGCCGTGGGAGCCCAGCGACATCTACGACAGCCTGCAGCCGGGGCGCTGCGGGGAACGGGAGGCGCCGGGTGACACCGGGGGTGCCCCCACCCATGGGGGCTCCTGTGCCTCCCCATCCTCCCCGGGGGGGTGGCCGTGAGTCGGGAGCACCCCCTGCTCCCCGTTTCCTCTCCCGGGGGGCTCCCCCAGCCCCTTCCCAGCCCCTGCAGGGGCTCCCCGGGCCCCGTCCGAGTGCTCCGGGTACCCTCGGTGAGTTCCCACAGCACCGCCGGGGGGGGGTCCCCGTTCCCGTTCCCGTTCCCGCTCCCCCCCGTCCGAGGGGCAGTCGGGGCCGGTTCCTCCTGCCCCATCTCTGGGATTGAAAAGGAGCAGTTATTAAACCTGAGAACTGTTTATTGGTAAAGGAGGCCGAGTGTTGGAAAGGAAGGAAATGGAAGAAAAGAGGGGAAAAAGTGGCTGGAGAGTGAGGGAGCACAGACCCAGAGCCCCTGGAACCCACCTGGGCAGTGAGAACCTCTGGGGAGCTGTGCTGGGCTCTAGGGCACCCCAAAATCTGAGGCACCCAGGGAAGGAACCCTGACCCACGGGCCCACCCAGGCACTGCCCAGCCCTGGCACCCCCATTCCCCTGGGGATCCAGCCACGGGCCCCCCAATCCTTCTGCCCCCCCGGCCCTGGGACCCCCAGCCTGGCACTGCCATTCCCCAGGGTCTCCATGGCTCTGGATCACCATTCCCAAGGAGCCCCCTCCCATTCAGTCCATCCCCTGGAATCCCCCTTCCCCCAGGACATGGATCCCCCAGGAGCCCCCATTGCCCTGGACCCCCCCCATTGCCCTGGACCCCCCCCATTGCCATGGACCCCCCCCATTGCCCTGGACCCCCCCATTGCCCTGGACCCCCCCCCCATTGCCCTGCACCCCATCCCTGGCACCCCCATCCCATGACCCCAAACCCCTGGAGCCCTCGTTCCCTGGACACCCAACCCTGGCTCCCCAAACCCCCTGAGCCCCCCACTCCTGAGAGCCCCGTGTGCCACCTTGTCCCCACCCAGCCTTGTCCCCACCCTGTCCCCAGCTCGTGGCCTCCCTGCCCTCATCCTGTGCCACCACCACCACGTCAGGCTGGGATGTAAATTCTCTTCCTTCCCCTTTTATCTCAAGAGCCACCACGTTGGGGACAGGTGGCTCTGACAGCGAGGGACAGCGAGGGACAGAGAGGGACAGAGAGGGACAGCCAGCCCTGGGGACACGGGGATGGCCGGGAAGGTGGCACTGCTGCTCCTGTGGGGTGAGTGCCCCGGGCATGGGGATGGGCAGAGAGCAGGGGGGAGGGGGCCTGGGGGTCCCCTGAGGTCCCCAAGAGCCAGTGGGGACAGAGCCGGTGTCCCCCCAGTGTCACCGGCGTTGTGGGGTGGCCGTGGGGACAGGGGCACGGGGCTGCAGGGACACGGGGACAAGCACCATGGGGACAGGTGACATCAGAAGGGGACCGCGGGGACAGGGCCGTGGGGGGGCTGGCGAGGGTGACCTGTGCCAGCACGGGGTGGCTGCGGTGTCCCCAAGTCCTGCCCGGGACCCAGGTGGCTGCGCTGTCCCTGTCCCTGCGCTGTCCCTGTCCCTGCACTGTCCCTGTCCCTGCACTGTCCCTGTCTCTGAGCTGTCCCTGTCCCTGCGCTGTCCCTGTCCCCAAAAGCGGCGCGTGGGTGGCGGTGACACCGAGCTGTCCCCTGGGAGCCTCTCCAGACCTGTCGGGGACTGTCCCCGAGCACTTTCCCACCAGAAGCGGTGTCCCCACGGGGACAGCTCGGGGACAGCCCCCACACCCCGTGACGCTGTCCCCAGAGCGCCACCGGCAGCCAGCCCTGTCCCTTGTCCCTTCCAGCCCGGAGCCTCGGCCTCGCTGGTGAGCCCTCCCTCGGGGGATGCCGTGTCCCCGCCCCGCTGTCCCCAGCCCCGCCGTGGCCCCGGCAGGCTGCTGTCCCCTGTCACCCGCAGGCGCCCGGACCACCCAGCTGCTGGTGCAGCCCCCCTGGGTGCCGGCGGTGCTGTGGGACCGGGTGACACTGACCTGCCGGGGCTCGGGGACCGCCGGTGACACCGCCTGGAACAGGAACGGGCGGCGCTGGTGGCGAGAGGGACGGGACAGCTTCAGTGTCACCGAGAGTGGCACCTACACGTGTCACAGACCCGGCAGCGGGCTCAGCCCCCTCGTGAGAGTTTTAGATGGTGAGGGGGGGTGGGTTTGGGTGTCCCCTGCGGGACCCCGAGGGCTCCGGGTGGGCTCCGCTCCGCGGGTCCCCCCCCGGTGTGAGCAGAGCCCGTCCCCTGCTCCGGGGACATCCCAGAGCACCCCAGGGCTTGGGGATCGTCCTTCTGGAACTGGGGACCCCTGGTCCTCTGGGGGTGACCCTGTGTGTGACCGGACCCTCCCGGTGTGACCGGACCCCCCCGGTGTGACCGGACCCCCCTGTCCCCCAGACCCGCTGGTGCTGCAGGTGCCGGCGCTGCCGCTGCTGGAGGGGGACACGGTGACGCTGCGCTGCCGGGGCCTGGGGGACAAGCCGATCACCGAGGTGTCGTTCTACCGTGGGGACCAGGAGGAACTGGGGGGGGTCCTCAAGGGGACCGAGCTGTCCCTGCCCCCTCTGGAGCTGACCCACAGCGGCCGCTACCGCTGCGAGGGCAGGGAGGACGCCTGGTGGTCACGGAGGCGGCAGCGATCGGCTCCGGTGGCAGTGACAGTGCACGGTGAGTGACCCCCGCACCCCCCCGAACCCCCCCAGCCCCTCCCCGGGGGGGGACTCGGGGTCACAAATCCCCCTCCCCTCTCCTCCCCAGAGCTCTTCACGGTGCCGGTGCTGGAGGGTCCCCCCGAGCTCGCCGAGGGCTCCCCCCTCAATCTCAGCTGCCTCAGCGCCCCCAGCCCCCTGCGGCCCCCAGCCCCGCTCCTGTACACCTTCCACCGGGACGGGTACCCGCTGGGGGGCCCGCAGGGGTCCCCGCAGCTCCGGGTGCCCGCCGTGGGGGTCTCCCACTCGGGGAATTACAGCTGCCAGGTGAGCTCCGAGAGCGGGACCGTGCGGAAGAGCAGCGCCCGGCTCGGCGTCACGGTGCGCAGTGAGTGCGGGGATGGGCACGGGGAGCCCCCGCAGCCCCCTCGGGACCCCCAGCCCTGCCTGGCACCATTCCCGGCTCTCCCCGTCCCTTCCCGGGTCCCTCCAACCCGGCCCCCGTCCCACTCCGGGTCCCCTCATCCCTGTCCCGGGTCCTTTCATCCTCGTCCCTGTCCCGCCCACCCCTCCCTGGGTCCCCCCGCCCCTCTCTGATCTCCCCCCGCGGTCCCCGGGTCCCACCATCCCCTCCCTGGGGTCCCTCCCATCCTTGTCCAGGTGCCCCCGCAGCCCCCTCGGGACCCCCAGCCCCCCCTCCGGCACCATTCCCGGCTCTCCCCGTCCCTTCCTGGGTCCCACTCCGGGTCCCCTCATCCCTTCCCCAGTCCCTCCCCAGGTCCCTTCAGCTCTGTCCCGGGTCCTCCCACCCCTCCCTGGGTCCCCCCACCCCTCTCTGACCCCCCCGTGTCCCTCACTGTCCCCCGGTGTCCCCTCCCCCGCAGGGGTCCCGCCCTCGGGGGTCTCCCTGCTGGCGCAGCCCCCCGGGGCACAGGTGGCCCTGGGGGAGCCGCTGGTGCTGAGCTGCGCGGTGGCCGCGGGGACAGGTCCCCTGTCCTTCACCTGGCACCGGGGGGGCTCGGGGGCAGCGCTGGGCAGCGGCCCCCGCCTGGAGCTGCGGCACCTTGGGGACAATGACAGCGGCCACTATCACTGCCGGGTCAGCGACGGCGACAGCGTGGCCGAGAGTGTCCCCCTGAATGTCACCGTCCTGGGTGAGCGGGACCCTCGGCATGAGGGGCGGGGGGGATCACCCGAGCCCCCCCGTCCCCCCCGGCCGGGTGCCACCCCCTCCGTGTCACCTCCGCCCCGTCTGTGTCCCCGCAGTGCCCGTGGCCAACGCCACCATCAGCCCCGGGCCGCTGGCACAGCAGGTGCGCGCAGGTGAGCCCGTCAGCCTGCGCTGCTCGGTGCAGGTGGGCTCGGCCCCCGTCACCTTCACCTGGCTGAGGAACGGGCGGGAGGTGGCCCGGGGTCCCCTCCTGGAGCTCGGGCCCGCGGCTGTGGGACACTCGGGCACCTACCAGTGCGTGGCCACCAACCGGCTGGGCCAGGACGGGCAGCGCGTGTTCCGGGCACTCAGCCCCCAGCTGGCCCTGGGGGTGACCCCGCGGGGACACGGGGACACAGGTGGGGTCACGCGGGGTCACCGGCGGGGGGCGGGGTGGGACAGCCGGGGTTTGTCCCCGGAGGTGACACAGAGGGGACAGGGCACGGGTGGTGTCACTCGGGGTCACCATGGGTGGGGTTTGTCCCTGGAGGTGACACAGAGGGGACAGCAGGGCACGGGTGGCATCAGCCAATGTCACTGTGGGGGCTCAGCCTGGTGGTGACACCGTGGGGACAGGGCACAGGTGGGGAGCTCAGACCCCTGGGCTTGTCCCCGCTCTGTCCTTGGTGACATGGAGGTGACAGGGCACAGGTGGCATCAGCCAATGTCACTGTGGGCAGGGTTTGTCCTGGGGTCATGACACGGAGGTGACAACAGGACACAGGTGGCATCACTCGGGGTGGCTGTGGGCGGGGTTTGTCCCCGGAGGTGACACAGAGGTGACACAGCACGGGTGGCATCACTCGGACTGTCAGGATTGTCCCCACGCTCTCTCCTTGGTGACACGTTGGGGACAGGGCGTGGGTGGCACCCCCAGGGGTCCCCACGGGGGGTTCAGCGCCCCGGGGTGACCCCCGGTGTCCCCTCTGTCCCCAGCAGTGGCCGCGGGGGTTGGCGGGTCCCTGCTGGCCCTGCTGCTGCTCCTGGCTGTCACCGTGGGCTGCCACCGCTGCCACCGCCGGGGAGGTGACAATGGGGGGGGACAGGGGGGTGGGGACACCGGGGGTGACACCCGGAGGGGGGCTGAGCCCGCGGTGACCTCAGCCTGGGGTCCTGGGGGGGGGGGGGTTGGGGACGTTTTGGGGACATCTCAGGGGATTTGGGGGGTCCTGGGGGCTTTGGGGTCTGGGGGCGTTGGGATTTCAAGGATTTTTGGGGCTTTTTTTTGGGGGGGGTTGGGGCTTTTTGGGCGTCCTGGGGAGGTTTGGAGGTCACAGAGTGTGGGCATTTTGTGGTTTATTTTTATTTTATTTTATTTTATTTTATTTTATTTTATTTTATTTTATTTTATTTTATTTTATTTTATTTTAATATTTTGATTTTCATTTTAATTATTTTCATTTTCATTTTTATTTCTTTTTGGAGGGATTTTTGGGTGGCCTGGGAGGGTTCTGGGGTCCCGAGGGGTTTGGGATTTCAAGGATTTTTGGGGTTTTTGTGGGGTTTTTTTGGGGGGGGGTGTTTGGGGTTTTTTGGGGGGCCTGGGGAGGTTTGGAGATTTTAGGATTTTTCTAGAATTTGGGGATTTTGGGGGAAGTTTAGGATTTCAGGATATTTTGGGGGGGGGATTCCGTGGGGTTTTTTTGTGGGGGGGGGGTCCAGGGTGGATTTGGGATTCCAGGAATTTTTTGGGGCAATTCGGGGACATTTTGGGGTTTTGGGGGGGAGGATTTTGGGGTCCCCGGACCCCATTGTCACCCCATTGTCACCTCAATGTCACCCCAATGTCACCTGAATGTCACCTCATTGTCACCCCAATGTCACCTCATTGTCACCTCATTGTCACCCCATTGTCACCTCAATGTCACCTCAATGTCACCTCAATGTCACCTCATTGTCACCTCAATGTCACCTCATTGTCACCCCAGTGTCACCTCAATGTCACCTCATTGTCACCCCATTGTCACCCCAATGTCACCTCAATGTCACCCCATTGTCACCTCAATGTCACCCCATTGTCACCTCAGTGTCACCTCAATGTCACCCCAGTGTCACCTCAATGTCACCCCAATGTCACCTCAATGTCACCCCAGTGTCACCTCAATGTCACCCCAGTGTCACCTCAATGTCACCCCAATGTCACCTCAATGTCACCCCAGTGTCACCTCAATGTCACCTCCCCCTTTCAGCCCCCAGGACCCCGCAGGACAGGTGAGTGGGGGAGGGGCCCGGGGGTGTCCCCCGTGTCCCCAGATGCCACCTGGACGCCACCGCGGTGTCACCGTTGTCCCTGCAGGGCCCCGGCGGTGCCCCCCGAGCAGGGGGAGGTGCTCTACAGCGACGTGGTGCCCACCCTGGGGACAGCGGGTGAGCGAGGGGACAGGGACACCGGGGGGACACCGGGGGGGACACTGGGGGGACACCGGGGGGGACACCGGGGGGACACCGGGGGGGACACCGGGGGGACACCGGGGGGGACACTGGGGGGACACCGGGGGGACACCGGGGTGGGGGTGGCACTGGGGGTGGCACTGGGTGACACTGGGGGACACTGGGTGACATTGGGTGACACTGTGGGTGACACTGGGGGACACTGGGGTGGCACCAGGTGACACTGAGTGCCACTGGGTGACATTGAAAGTGACACTGGGGGACGCCAGGTGGCACTGAGTGACAGTGGAGGTGGCACTGGGTGACATTGGGTGACACTGTGGGTGGCACTGGGGGACACCAGGGGTGGCACCGGCGGGTGACACTGGGGGTGGCACTGGATCCCCAAATGCCACCCAGGGGACAGCGGTGACATCGATGGGAATGTACTGTGCCACTGGGGGTGCCACTGGGGGTGGCACTGAGTGACAGTGGGTGACACTGGGTGACATTGGGTGACACTGGGTGACACTGGGGGTGACTCTGGGTGACACTGGGTGACATTGGGTGACAGTGGGTGACACTGGGTGACATTGGGTGACACTGTGGGTGGCACTGGGTGACACTGGGTGACACTGGGGGAGACTCTGTGGGTGGCGCCAGGTCCCCAAATGCCACCCTGGAGAACAGGGGGGTGAGTGCGGGGTTGGGGACAGGGACGTGTCACCCGCGGGTGGCACTGGGTGGCAGCGCTGTCCCCTGCAGGGTCCCCAGGTGCCACCCCCGAGGCCACCCAGGTGACCTACGCGGAGCTGCCGGCCCCGCGGTGGCAGCCGGGGGACAGCGGCGACTACGAGAACGTGCTGTGACACCGGGGGTGGCACCGGGTCCCCAAGGGGCGCCCAGGGGACAGCGGTGACGTCCACGAGAACGTGCAGTGACACTGGGGACACTGGGGACACTGGGGACACTGGGGACACTGGGGACACACAGTTGTCCCCTCTTCCGGGGTCACCGACACTGACCGTGGCCACCGGGACCTGGCTCTGTCCCCTCGCTGTGGCCACCAGGAACTGTCCCTGTCCTTGTCCCCTCTGTCCCTGTCCCTGTCCCTGTCCCCTCCCTGTCCCCTCTGTCCCTCAGAGCCGCAGGGAACCAGCCCAGAGTGACCCAGGGCGGCTGGGGACAGCCTGGGGACAGGACAGGGACACCCTGGGGACAGGGACACCCTGGGGACACCCTGGGGACACCCTGGGGACATCGGGGAGCTGTCCCAGGCGCTGCCCAGCGCGGCAATAAACGCACACGAGAGTTTTTGTCCCTCATCATTGGATACCGATATCAGATCGATATTCATCGTATCAATGATCGATATTCACTGATATCAATGATCAATATTCACCGGTATCAATGATCGATGTTCACCGATATCAATGATCGATGTTCACCAATATCAATGATCAATATTCACTGATATCAATGATCGATATTCACTGATATCAATGATCAATATTCACCGGTATCAATGATCGATATTCACCGATATCAATGATCGATGTTCACCGATACCAGATCGATCTATCCCGCCGCTGACGTCACACGAGTGACGTCACCCCGCCAACAGCGCCCCCTTCCTGTTCCCAGGGAAACCGCACCCCCGTTTCCATGGCGACACCCCCCCCGTTCCCATAGAAACGGCACTCCGTCTCCATGGCAACAGCGCCCCGTTCTCACGGCAGCGACCCCCTCCCCACGCCCTCAGCCCCCCATTCCCACGGCAACAGCCCCTCGGTCTCCATGGAAACACCCCCTCCTTCCCATGACAACAGCCCCGTTCCCATGGCAACACCCCCATTCCCACGCCCACAGCGCATGCGCCGCGTTCTCCCGGTCTCCCCGCCTCTCCGACTACATTTCCCGTCACCCCCCGCGGCCAGCGGCGCGCTGAACGGCGCTCGGCAGCTCCGCGGACTCCATTGCCCGTCACACCCCGCGGCGCGGAGGGTGGGGGGTGGGTCCCTACGGCGGCCGGCGCGGGCCCGGTCTCGTGACGCGCGCCGTGCGCGGAGGCCAAGATGGCGGACGAGGAGGGCGAAGCGCGGCCGGGGGCGCGGAACGGGGCCGGGGAGGGACCCCCGGGCGGGCCCCGCGTCGTCCGCATCGTCAAGTCCGAGTCCGGTTACGGCTTTAACGTCCGCGGGCAAGTGAGCGAAGGCGGGCAGCTGCGCAGCATCAACGGCGAGCTGTACGCGCCGCTGCAGCACGTCAGCGCCGTGCTGGGCGGAGGGGCCGCCGACCGCGCCGGGGTGCGCAAGGGGGACCGCATCCTGGAGGTGTGAGTACGGGGGGGCCGCCCGCCCACCGCCCCCCGGCGCCCGGGCCCCGCAACGCCCCCCACGGGCTCGGCAGGGGGAGGGGGAAATGGGGGTCCTGAGGGGGTCCGAGGGGCTTGGGATGAGGGGACACTGAGCCCTGGGGGTCCTGAGGGGGCTCTGAGGGGACACTGAGCCCTGGGGGTCCTGAGGGGCTCTGAGGGGCTTGGGATGAGGGGACACCGAGCCCTGGGGGTCCTGGGGGGCTTTGGCTGAGGGGACACCGAGCCCTGGGGGTCCTGGGGGGCTCTGAGAGGACACTGAGCCCTTGGGGGTCCTGAGGGGGCTCTGAGGGGACACTGAGCCCTGGGGGTCCTGAGGGGGTCCGAGGGGCTTTGGCTGAGGGGACACTGAGCCCTGGGGGTCCTGGGGGGCTTTGGCTGAGGGGACACTGAGCCTTGGGGGTCCTGAGGGGTCTCTGAGGGGACACTGAGCCCTGGGGGTCCTGAGGGGGCTGAGGGTCCCTTGCTGAGGGTGTCATGAGGGGGGTGAGACCCCCAGCCCTTGGGGGGGATTTGGGGAGTCTTGAGGGGGCTGGGGGTCCCTTGCTGAGGGTGCGGTGAGGTTTGAGGAGCTGCTGGGGGGTCCTGAGGGGGCTGAGGGTGAGAGGGAAGTTGAGCCCCCGGCCCTTGGGGGGGATTTGGGGGGTCCTGAGGAGGGGGGGGGGCTGAGCCCAGACTGAGCTCCCCCAACCCTCACTGGGGGTTTTTTTGGGGGTGGGGTCTTACAAGAGCCTGTAAAGGGGGAACCCTTGGATTTCACCCTGGGGACCCTCCTGGGGGCATTTTTAGGGATAAAACCCCTCAGATTTCAACCTGGGGACCCTCCTGGGGAGGCCAGGGGGGCATTTTAGGGATAAAACCCCTCGGGTTTCAACGTGGGGACTCCTAGGAGAGGCAGGGGGGCATTTTTAGGGATAAAACCCCCCAGATTTCAATGTGGGGACCACCCTGGGGAGGCCAGAGGAGCGTTTTTAGGGATAAACCACTTTGATCCCAAGCTGGAGACACTTCCTTCCCGCCCCTGGCTCTCCTCTTCTCCAGCTGCTGCTGCTTTTTGACACCCAAATCTGGAACTTTGACCCAGAAAACACCCACCCACCCTTCCTTCCTCCCTTCCTCCCTCCCTTCCTTCCTTCCTCCCTTCCTCCCTTCCTTCCTTCCTTCCTTCCTGTGGAAACTCATCTTCCTTTCCCCCTGTCCCCCCCACCTCCCCCCAAAACAAAACCCCCCAAAGCCCTTAAGCTGCCTGGCTGGTTTTTTTGGGGGTCCTGAAGTCCCTCCAGTCCCAGCCTGGGGGGTGTTGGGGTTTTCCAGGGATCCCTGCGGATCCTCCCCCCGCCGCCCTTCGCTCCAGGGCTCGGGTTCACTCCAATTCCTGATTAATTCCAGGGATTTCCCAGCTGCAGGAATGGTTGGCTCTGGGAGTCCGGAGGGGCGTGAGGAGCTGTGGGGGGACCCTGTGAGCCCCGCAGGAATCCTGGCCGGGGTTTTGGCTCGGGCCCAGCTGACCCAAATTCCCAATTCTCCGGGGTTTTTTGGTGTTTGTTTTTGTTCCCTGCGGGAGGAGCTGGGAGCAGAGAGGGGGGAATTCTGCCCCTGGGTGATCCAGCTGAGGGAGCAGCATCCCCAGCCCCAGGAGGGGGAAGGAAAGGGTTTTGGGGGTGCTCTTCCACTGTGAGCTCCCCCGAGCTCAGGGGATTTTCCCCCAAGTCCTGGTGGGAAGTGACTCAATCCCTGTGGGAACAGGAACCCCGGGAGGTTTTCCGTGTCACGGGGCCCTTGCGCAGCCGCGTCGGGAATTCTGCTTCACCCTCAGCCGTTCCTGTTCTGCCCCGCGGAGGATTCCCAGATTCCCAGGATCTCTCAGCCTTTCCCAGCAGCTCCATCCTTTCCCCGTGGAGGATTCCCAGATTCCCAGGATCTCTCAGCCTTTCCCAGCAGCTCCGTCCTTTCCCATGGAGGATTCCCAGATTCCCAGATCCCAGCCCAGCTGGGGGATGAGGTGTTTTCCACACCACCTCTGGTGCTTCCAGGGAATATCTGGTGCCATCTCTTGGATCGCCAGGCCCTGTCCTTGCACCCCCTGCATTCCCTGAAGGATCAGAGCAGGGCCTGGATCCCTTTTCCAGCTCCCAAAGGGAGCCAGAGGCTCGAGGAGCAGAAGATCCCGGTGTTCCCTTTCCTTGGGATCCCGCGGATCCGCGGCGCCTGCTGCGCTTCCCTCCCGGGCTGAGCATCCCTGGGTTCCAGCCTCGGTTGCCATGGTGACTTTATCCCAAAGTTCTGACTCCTCCTGCTCCTTGGAGACACCAGCAGGGAAGCATCCGAGCTTGGGAGCGATGGGAGCTGGAATTTTTGGGAATGGAATGAGGCCTTTCTGGGAATTCCGGCTCCCGTCCGTGCCCCTTTCCCAGGGTTTGCTCTTGGCTCCCAGGGTTGCTCCATTATCCCTTTTCCCTGGAATTGTACAGAAGCTCCAAGGGGTGTGGATAGCCTTGGGTGGTGTTGGAGCTGGAGGAAACTTTTCCAGCTCCCGGAAAAGCTGGAATTTTCAAATCCTGGATGTCTCAGCTGGGTTTGTAAGCGGAGCTCTGACCTTCCCAGGGGGATTCCCGCCAGGAAAAATCCCATCAGAACGGATGAGTGCAGCGGGTCCGAGTTACTCCCTCCCCTTGGAGAGCTGGGGCTTGAAGGCCAAACCCCAGCCTGGGTCCTGCAGCTCGGAACGGGGACAATTCCAGGCTTTTTGGGGGAGAATTCCTTGTTGGGAATGGGGATTGCGGTGACATCACCACGAGAAATTCCCAGCAGCTTCTGTGGGAGGGATCCCTCCTCTCCAGAGGAGCTCGGGAATGTCTCAGGGTCTTCTTCAGCCCTTTCCTGGGATTCCTGGAGCTGTGGGATTGGCTGGGATCAGTTTTCCTGGGCAGCTTGGCCAGGGCGTGATCCGTGTTTTCTGGGCAGAGCCAGACCCTTTCCGTGAGGCTCTTGGGAACGTCAGGAACGTTCTCCAGGTGGCTTGGGAATGTTTTCTGTGTTTCCGTGGGATTTTCCGGTGTTTCTGGGAAGTTTGGGATTGCTTGGGATGAGTTTTCTGGGGCAGCTTTGATCCGTGTTTTCTGGGCAGAGCCAGATCCAGGCCATGGGATTCTTGGGAATGTCAGGAACGTTCTCTGGGGGTGGCTTGGGAATGCCTTCAGCACTTCCATGGGAATTTGGGATCTGTTCCCTTGAGGAACGGGGTGAACGTGGAGGGGGCCACGCACAGGCAGGTGGTGGGTCTGATCCATGGGAATTCAGTGGGAATCTGGGATATTTTTCCATGCAGGAACGGGGTGAACGTGGAGGGGGCCACGCACAGGTGGTGGATCTGATCCATGGGAAGGGTCTGATCCATGGGAATTCAGTGGGAATTTGGGATCTGTTCCCTTTAGGAATGGGGTGAACGTGGAGGGGGCCACGCACAGGCAGGTGGTGGATGTGATCCACGGGAACTGAGTGGGAATTTGGGGTTTTCTCTCCTCAGGAACGGGGTGAACGTGGAAGGAGCCACCCACAAGCAGGTGGTGGACCTGATCCATGGGAATTCAGTGGGAATTTGGGGTTTTCTCCCCTCAGGAACGGGATGAAGGTGGAAGGGGCCACCCACAAGCAGGTGGTGGACCTGATCCACAGGAATTCAGTGGGAATTTGGGGTTTTCTCTCCTCAGGAGTGGGGTGGACATGGAAGGGGCCACGCACAGGCAGGCAGTGGATCTCATCCATGGGAATTCAGTGGGAATTTGGGGTTTTCTCCCCTCAGAAACGGGGTGAACGTGGAAGGAGCCACGCACAAGCAGGTGGTGGACCTGATCCGCGCCGGCGAGAAGGAGCTGGTGCTGACGGTGCTGTCGGTGCCGCCGCACGAGGCCGAGAGCCTGGAGCCCCCCGAGGAGCCCCTGGGGCCACCCTTCTACGACTACAGCGAGAAGCAGGCGGTGCCCATCTCCATCCCCACCTACAAACACGTGGAGCAGAGCGGGGAGAAGTTCGTGGTGAGGCTCTTTGCTTCCCTCTCTGCAGGGAATTGGGGGGAAAACGCGCGGATTTGGGGGATTTCCTGAGGAGTTTTGTCTCTTTGTGCAGGCAGGTGGGGTTGTCTGCACTGAATAGCAGGGTTTTGCCCTAAAGTAGCAGAGGTTTTCCCTAAAATAGTGGGGGTTTTCCCTAAAATGGCAGGGTTTTTAACTAAAATGGCAGAGTTTTGCCCCAAAATAGCAGGGTTTTTCCCTAAAATAGCAGGGTTTGCCCCAAATAGCAGGGGTTTTAACTAAAATGGCAGGGTTTTGCCCTAAAATTGCAGGGTTTTTCCCTAAAATGGCAGAGTTTTTTAACTAAAATAGCAGGGTTTTTAACTAAAATGGCAGGGTTTTGCCCCAGAATAGCAGGGTTTTTCCTTGTGACCCTGAATCCCAAGTTTTGGGGCTTTTCAGGGGACACGGGGAGTTTGGGATCTCTCCGTGTCTTGTGGAAAGTACCCATGACCCTGAATCCCAGGATTTGGGGTTTTGGGTGGAACATGAGGAGTTTGGGATCTCTCAGTGTCTCATGGGAGGTGTCCATGACCCTGAATCCCAGGATTTGGGGTTTTGGTTGGAATGTGGGGAGTTTGGGATCTCTCAGTGTCTCGTGGGAAGCACCCAAGCCCCTGAAGCCCAAGATCTGGGATTCCTGAGCCCCTGGAATGCCGGGATCAGCAGGGACACCCCATGCTCAGTGCCTCCCCCAAACCCTTCCCTCCAGGAGGGCGGGCAGGGCCGAGCCGTGACCCTGTTTGGTAATTTTTTTTGGGGGGGATTTTTTTGGGGGTGCTTTCTCTCTCCCCAGGTGTACAACGTTTACATGGCCGGGCGGCAGCTCTGCTCCAAGCGCTACCGGGAGTTCGCCATCCTGCACCAGAACCTGAAGCGGGAATTCGCCAACTTCACCTTCCCGCGCCTGCCCGGCAAGTGGCCATTCTCGCTGTCCGAGCAGCAGCTGGACGCCCGCAGGAGGGGCCTGGAGGAGTACCTGGAGAAGGGTACGGGGCTGGGGTTCCTCAGGTCCCTCCTCGTCACAAAATCCCTCCTCGCAAAATCCCTCCTCGTCCCGAAATCCCTTCCTCGTGGTGAAATCCTGAGCGCCAAAATTCTGAGCCTCAAAATTCTGAGCCTCAAAACCCTGAGCCTCAAAATCCCTCCTTGTCCCAAAATCCCTCGTCCCAAAATGCCTTCTCATCCCAAAATTCCCTCCTCGTCACAAAATCCCTCATCCCAAAATCCCTCCTGGTCACAAAATGCCTCGTCCCAAAATTCCCTCCTCGTGGTGAAATCCTGAGCCTCAAAATTCTGAGCCTCAGAATCCCTCCTCCTCCCAAAATCCCTTGTCACAAAATGCCTCCTCATCCCAAAATCCTTCCTCGTCCCAAAATTCCGTCCTCATGGTGAAATCCTGAGCTTCAAAATCCTGAGCCTCAAAATCCATCACCTCAAAATGCTTCCTCATCCCAAAATTCCCTCATTATCGTGAAATCTTGAGCCTCAAGATGCCTCCTCATGCCAAAATGCCTCAAAATCCCTCCTTATCCCAAAATCCATCATCTCAAAACCTCTTGCTCAAATCCTTCTTCATCCCAATCCCTCATCCCCAAACCCCCTCCTCATCCCATGAGAGGTTCTGGATCCATGAGGGGACACCAGGTCATGGAGAACAGGACATTAACAGTGACACTGGGGACAGGAGGTGACAGAGGTGACCCAGGGGACACTCAGTCACCTTGGAGAGGTTCTGGATCCATGAGGGGACACCAGGACATGGAGAACCGGGGGTCAATGGTGGCAGGAGGTGACCCAGCTGCAGGAATCCCCCTGGGGATGATGGGCAGGGCCCTGGAGGGGACACTGGGTGTGACCTGGGTGACATTCCGTGTGTCCCCGCAGTCTGCTCCATCCGGGTCATCGGCGAGAGCGACATCATGCAGGAGTTCCTGTCGGAGTCGGACGAGGTGGGTGACGTCATCCCGCGGAATTCCATGGAAAAAACCCTTCCATGGAATGGCCAAGGTGGGAAAACCCCTCCCGTCCAACTGTCCCCAAGGCCACCCCTGGTCCCTGTCCCCAAGTGCCACATCCATGGGGTCTGGGGACAGTTCCAGCTGATTTTAGTGGGATTGAGGCACCCCAAGCCCCCGGAGTTCCTCCAAACCCCACAATCCTTCAGGATTGAGTGGGAATGAACGGGAATTCCAGAGGGTGAATTGATCCCAAAGCCCCAGCTGGGGAAATTCCCTGGATGGCGATTCCGCAGTGCCCTGACCACGAAGGGAATTCCATGGGGGAATTTTCCCAAATACCCCACTTGGGGCTCCCCTGGGAGGAGAACCCAACCCCACCCCACCTCCCATGCTGAATTCCTGCTGTTGGGGGGGGATTTGGAGGGAGCACAAATCTCTGGGAAAAAGCCAAATGGGATTTCCTGAGGGGTTTTTTTGGGAATTTTTCCCTCCCCTCTTTCCCAGAACTACAACGGCGTCTCCGACGTGGAGCTGCGGGTGGCGCTCCCGGACGTCACCACGGTGACGGTCAGGGTGAAGAAGAACAGCACCACGGACCAGGTGTACCAGGTGAGCCCATTCCCACCTGGAGCTGCCCTTCCCGCTGGGAATTTCCATCCCCTCACCTCAATTTTCCTTTCCCTGCTGGATTTTCCTCTTCCCACCTGGATTTTCCTTTCCCCACCTGGAATTTCCATTCCCACCTGGATTTTCCGTCTTTTCCCGCCTGGATTCTCTTTCCCACCTGGAATTTCCTTCCCCTCACCTCAAAAGGGTCCAGGGGTGGTGAGAAGGACCCAGGGATGGTGAGAAGGGTCCAGGGATGATGAGAAGGGTCCAGGGATGGTGAGAAGGGTCCAGTCTCCCTCCGGGAATCCGGTGGAACCAGGTCCCTGGTGTTCCTGTGTCTCAGTTTTATCCAGGTGGGAATGGTTGGCTCCTCCTCACTGGGTGGAGCTTCTCACACTGGGATGATGGAATGTGGATGATGGCTTGGTGAGCCTCCATGGCCCAGCAGCAGGAGATAATCCTTAATGGCCCATTAACAGGAGATAACCCTTAATGACCCATTAGCAGAAGATAATCCTCAATGGCCCATTAACAGCAGATAATTATTCATGGCCCATTAACAGCAGATAATCATTAATGACCCATTAACAGGAGATAATCCTCAATGGCCCATTAACAGGAGATATCCCCTGGAGGGAGGACAGGTGGTGACAGAGATAACAAACCCTGCCCCACCTGGTTTAACACCTGGCCCGTTATCAGAAGGCACCTGCCCCCCTCCCCCCAGAGGTACAGAAGAAGACCTCCCCAGCTGCTCTCAGCAGGTGGAACAGAACAGGTCACACCATTTTTGCTCCCATCACCCCTGACATTCCCGTTTTTTCCCGGCCTTTTCCCAGGCGGTGGCTGCCAAGGTGGGCATGGACAGCGTCACCGCCAACTACTTCGCCCTCTTCGAGGTCATCAACCACTCCTTCGGTGAGCCAGCAGCTCCCTGGGGTTTGGGGAGAGGGGAAATTAAAGAAAAAAAAAAGCTGGGGTAAAATAAAAGGGGATCTGCAGCTCCTTAGGGTGGGACAGGTTGGATATTCGGGAATATCTGCCCGTGGAAAAGGTGGAGCAGGTGTTGGGAGGGGCTGCTCAGGGCAGGGCAGAGCTGCCACTCCCAGGAATTATCCCAAAAAACTCCTGGAAGCGGCACCTTGTGGGGGGGGTGGGATTTGGTGGGATTGGCCTCGGTCTCAGGGGGATTTTCCAGACAATTCCCCATCCCTGGGAACTGGGAATTCCCAATTCCAGCTTGGATCACCCTGGGAGGTCCCGAGATCCCGAGGATCTTTAAGGATCCCAGGCTGCTCCAAGCTGCTTTGGGATGACTCCTGGGATGGAGAATCCATGGAATGACCTGGGATCGGGAAGGGTTTATCCCCAAAATCCCGTGAAACATGGAATGGATTGGCTGTTCCCCCCGATTCCAGGGGGCTTGGAGGGATTTGGGATCGTTCCTGGAGGATTTGGGGATCATTTTGGAGGATTCAGGGATCATTTTAGAAGATTTGGGGATCATTTTGGAGGATTCAGGGACCATTTTAGAAGATTCAGGAGCCATCCTGGAGGACTTGGGACCACCCTGGAAGGACTCGGGGTCATTTTTCGAGGGTTCCCTGTAGGAAAACCCCATTTTAACACCGATTTTTTCCGTTCCCATGATCTTTCCCGGGCTCCCCAGTGCGGAAGCTGGCTCCCAACGAGTTCCCCCACAAGCTCTACGTGCAGAATTACACCTCGGCCGTGCCGGGGACCTGCCTGACCCTGCGCAAGTGGCTCTTCACCACCGAGGAGGAGGCGCTGCTCAACGACAACGACCTGGCCGTCGCCTACTTCTTCCACCAGGTAGGGGATTCCAGCTGGGAATTCCTCTGGAGTGGGCTGGTGGGAGGGATCTGGGCCACTCGCACACCCCGTTCCCGAGGAATTCCAGGTGGGTCTGAGGGAATTCCCAGCTGGAATTCCTCTGGAGAGCTCGCTCAGGCCATTGGAAGCTGGTTGGGTCCGGGAGTTGATCCCAGCTTTGGGAATTCCTCCTGGTTTGTATGGGGTTTGGGCTCCCCAAGTGAGGAATTCCCAGCTGGAATTCCTCTGGAGAGCTCGCTCAGGCCATTGGAAGCTGGTCGGGTCCGGGAGTTGATCCCAGCTTTGGGAATTCCTCCTGGTTTGTATGGGGTTTGGGCTCCCCAAGTGAGGAATTCCCAGCTGGAATTTCTCTGGAATGGGCTGGTGAGAGGGATCTGGGCCACTCGCACACCCCGTTCCTGAGGAATTCCAGGCAGGACTGAGACACTCCTGATCCCATTCTCAAGGGAATTCTGGGCAGGGTTCAGGATACTCGAGATCCCATTCCCGAGGAATTCCAGGTGGGATCTGAGGGAATTCCCAGCTGGAATTCCTCTGGAGGGCTCGCTCAGGCCATTGGAAGATGGTTGGCTTCAGGAGTTGATGCCAACTTTGGGAATTCCTCCTGGTTTTTGTGGGGTTTGGGCTCCCCAAGGTCCCCAGGTGAGGAATTCCCAGCTGGAATTCCTCTGGGGAGCTCGCTCAGGCCATTGGAAGCTGGTTGGGTCCGGGAGTTGATCCCAACTTTGGGAATTCCTCCTGGTTTGTATGGGATTTGGGCTCCCCAAGGTCCCCAGGTGAGGAATTCCCAGCTGGAATTCCCTTTCAGGTCAGGAGAAGTCCCTAGAAGGCAGCAGGGTCCAAGGGTTGATCCCAACTTTGGGAGTTCCTCCTGGTTTTTATGGCATTGAGGCACCCTGAAGGTCTCCAAGTGAGGAATTCCCAGCAGGAATTCCTCTGGAGGGCTCGCTCAGGCCGTTGGAAGCTGGTTGGCTCCGGGAGGTTTTTTTCCCGGGTTTTTCCCGTTGCTCTCCCCGTCCCCAGGCCGTTGATGACGTCAAGAAAGGCTACATCAAAGCCGAGGAGAAATCCTACCAGCTGCAGAAGCTCTGCGAGCAGAGGAAGATGGTCATGGTGAGTTCTCGGGGACCTCCCTGGGAAACGGCTCATCCCGAGGATCCGGGAACAACCCGGGACAGTGGGAACGTCCTTGCCGTGGAAGGGATGAGCTCTGGGGTCTTCCCAGCCCGTTCCCAGTGCTGGGATAGGCTGGGGGTTTGGGATATTTGAGATATTTGGGGTGGGTGTTTGGGATAGGCTGGGGGTTTGGGATATTTGGGATAGGCTGGGGGTTTGGGATATTTGGGATATTTGGAGTGGGGGTTTGGGATAGGCTGGGGGTTTGGGATGGGTTAGATATTTGGGATATTTGGGATAGGCTGGATATTTGGGATAGGTTGGGTATTTGGGATATTTGGGGCTAGGTTGGGGGCTTGAGATATTTGGGATAGGCTGGATATTTGGGGTATTTGGGATATTTGGGATGGGTTGGGTATTTGGGATATTTGGGATAGGCTGGGATAGGTTGGGTGTTTAGTGTCTCCCGGTGTGTCCCCGCTGTCCCTGCTGTCCCTGCTGTCCCTGCTGTCCCTGGTCTGTCCCCGCTGTCCCTGCTGTGTCCCCCCTGTCCCCCTGCTGTCCCGGTGACGGTGCGCTGTCCCCGCTGTCCCCTCGGTGTGTCCCTGCTGTCCCCCCTGTCCCCACTGTCCCGGTGACGGCGCGCTGTCCCCACTGTCCCCTTGGTGTGTCCCCCGCTGTCCCCGGTGTCCCCGCTGTCCCCGCTGCCCCGGTGACGGTGCCCTGTCCCCGCTGTCCCTGGTGTGTCCCCCCTGTCCCCACTGTCCCGGTGACGGCACGCTGTCCCCGCTGTCCCTGGTGTGTCCCCCGCTGTCCCCGCTGTCCCCGCTGTCCCCCGCTGTCCCCCGCTGTCCCCGCTGCCCCGGTGACAGCACACTGTCCCCCGCTGTCCCCCGCTGTCCCCGCTGTCCCTGGTGTGTCCCCACTGTCCCCCCTGTCCCCGCTGTCCCCGTGACGGCGCGCTGTCCCCACTGTCCCCACTGTCCCGGGTGACGGCGCGCTGTCCCCGCTGTCCCCGCAGTACCTGACGATGCTGCGCACCTGCGAGGGCTACAACGAGATCACCTTCCCGCACTGCTCCTGCGACTCGCGCCGCAAGGGCCACGTCATCTCGGCCATCAGCATCCGCCACTTCAAACTGCACGCCTGCACCGAGGAGGGGCAGCTCGAGGTGCCTGCCCCGCCCCAGATCCATGGGATCGGCCCCAAATCCATGGGATCGGCCCCAAAATCCATGGGATCGGCCCAAAAATCCCTGGGATCGGCCCCAAATCCATGGGATCGGCCCAAAAATCCATGGGATTGTCCCCCGAGCTCAGAGCCCGGGTTTTACATCACCACCGTGTTCCCAGCTCCCTGGGATCATCCCAACTCCCTGGGATTTCTCCTGGGACCACCCCGGCCTCACCCCTCCGCCCCACGCCCCCAGACCTTCGGGATCTCCCTGGGGAGGGATTTGGGATCACGGCCACCACCGCTCCCTGGGGCCGATCCCGGTGCCCATCTCGGCTCCCATCCCGGTGCTGATCCCGGTGCCCATCCCGGTGCCCATCCCGGTGCCCATCCCAGTGCCCATCCCAGTGCCCATCCCGGTGCCCATCCCGGTGCCCATCCCGGTGCCAATCCCGGTGCCCATCCCGGTGCTGATCCCAGTGCCCATCCTGGGCCCATCCCGGTGCTGATCCCGGTGCCCATCCCGGTGCCCATCCCGGTGCCCATCCCGGGGGCCGATCCCGGTGCCCATCCCGGTGCCCATCCCGGTGCCCATCCCGGGGCCGATCCCGGTGCCCATCCCGGTGCCCATCCTGGGCCCATCCCGGTGCTGATCCCGGTGCCCATCCTGGGCCCATCCCGGTGCCCATCCCGGGGCCGATCCCGGTGCCCATCCGGTGCCCATCCTGGGCCCATCCCGGTGCCCATCCCGGTGCCCATCCCGGTGCTGATCCCGGTGCCATCCCGGGCCCATCCCGGTGCCCATCCCGGGCCCATCCCCGTGCCCATCCCGGTGCCCATCCCGGGCCCATCCCGGGCCCATCCCAGTGCCCATCCCGGTCCCAATCCCGATTTCCCCCCGGCTCCCCAGAACCAGGTGATCGCCTTCCAGTGGGAGGAGATGCAGCGCTGGGACACGGACGAGGAGGGCATGGCCTTCTGCTTCGAGTACGCGCGCGCCGAGAAGAAACCGCGCTGGGTCAAGATCTTCACCCCCTACGTGAGTCCCACCTGGAATTCCTGCTGATCCCTCATGGAATTTCCGCTGATCCCACCAGGGATTCCCGCCTGGAATTCCCTCAGATCCCGCCTGGAATTCCTGCTGATCCTGCCAGGGATTCCCTCAGATCCCACCAGGGATTCCCACCTGGAATTCCCTCAGATCCCGCCTGGAATTCCTGCTGATCCCGCATGGAATTTCCGCTGATCCCACCAGGGATTCCCACCTGGAATTCCTGCTGATCCCTCCTGGAATTCCTGCTGATCCCACCAGGGATTCCCACTAAACCAGGGTTCCCCTGGATTCCCCCTGGATTCCCCCCCTGGATTCCCCCTGGATTCCCCCTGGATTCCCCCTGGATTCCCCCCCTGGATTCCCCCTGGATTTTCCCTGGATCCCCCCTGGATTCCCCCCTGGATTTCCCTGGATTCCCCCCTGGATTCCCCCCTGGATTTCCCTGGATTCCCCCCTGGATTCCCCCTGGATTTCCCTGGATTCCCCCTGGATTCCCCCCTGCATTCCCCCTGGATTCTCCCCCTGGATTCCCCCTGGATTCCCCCCTGCATTCCCCCCTGGATCCCCCCTGCATTTCCCTGGATTCCCCCTGCATTTCCCTGGATGATTCCCGTTTTCCCCCCGCAGTTCAATTACATGCACGAGTGCTTCGAGCGAGTTTTCTGCGAGCTCAAGTGGAGGAAGGAGGTGAGAATTCCAAACTTTTCCCTTTCCCGGGGGGAAAATGCAGCTCCTGCTCCCTCAGGGAGGGGCTGGGGGATCCCAGGGTGGGGAAAAGCCAGGGAGGCGTCCTGGAGCGGCTGGGAAAGGATCCTGGGGCTGGGAATGGCCTGGGATAAACCTGGGAATGGCCTGGGATAAACCTGAGATAAACCTGGGATAAATTTGGGGAGGTGGGAATGACACTGGAATTGAGACTGGAACTGGAATTGGGATTGAAATCAGAATTTCAATGGGGATTTGGATTGGAACTGGAATTGGGATTGGGATTGAGATTGGGATTGGTATTGAAATTGGGATTCACATTGGGATTGGGATTTGAATTGAAATTGGAATTTGGGTTGGAATTGGAATTGGAATTGAAACTGGCGTTGGGATTGGAACTGGGATTGGAATTGAAATTGGGATTCACATTGGGAATTGAATTTGGCATTGGAATTGGGATTGGGATTGAAATGGGGTCTGGGGTTGGGTCTGGGGCTCCCCAGTGCGGGGCAGCCCCGAGCTGGGGCCGGAGCCGTTCCCAGCCTCTCCCTTTTCCAGGAATTCTCCCGTTTTCCCCCCGGGAATCCCCCTGCCCCCTTCACCTCTCCCCCTTTCCCGTTTTTTCCAGAACCTTTTCCAGCTGGTCAGGTCACAGCAAAGGGACGCGGCCACTTAACCCCGGCGCCTTTCCCAGGAACCCCCCAAGCAAAAACCCTTTATTGTATTAAAGCCCCAACTAAATCTCATTAATGCCCAATCCATCCGTGCCCCTCATCTCCATGGAATTCCAGAGGAAAAAAAAAAACAACAAAAAAAAACTGGGAAAAGCCACCTGAGGGGGCTCCTTTTGTCCCACTCGGATCCAGCTCCAGGCTGGGAATTTGGGGATTTTTTTTTTTATTTTTATTTTTATTTTTATTTTTATTTTTATTTTTATTTTTTTATTATTTTTAATTTTAATTTTAATTTTAATTTTTTATTTATTTTATTTTTATTTATATTTTATTTTATTTTTATTTTTATTTTATTTTATATTTTATTTTTATTTTTTCTTATTTTTATTTTTTTTTTATTTTATTTTTATTTTTTTTTAGGGTTTGGTTTTTTCTTTTTTCACCACTGGAATGAATTGTTCTTTCTGCTGGGTCAGAGATGGAAAAACGAAAAAAAAAAAAAAAAAACCAAAAAAAAAAAAACCCCAGGAAAAAACTCTGGGAATGTGGGAATAATTCCTTTCAAATCCCAGCAGATTTTTAAAGGGATTTTCCCGCCCCTTCCTCCTCCCAATCTGAATTTTTTTTTTTTAATTGCTATGGATTAAAAAAAAAAAAAAACAACCAAAAAAAAAAGGGGAAGAGCCCCCCAAAGGAGCAAAATTCCAAGGAAAAGCCTCTCCTGGCACAAGGATCCCGCTCCTGGGCTCGTATTCCCGATTTTTGGGGGGATTTGGGGTCTTTTCCCAGGGATTTGGGTCTGCCTGGCTCCTTGGGGATGGGAGGGAAAAAGGAACCTGGAAAATCCCTTTTTTCCCGATTTTTGGGTGGGATTTTTCCCTGGATCCAGTGGCTGGGCAGCTCCTCCCAGGAGGAAAAAAACCCAAAACCTGGAAAAATCAAATTTTTCCCGATTTCTGAGCACTTTTTATCCACTGGGGTGTCCAAGCAGGAAAAATAACCTGAAAAAAACAAAAAAATAAAACCGTTTTTCCTCACTTGGAGCAGGATTTTCCCAGAGTTCTGGAGGAAAGAAACAAAAGTGGAAAATTCATTTTTTTCCCTGCTTTTGAAGGGGGATTTTTCCACGGAAAATCCAGTGGCCAGGAGAGAAAAATCAGCTGGAAAAGCCTCTTGAGCCTCTGGAAACGCTGTTTTCCCTCACTTGGAGTGGGTCTTGCCCACGTTTTTTTGGGGAGGAAAAGGTGGAAAATCCCTTTTTCCCTGCTTTGGAGTGGGATTTTTCCCTGGAAAATCCCTTTTTCCCTGCTTTGGAGTGGGATTTTTCCCTGGAAAATCCCTTTTTCCCCGCTTTGGAGTGGGATTTTTCCCTGGAAAATCCCTTTTTCCCTGCTTTGGAGTGGGATTTTTCCCTGGAAAATCCCTTTTTCCCCGCTTTGGAGTGGGATTTTTCCCTGGAAAATCCCTTTGGAGTGGGATTTTTTCCCTGTTTTGGCAGGAAAAAAAAAAAACAAAACACCTGGAAAATCCCTTTTTCCCCCATTTTTGGCCCGGCCTGGAGCCGGTCCCGCCGGAGTTTTGGGGCTGGATTTGGGAATCTTTTGGCTCCAAACCCAGCTGCAGAAAGTGGGGGTTTCCCCCCACCCCAAAATTCCCATTTTTTGGGAAGGGGTTTTCCCCACTCCTCCCCCCTGGGGGAGATTTTTTTCTTTTTTTTTTCTTTTTTTTTCTTTTTTTTTTCTTTTTTTTTTTTTTTAATTTTATTTTATTTTTTGGGGGGGTGGTGGGGGAAAAAAAAAAATCCCAAATCCTCGGCTCTGGAGCAGCTGAGAGCTGGGAATGAATTCCAATAATTGGATGCCTGTAATTAATTGGATTTCCGTTTGTCCTCGGGAGCCCCGAGCCGTGGAAAAGCCAGGAATGGGAGAGGGGGGGGGAAAAACTGGGAGAGGTTTGGGATCCCCCAAATCCCCCCAGCACCCCCCAGGTTGGGGGGTGAAAATCCCAATTTGGATCCCGATTTTCCTGCTGTCCCCGAATTCCGACGGATCGGGAGCTGAACCATCTTCTTGTGGAGTTTTTTTATCCAAAAAAACAAAAAAATGCAAAAAAAACCACCCAGAAAAAGGAGAAATTGGTTAAAAAACCACAGAAATAAAACCCTGCCCCTCCCTGTTCCCACTGTCCCTCTCCCATTCCTCGGTTCCTGGTGGGGGAAAGCCCCTTTAGTGTAATTAATTGTAACATATTCTTTTAAATAAATTGATTTATTGAGGAAATTCCCGAGGGCTGTGGCTCCTTCCCCTGGGGGTGTGGGGGGCTCCTGCATCCCCCCCATAAACCCCAAATTTCTGGTCTCTGGGGAATTCTGTGGGGTTGCTGTTTTGTATTTTTTTAAGGTGTTGGGTTGGTTTTGTTTTGTTGTTTTTGTTTTTGTTTTTTTTTTTAATTTTATTTTTTTTTAATTATTTATTTCGACAGAAAAAAATCAAAAAAAAAAAAAAAGAAAAGAACCAAAAGTCGATTGAGAAAGGAACTGCAATAAATAGCAAATAAATAAAGCCTGGAGCCCAGGGGGCTTCACTGCCCCTCCCCCAAACCCCCCCCACCCCCCCACCCCCCCAAAATCAACCCAGCAGGTCCCAGCCCCCCCAAAACGGGGGGGACACGGAGGGGGCCCCGCGCCCCCCCCCCTATGTACAGCGGGGGCGGGGGGGGATGGGGGGGGCACCGGTTTGGGGGTGCTGGGGGCACTGGGGGGGGGGCTGGGGGGGTCGGGGGGCACCGAGCCCGGCTTGGGGGGGCTGGGGGGGGGGGGGGGTGAGCCCCTTTGGGGGGGCCCTGACCCAGTTTGGGGGGGCTGGGGTGGCACCGAGCCCACCTGGGGGAGGCTGGGGGGGGGGGGGGGGCACTGTCCCAGTTTGGGGGGCACTGTCCCAGTTTGGGGGGCTGGGGGCACTGGTCTGGGGGGCGCTGTCCCAGTCTGGGGGGCACTGTCCCAGTTTGGGGGGCTGGGGGCACTGGTCTGGGGGGCGCTGTCCCAGTCTGGGGGGCACTGTCCCGGTTTGGGGGGCACTGGTCTGGGGGCCTGGGCGGCTCCGGGCTGGACACGGCCCCGGTTTGGCCGGTGGGGTTGGCACCCCCAGGTTTGGGATTATTTGGGGTTGGTTGGGGTTTGGGGACGGGCAGAGCCGGAGCCGCGTGTCCGTGGTGTGTCCGTGTGTCCGTGTGTCCGGTGTCCGTGTGTCCGGTGTCCGTGTGTCCGTGTGTCCGTGGTGTGTCCGTGTGTCCGGTGTCTGTGTGTCCGGTGTCCGTGGTGTGTCCGTGTGTCCGGTGTCCGTGTGTCCGGTGTCCGTGTGTCCGGTGTCCGTGTGTCCGTGTGTCCGTGTGTCCGTGTGTCCGGTGTCCGGTGTCCGTGTGTCCGGTGTCCGTGTGTCCGTGTGTCCGGTGTCCGTGTGTCCGGTGTCCGTGTGTCCGTGTGTCCGTGTGTCCGGTGTCCGTGTGTCCGTGTGTCCGTGTGTCCGGTGTCCGTGTGTCCGTGTGTCCGGTGTCCGTGTCCGTGTCCGTGTGTCCGGTGTCCGTGTGTCCGTGTGTCCGGTGTCCATGTGTCCGGTGTCCGTGTGTCCGTGTGTCCGGTGTCCGTGTGTCCGTGTGTCCGGTGTCCGTGTGTCCGGTGTCCGTGTGTCCGTGTGTCCGTGTGTCCGGTGTCCGTGTGTCCGTGTGTCCGGTGTCCGTGTGTCCGGTGTCCGTGTCCCTGCTCCCGCTGTCCCCTGGCTGTGGCTGGAGCTCCCAGCAATTCCCGGGATCGGTCGCTCGCTCTCCACCCCGGCCCGGGGCCGGATCATTCCCGGGCTGGAGCAGCTGCTGGAACCTTCCGGGGCTGGATCCTCTGACCCCGGAGCGTCCCGGGGTGCGACCATCCCGGGGCTGGAACATCCCGGGGCTGGAACATCCATCCTGCCGTGGGATTCTCCTGCCGTGGGACCATCCCGGGATCAGTGCTGGAACATCCCGGTGTCCAAACATCCCAATGTCCGAGCATCCTGGTGTCCAAACATCCCGGTTCTGGAGCAGCCCGGTTCTGGTCCGAGCTGGAGCTGGAGCTGGATCGTTCCGGTGTCAGAGCATCCCGGGACTGGAGCCTCCCCACGGTGGAACATCCCGGTGTTGGAGCATCCCAGTGCCAGTCCATCCCAGTGCCAGTCCATCCCAGTGCCAGTCCATCCCAGTGCCAGTTTATTCCAGTGCCGGAGCATCCCAGTGCTGGAGCATCCCAGTCCCGGTTTATCCCAGTACCAGTCCATCCCAATACTGGAGCATCCCAATCCTGGCCCATCCCAGTTCCAGTTTATCCCATTCCCAGTTTATCTCAGTCCCAGATTATCCCAATACCAGTCCATCCCAGTCCCGTCCCATCCCAGTTTATCCCAGTTTATCCCAGCCCATCCCAGTGCTGGCCCATCCCCGGGGGAAACTGAGGCAGCTTGGGGGCGGAGCGGGTGGCAGTGGCAGTGTTGGGGTCCCGCTGCGCCCCTGGGAGGATTTGGGGGGGCAGTGCCCCCCCCACTTTGGGACCCCCAGGGACCCCCCATGACCCCCCCGGAGACCCCCCCCCAGTTTGGAGCTGCTTTTGGTCCTGTTGGGTGAGAAAAGCCCCAAGAGGGGTCCCGGGGGGGGATTTGGGGGGGGGGATGGGGGGGGGTCCTTTTGGGGGGGCACGACCCCCCCCAAAAACAGAGTGGAGGCGGCTGCTGGGGTGGGGGGGCGCTGGCACCCTGCACTGGGCTGGACTGGGATGGACTGGGATGGACTGGGATGGACTGGGGGGGGGTCGGATGGGGCCTGGAGGGGGGGTCCATCCTTCCTGAGCGTGGGGGGGTCTGGGGTCCCCCCCCAGCAGGACCGAGCCCCCCCCCGGGCACCGCTGGGGTTGGGGGGGTGGGGGCTGCTCTGCAATGTGGGGGGGGGGCACCCAAAGGTGCTGCTCCGGAGCCTCCGGACCTGGGGAGGGAAAATTTGGGGATGGGGGGGGTTAAACGGAGTTTTTGGGGGGCATTTCCAGCCCCACCCACCCCCCCAAAACCCTGGGACACCCCAAATCCCGATGGGGGACATCCCAACCTGGGGGTCCTGGGGGGCTCCGGGGGGGTTCCCAGCCCTGGAGAGGTTCTGGGGGGTCCCGGGGGGCTCCAGGGGATCCCAAGGTGGCTCCCAAATCCTGGGGGATCTCTGGGGGGATCCTGGGGGGTCCCAGGGTGTTCCTTGGGGGTTCCCAGCCCAGGGGGGATCTCAGGAGGGTCCCTGAAGGATCCCAGGGGGTCCTGGGGGTGTTCCCAGTGCCAGAGGGTCCCAGGCAGTCTGGGGGGGTCCCGGGTGGTCCTGGGGGTCCCAGGGGGTCCCGGGGGCGTCCCAGGGGGTCCCAGGGGGGTCCCAGGGGGTTCCGGGGGGTCCCAGTGGGGTCCCAGGGGGTCCCGGGGGGGTCCCAGGGGGTCCCAGGGGGTCCCGGGGGGTCCCGGGGGTCTCACCGGGCTCAGTAGGGCCGGTTGGCGTCCTTGGGCCTCTTGAGCTGCACCTTGAGCCGCTTCATCCCGATCTGGAAGCCGTTCATGGCCTGGATGGCGGCCTGGGCGCTGGCGGGGTTGTCAAAGCTCACGAAGCCTGGGGGGCAGCGGGGACAGCGGGGGGACATTGGGGACAGCGGGGACAGTGGGGACATTGGGGACATTGGGGACAGTGGGGACATTGGGGACATTGGGGACAGTGGGGACATTGGGGACAGTGGGGACATTGGGGACATTGGGGACAGTGGGGACAGACGTGACAGAGGGGATGAGGGGCACAGGGGGCAGAGGGGAGATCAGCAGACATTGGGGACAGAGGGGACATTGGGGACAGAGGGGACAGAAGGGGCGTTGGGGACATCAGGGACATCAGGTAACGCTGTCCCCAGCCATGATGTCCCCAATGTCCCCGTGACCCCAATGTCCCCAATGTCCCCCAATGTCCCCAATGTCCCTGTGTCCCCAATGTCCCCAATGTCCCCATATCCCCCAATGTCCCCAATGTCCCCATGTCCCCCATGTCCCCCATGTCCCCCGTGTCCCCGTGTCCCTACCGAAGCACTTGCTCTGGTTGGTGGCCCTGTCCACGAAGACCTTGGCGGAGATGACGTTGCCGAAGGGGAGGAACATCTGCAGGATCTCGGTGTCGGCGAACTCCTGGGGCAGGTGGTAGATGAAGATGTTACAGCCCTCGGGGCCTGCGGAGGGAGCGGGGTCACACCTGGGACGGCGGCCCCGAAACGGCGCCGCGCCCCGACCGGCCCCAAACGGCCCCAAACGGCACCAAACAGCCCCGAAACGGCCCCAACCGGCACCAACCGGCCCCAAAATGGCCCCAACCGGCACCAACCGGCACCAAAACAGCCCCGAAACGGCCCCAACCGGCACCAAAACAGCCCCAACCGGCCCCAACCGGCCCCAACCGGCACCACAGAACCAGAACCGGGACCCCAGAGCCTGAGCTGGGACCCCAGAACCTCAGCCAAGACCCCAAAACCTGACCCAGGACCACAAAAGGGGACCTGTGAACCCAAACCTGTCCCAATGACCCCAAACCCGGCCCCGCACCCATGGGATCCCCAATTCTCCCCCCCCGTGACACCCCAGATTCCAGGGGGGCGCCCCAAACACCCCCAACCCCCTGGGACGCCCCAAAGCCCCTCCCTGGGGGTCCCGGGGGGTCTCGGCGGTTTTGAGGGGTCTGGAGGTCCCACGGGGGAGGCTCGGGGGGTCCAGAGAGGGGAATTTTGGGGTTTCTGGGTTCTGGGGGGGTCCCGGGGGTTTTTGGGGGGTCCCGGGGGGGGTCTCACCTTCGCGCTGCTGCTGCTGCGGGGGGGGCGGGGGGGCGAGCAGGGGTCCCGGGGGGGCGAAGGCCGGGCTGACCAGCCCGTAGGCGGCCGGGTAGGCGGCTGGGGACAGCGGGACAGACAGACAGCGGGACAGACAGACAGCGGGACAGACAGAGAGCGGGACAGACAGACAGCGGGACAGACAGACAATGGGACAGACAGACAGCGGGACAGACAGACAATGGGACAGACAGACAGCGGGACAGACAGACAATGGGACAGACAGACAATGGGACAGACAGCGGGACACGGGGTCAGCGGGGACAACACCCCGGTGCCCCCAGTGCCCCCCAGTGCCACCAGTGCCCCCAAGTGCCCACCAGTGCCACCAGCCCCTCCCAGATGCTCCCAGTCCCTCCCAGTATCTCCAGCCCTCCCCCCTCCCAGTGCCCTCCCCAGTATCCCCCAGTGCCCCTCCAGTGCCCCCCAGTACCAACCAGTACCACACCTCCCCCCTCCCAGTGCCCTCCCAGTACCCCCAGTACCCTCCCAGTGTCCCCCCAGCCCCTCCCAGCCCCCCCCGCCCCCCCAGTCGCTCCCAGTGCTCCCAGTACGCACCAGTGTAGTGCTGCATGCCCGCGTACGCCTGCTGCAGGGGGTCCCCGGGGGCCGCGGGGCTCTGGGCTGGGGGCACAGGGGGGGTTACGGGGGGGCCCGGAGGGGGGGTCCCGGGGGGTTTTGGGGGGATGGGTCGGGGTCGGGGGGCACCTGGGAAGGGCGGGACCCCCCCGGCGTAGACGGCGTCGGGCGCGGGGGGTCCCGCGGGCTGCGCGGGCACGGGGCTGTAGCCGTTGACGCTCAGCGGGGCCGCCATGGCCGGGACCGGGGTGGCCGCCATGGCCGGGGGGGTGCTGGTTCCTGGGGACAGCGGGGACAGCGCCGGGTCACCGGGGGACACCCTCGGGGCACCCCCGGGGCACCCCCGGGGCACCCCCGGGTCACGGTCCCCCGTCCCTGGTGTCCCCTCCGCACTGCCCCCAACTCGCAGCGTCCCCTCCCAGCGTCCCCTCCCCAGTGTCCTCGTCACCACCAGTGCCACCCCCCATGTCCCCATCCCCGTCCCCTCCCCACTGTCCCCTCTGTCCCCAATTCTGTCCCTCTGCCCCCCGTCCCTGTCCCCATCCCCTGTCCCCGTCCCCATCCCCGTCCCTGTCCCCGTTACCTGAGGAGGGTGGCAGGGGGGTGGCGATGAGCCCGTTGGGGGTGACGGTGCCCATGTGCTGCATCTGCACGGCCATGGTGGCCATGGGGCTGAGGTAGGCCGAGTGCGCGGCCACCAGGGCCGCCTGCTGCTGCATCAGCTGTGGGGACACGCCTGGCACCGCGCTGCCACCGCTGCCACCGCTGCCACCGCCCGGGGAGCCCGGCCCGGGGCCACCAACACCACCCAGGGAACCCAGGGCCACCAACATCCCGGGGAACTGAGCCCGGGGCCACCAACACCACCCAGGGAGCCCGGCCCAGTGCCATTCCCACCCTGGGATATGGTGTCACCCCATGGATGTCACCCCCGGTGCCCCCATGTTCCCTGTGTCCCCAGTGTCCCCGTTTTCCCCAGTGCCCCCCATGTCCCCAATGTCCAAGTGTCCCCAGTGTTCCCATGTCCCCGTGTCCCCACTGTCCCCAATGTCCCCAATGTCCCCATGACGTCCCCAATGTCCCCACTGTCCCCATGTCCCCAATGTCCCCAGTGTTCCCACTGTCCCCAATGTCCCCACTATCCCCGTGTCCCCACTGTCCCCAATGTCCCCAATGTCCCCACTGTCCCCACTGTCCCCGTGTCCCTGTGTCCCCAGTGTCCCCAATGTCCCCACTGTCCCCTTGTCCCCAATGTCCCCAGTGTCCCCAGTGTCCCCACGATGTCCCAGTGTTCCCATGTCCCCGTGTCCCCACTGTCCCCAGTGTCCCCCTGTCCCCACTGTCCCCATGATGTCCCCAATGTCCCCACTGTCCCCACTGTCCCCATGTCCCCAATGTCCTCACAATGTCCCCACTGTCCCCAGTGTCCCCACTGTCCCCGTGTCCCCGTACCGCCTGCGTGTAGGCGCTGTAGGCTCCGAACTGGAGGGCGATGGGGCTGAACATGCCCAGCTGCGTGGCCACCTGCTGCATCCGCCGCAGCCCCCGCTCCTTCTCCGTGTCCGCAAACTTCACCACCAGGCTGGAGGAGGCGCCCTGCGGGACAGCGGCCACTGCGGTCACTGCGGTCACTGCGGTCACTGCGGTCACTCGGGGTCACTCGGGGTCACTCGGGGTGGGAGCAGTGATGGGGGCGATGGTTGGGTTGTGACGGGGTGAGGATGATGGGGGAGGTGATGAAGGAGGTGAGGAAGAGGATGATGATGGGATGATGATGATGATGGGATGATGGTGGAGAAGGTGAAGGGGAGGATGGAGGAGAGGAAGGGGATGATGGTGGGGACAGTGGCGAGGATGAGGAAGGTGATGATGGAGGTGATGGTGGGGATGATGATGATGGTGACGGTGATGGGATGGTGGAAGGGACAGTGAGGAAGGTGACACCGGCGGTGGCGGTGGCGGTGGCAGGGCCGCTCCCTCACCGGCAGCGTGCGGCTCCCGTGCAGGGCGGCGATGGCGGCCTGGGCCTCGGCGTGGCTCTGGAACTTGACGAAGGCGCAGCCTGGGGACACCGGCCCCGCGTCACCCGGGGGAGCTCCCACCCACCCCACGGACCCCTCCGAGCCCCAAACCCCATTAACCCCATTAACCCCATTAACCCCAGCCCTGCCGTGTCCCCCCAAAACCCAGCCCTGCCCCACACATCCCCCCTGCCTGCCCCGGGGACCCACCCAAACCGCTGTCCCCGCTGTCCCCACCCCGCTGCCCCCGCTGTCCCCGCTGTCCCTCCCCACTGTCCCCGCTGTCCCCGGTGTCCCCGGTGTCCCCACTGTCCCCACTGTCCCCCACTGTCCCCACTGTCCCCCACTGTCCCCACTGTCCCCCCGCTGTCCCCGCTGTCCCCACTGTCCCCGCTGTCCCCGCTGTCCCCACTGTCCCCCCGCTGTCCCCGCTGTCCCCGCTGTCCCCGCTGTCCCTCCCCGCTGTCCCCGCTGTCCCCACTGTCCCCGCTGTCCCCGCTGTCCCCACTGTCCCTGCTGTCCCCGGTGTCCCCACTGTCCCCGCTGTCCCCGCTGTCCCCGTGTCCCACCCTTGCTGGTGCCGTCGGGGCCGCGCAGCACCGTGCACTCGTCGATGGTGCCGAAGGGCTCGAACATTTTCCGCACGTCCTCGTCCGCCTGCTGCTTGCTCAGCATCCCCACGAACAGCTTCCGGTCCTCTGCGGGGACAGCGCGGTGACACCGGGGACACCGGCACTGGGACAGCGCGGTGACACCGGGGACACCGGCACTGGGACAGCGCGGTGACACCGGGGACACCGGCACCGGGACAGCGGCACCGGGACAGCGGCACCGGGACCGGCACCGGGACAGCGCGGGTGGCACCGGGACAGCGGCACCGGGACACCACCATTGGCACTGGGACACCGTGGTGGCACCGGGACATCACCACTGGGACATCGCCACTGGCACTGGGACACTGTCATTGGCACGGGGACACCATGGGTGGCACTGGACACCGGCATGGGGACATTGCGAGTGGCAGTGGGACACCAGCAGTGGCACCAGGACATTGGCATTGGGACACCACAGCTGGCACAGGGACACTGTGGGTGGCACAGGGACACCGGCACGGGGACAGTGCCACACAGAGGGGTGTGACACTCCAGGAAGGATGGGATGGGCTGGGACACTGGGGTGGGGACACCCATGGGGACATTGGGATGGGCCGGGACCCCGGGACCAGGAACAGGGTGACAGCTCCTGGCCATGGGGACATGGAGGGACCCCCCACCCCGGGGACGGGGACAGCGGTGGGGTGGCCCTGGGGGTCTCGCACTGGGGCGTGGCCTTGGGATAATTTGGGGACAGGGTGGTGTGGGGTGAGTTTGGGGTTTTGGGAGGGATTTTGGGGTTTTGGGGGGGAATTTGGGGGTTTTGGGTGGTTTTTGGGGGGGGAATTGGGGTGATTTTTAGGGGATTTTAGGCGTTTTTCGGGGGGATTTGGGGTTTTTGGGGGGGATTTGGGGTTTTTCGGGGGATTTGGGGTTTTTGGGGGGTTTTTGGGGTTTTTCGGGGGGATTTGGGTTTTTTCGGGGGGATTTGGGTTTTTTCGGGGGGATTTGGGGTTTTCTGGGGGGATTTGGGGTTTTTTGGGGTGGTACCTCCTCGGCTCTCACTGTCCGCCGGCTTCACCTGGATGGGCCGGTTCATCTGGGGGGGGGACACGGGGACACTGAGACCCCCCCGAGACCCCCCCGGGGCCACCCAGCACCTCCCCCACCCCCTCTGAGGGTCCCGGACCCCCCCCCCGGCCCCCCCAAAGATGCTCCGGTCGCCATGGCAACCCCGGGCCCGCATCCCGTTACCTGGCAACGGGAGCCGCTGCCGCGGGGGGGGAGGGGGGGCCCGGGGGGCCGCGTTAATGAGCGCCCCTCCCCCCCTGCGCTAATTGGGGGGGGGGGGGGCGGACCCACCCCCGCCCCCCCCTCCCCATCCCGGAACCCCCCGAGGAACGGGGCGGGAGCGCGGGGGGGGGGGGGAGGGCGCAGATGCGCGGTTGCCATGGCAACGGCCGGCTCCGCTCCATGGCAACCGCCCACTCATCCCCAATTTACCCATCGCCGTTGCCGGGCAACGCCGCTGACGTCATCAGCGCTCGCGATAAACAATGACGGGGATGGGGAGGGGCGGCGGGGGGGGGATGGAGATTTTGGGGGGGGGGGGGGGTGAGGTGGGGACCCCCCCCAGGCCCGGAGTGACCGCGCCCCCCTCCCCCCAAACCCTCGGGGGGGTGGCAGAGGCCCGGGGGGGGGATTTGGGGGGAATTGGGGATGCGGGGGGGCGCGGGGGGGGCGCGGGGGGGGCGGGCCCATCCCCGGCTGACCCCGGGCGGTTCCTTTCGCCGCCGAAAGCGAAGGTGCCCCCCCCCGAGCCCCCCCGAGCCCCCCCCGGCCCAGATGGTGCTGGAAACGCCCCCCCCCTCCCCGAGCCGGGGGGGTTAATCCCCCCTAATCCCCTCCCCCCCCGCTGGATCAGCCCCGAACGCAGCGGGGGGGGGCAGAAAGGGGGGGCGGACAAAGCCCCCAAACCCCCCCCAACCCGGGCCGGGACCCCCCCTCGGGGTCAGCGCAGCTCGGGGGGTGCTGCGGTGCTGCCCCCTCCCCAAATTGCTGTGCGGGGGCAGCTGCTGGGGCGGGGCCGCCCCTAATCCCCCCCCCCCCAAACCCCATCCACCCCCCCCCTCTCCCCCCACCCCAAATCCCCCCCGGGATTGGCGGCCCCAAATCCCGGGATTATCCCGGCGAAGCCAAATCCCCCCCGGGCCCGGCGGGACACGCGCGGAGCCCGCGGGGGGGGCGCGCTCCGAGCCCCCTCCCCACCCCGGGGACCCCCAAAGGCGCCCCTCACCCCCCTTCAGGGACCCCCCAACCCCCCCAGGACACCCCAACCCCCTCCCCAAAATCAGGATGGGGGCAGGGAATGGGAGGTGGGACCCCCCCCCCCGCAAAAATGAATTTGGGGTGGGGGGGCACCCGGACCCCCCCCCCGCCCCCATCCCGGGCTTTGTTGTGTCCGTGCAGCGCTTCATTAACGCCGGGCCCTCATTAGCGGCGCTAATTAAACACCCCACAGATGTTCGGGGGCGACCCCCACCCCAAAAAATCCCCCCCGCAGTGGGGCCCGGGGGGTGCTGGGTGGGGGTGATTTGGGGGGGGGTCGGGATGATTTTTGGGGGGGTTCGGGATGATTTTTTTGGAGGGTTCCGGGTGATTTTTGGGGGTCTCAGGGTGATTTTTGGGGGGCACACGGGTGCTTTTGGGGGTGTCAGGGGCTGGGGGCTCGCGGGGGGGTTCGGGGGTGCCCCGGGGGGGTCCCCGTGCCCCCCACTCACCCCCGGGAGGGTTTTCTGCTCGTGCAGGGCGCTCTGGGCCTTCAGGGCCGACTCGCGGGCGCAGTAGGTCAGGAAGGCGCATCCTGGGGGGAGGGGGGAGGACACAAAAAAAAAAATGGGGTCGGGGGGCGTGGGGGGAGGGGAGGGGAGGGGGAGACCCCCGGGGTGTCCCAGCCCCCAGCCCCAGGTGGCACGGAGGGGTCTGGGGTGGCCAGAGCCCCCAAAAACACCCAGGGACCCCAAATCCCCCCACGGACCCCAAATCCCCCCACGGACCCCACAGAGACCCCAAACCCCCTCGAGACCCCCCCAGTTCCGCTGCCCCTCGGGGTCACCGTGGGTCCCGGGGGTTTGGGGGGCTCCGGGACCCCCCCCGGGTGTTGGGGGCGGGGTCAGGGGTGGGGGTCCCTGGGTGACACCGGGTGTGACACCCACCCCCCCCCCCCCAGGGACCCCCAGAGCCCCTCACAGGGACACACGGGGTGACCAGGTGACACCCAACACCCGCCTGGCACAACAGCCTGACACAACACCCTAAAAACACCCCAAAACACCCCCAAAACACCCCAACAACACCCTAACAATACCAAAAAAAACCCCCCAACAAATACCAAAAAAACACCCCAACCCCCCCCAACAACACCCCAACAACATCCCCAACACCACCATCCCAACACCACCCCCACAACACCCCAAAAAACACCCCAATGCCCCCCAAAAAACCACCCCAACGACACCAACCCCAGCAGCACCACCCCACACTCACCCAAACCCCACAACAGCCGGACAGAAAAGCAACAAAACCCCACAGCCGGCACCAACCAACACCCCACAGCTGCCTGACACAACCCCCGCACGCCCGGTGACCCCACAGCCACCCCCAGCACCCAGGGAACAACAACACCCGGGGAACAACAACACCCGGGGAACAACACCCAGGGCACAACAACACCCGGGGTACAACACCCAGGGCACAACAACACCCGGGGTACAACACTCGAGGTACAACAACACCCAGGGCACAACAACACCCGGGGTACAACAACACCCAGGGTACAACAACAGCCGGGGTACAGCCCCGACACGGGGTACCCAGGCCAGGCTGGGCTGGGGCTGTTCCCGGGGCCTGCGGCTGTACACTGAGCTCTGGGTGTTGCTCAAGGCCTTCGGCTGTACTGGGGCTGTTCCTGGGGCTGTTCCCGGTGCTCTCGGTTGTACCCGGGGCTGTTCCCGGTACCGGGGGCTGCCCTGGGGCCTGTTCCCGGTACCGGGGCCTGTTCCCAGTGCCCGCGGTTGTACCCGGTACCGTCAGTGGGGCTGTTCCCGGTACCGGGGCCCTGGGTTGTACCCGGGGCTGTTTGTGGGGCTGTTCCCAGTGTTGCCGGCTGTTCCCGGTCCCGGGGGGGCCCATCCCGGGGCCGTTCCCGGTACCGGGGGCTGTGTCACAGGGCCATTCCCGGTGCTGGGAGCTGTTCCCGGTACCGGGAGCTGTTCCTGGTGCTGGAGGCTGTGGCACGGGGCTGTTCCCGGTACCGGGGGCTGTTCTGGTGCTGGGGGCAGTTCCCGGTACCGGGGGTCACATCCCGGGGCCATTCCCGGTACCGGGGGCTGTACCCGGTACCGGGGGCTGTATCACAAGGCTGCTCCTGGTACCGGGGGCCGAATCCCGGGGCTGTTCCCGGTATCTGGGGGCCGTTTGTGGTACCGGGGGCTGAATCCCGGGGTTATTTCCGGTACCAGGGGCTGGATCCCGGGGCTAATCCCGGTAACTGGGGCCGTTCCCGGTACCGGGGGCCGGATCCCGGGGCTACTCCCGGTGCTGGGAGCTGTTCCTGGTACTGGGAGCCACATCACGAGGCCATTCCCGGTACCGGGGCCCCATCCCCGGGCTGATCCCGGTACCGGGGCCCCATCCCCGGGCTGATCCCGGTACCGGGGCCACGTCCCCGGGCTGATCCCGGTATCTGGGGGCCGTTCCCGGTAGCGGGGCTCACATCCCGGGTACCCCCGTGCCCGTGCCCCTGCCCCATCCCCGCTGCCCGTTCCCGGTTCCCGTTCCTGGTTCCCGTTCCCGGTTCCCGGTTCCCGGTTCCCGTTCCCGGTTCCCGTTCCCGTTCCCGTTCCCGTTCCCGTTCCCGGTTCCCGTTCCCGTTCCCGTTCCCGGTTCCCGTTCCCGGTTCCCGTTCCCGTTCCCGGTTCCCGTTCCTGGTTCCCGTTCCCGGTTCCCGTTCCCGGTCCCGGTCCCGGTACCTTTGTGCATCCCGGTGTACTTGTCCTTGATGACGGTGAGCTCGTAGATTTTCCCGAACTGCTCGAAGATGGGTTTCAGGTCCTTCTCCTCCAGGTGCCGCGGGATCTGCCCCACGAAGAGTTTGATGGCGTCGGGCTCCTTCATGGGGCCGCCGGGGGCTCCCCGGGCCCCGGGGCCGCTCCCGCTCCCCGCTATCACCGCCCGGCCGCGGCTCCCGGCGCTCCCGGCGGTGCCCGGTGCCCCGGCGCACACAAAGGACGAGGCGGCCCCGGGGCTCGGCTCGGCTCCGGGGACGGGGCGCGGCGGGGCGGGGGCAGCTCTGCCCGGGGGGCGGCGCTCCCGGCGCTCCCGGTGCGTCCCGGCCCTTTCCCGGGCGCTGCTCCCCAAAATCCCGCTGGAGGCTGCGAGCGCCCGCCCCGCCGGTACCGCCCCGGTGGCCTCGGGGAGGGTCCCGGTACCGGGCGGGGGGCGGGGGGAGCTCAACGCTCGGTTCGGTCCATGGCGGCCGCGGCGGCCGCCGGTCCCCGAGAGCCCCCGGTGGTGGCCGAGCCCCCCCGCCCGCTGGGGCAGCGGCACCGGGTACCGGGTACCGGCACCGGGATCGGCACCGGGAGACGCTTTTCTTCCCCGGTTGGGGCCGCCCCGCCCCGCCCCGCCCGGTGCTGATGTCAGAGCGGCACCGGGGACCGGCGACGGCACCGGAGAACTGGGGAGCGGCACCGGGACCGGATAACGGGCACCGGCACCGGCGACAACAGCGGGACCAGGGACCGGGGCCGGGGCTCTGGGAAGGAAGCGGCTCCCGGGGCCGAGCACCGGACAACGGGCACCGGCACCGGCCGCGGGGCAGCGGCGGCACCACCGGCACCGGGAACCGGGGGGTGCGGAGGGCGCGCTCGGAACCGGCACCGGCACCAACCGGGCCGGGGGCTCCGGTAGCGGCCCCGCCCGGGGGGCTCGGGGATGTTTTGGGGAGGGGCCCGGGGGGCCGGGGCTGCGCGCACGCGCGGAGGGGACCCGGGGGGGGGGAGGGGAGGGTCCGGTGCCCGCCCACGCGTGTCCCCTCCCCCCCTCCCCCCCCCGTGTCACTGTCCCCTCCCTCCCGGTGCTGTCCCCGGTGCTGAACCCGGCCCCGCCCACGCGCGCGCCCCGCTGTCCCCGGGCCGGTGTCACCTCCCCCCCCCCCCGTGTCGCGGTGTCCCCCCCCCCCGCGTCACCTCCTCTCACCGAGTGTCCCCCCCCTCCGTTGTCATGGCAACGAGCGGGTGACAGCCGAGGTGGCACCGCCACCGCCCCCCCACCCCGGGGGGGTCACAGCCGGGGGGGCTTTGGGGACCCCCCCGCGGTGACACTTTGGGGACACGGTGACACTCTGGGGACCCCCCCGCGGTGACACTCTGGGTGACACTCTGGGTGACACTCTGGGGACACGGCGCTCACCTGGCCGTGGGGGCGGGGCTCCCTCAGGTGGGTTCCCCCCTCCCCGCCCCCCCCCAATAATTCACTCCAAACACCCGAATTTGGATCCCAAAATTTCCCTTTTTTCCACCGGGATTGGCCTTTTCTCCCCCAAATCCTGCAGCCCCCGGAACTCCGGGACCACCTCCCACACCCCCAAATCCCTGAGACCCCACAAAACTTTGGGACAACCCCAAAAAACAAATCTTGGGACCCCCCAAAACCCCGATCCCCCCACTCTGCAGGGGAATTCCTGCTCCGGGCCCCGGGGTTCCCCACAGGTGAGGGGGGAACGGCCCCAAATCCACCCCGGGGACCCCAAATCCACCCCGGGGACCCCCTCTGGGGTTTGGGGGGTCCTGTGGGGTGACAGGAATTCCCCAAAACCTTGGGAATCTCCCCCAAATCTCCCTTTTTCTAGGGAGCTGCTGCTCCTGGAGCTCCCCACGGGTGAAGAGGGTCCCAAAACGGGGTGGGGGGACGGCCCCAAATCCATCCTGGGACCCCAAATCCACCCCAGGGACCCCAAATCCATCCAGGGACCCCGAATCCCCCCGGGGGGGTCAGAGGAGCCGCTCCCGGCTGCTCTCCAGCTGCTGCCGCTGCTGCTCCTGCCAGTGCCGGAACCGCTTGGTTTTGGGGCGCAGGAACTGCACCACGTCCATGGGCACCCGCACCGTGTCCAGCCCGTTCACCTGGGGACCCCAGAGACACCTGGGTCACCCCAAAGATACACCCAGGGCACCCCAAAACCACCCCAAAACCACCCCAAATCCATCCCCAGGGCACCACGTCCATGGGCACCCGCACCGTGTCCAGCCCGTTCACCTGGGGACCCCAAACGCACCTGGGTCACCCCAAAACCACCACAAAACCACCCCAAAAACACCTGGGTCACCCCAAAGACACACCCAGGGCACCCCAAAACCACCCTAAAACCACCCCAAAACCACCCCCAGGGCACCACGTCCGTGGGCACCTGCACTGTGTGTCCAGCCCGTTCACCTGGGGACCCCAGAGACACCTGGGTCACCCCAAAACCACCCCAAACACACCTGGGTCACCCCAAAGACACCCCAGTGACCCCCAAACCAGCCCTGGGCACCCCAACAGCAGCCCCGGGGTGACCCCAAATGCCCCCGGAGCACCCTGAGGTTCCCAGCCAGGGAACAGGGACGGGGGAATCGAGGGCAGGGTGCCGCTGTCCCCCTGTCCCTGTCCCCGTGTCCCTGTGTCCCCATGTCCCCATGTCCCTGTCCCCATGTCCCCTGTCCCCATGTCCCCTGTCCCCGTGTCCCCCTATCCCTGTCCCCTGTCCCTGTCCCCTGTCCCCGTGTCCCTGTCCCCGTGTCCCCGTGTCCCCGTGTCCCCTGTCCCTGTGTCCCCATGTCCCCTGTCCCCGTGTCCCTGTCCCCGTGTCCCTGTGTCCCCGTGTCCCCATGTCCCTGTCCCTGTGTCCCCTGTCCCCCTGTCCCCGTGTCCCCTGTCCCTGTGTCCCTGTGTCCCCTGTCCCCCTGTCCCCTGTCCCCTGTCCCTGTGTCCCCTGTCCCTGTCCCCCTGTCCCCCTGTCCCCCTGTCCCTGTCCCTGTCCCCTCACCGTGACGTCACACCAGTACTGGCCCCAGCGGGTGATGGGCTCCGGGGGGAGGCGCAGGGCGTGGGGGGGCACGAACACCCCGAGCTGCAGGGGGGGAACGGCCCCGAAACGGCATTGACCCCACATCCAGACTGACCCCAAATCCGGGCCTGACCCCAAATCCGGGCCTGACCCCAAATCCAGACTGACCCCAAATCCAGGGATCCAACCCCAAATCTGGGACTGACCCCAAATCCGGGCCTGACCCCAAATCCAGGGATCCAACCCCAAATCCGGGACTGACCCCAAATCCGGGACTGACCCCAAACCTGGGACTGACCCCAAATCCAGGGATCCAACCCCAAATCCGGGACTGACCCCAAATCCAGGGATCCAACCCCAAACCCGGGACTGACCCCAAATCTGGGACTGACCCCAAATCCCGGGGATCCAACCCCAAATCCAGGGATCCAACCCCAAACCCAGGAACAGCCCTGAATCCCAGGAATGACCCCAAAACCCAGAAACGGCCCCAAAATCCCGGATCGACCCCAAACCCCGGGAGCAGGGCTGCCCGAGTGCCCCAAACCCTTGGGGAACGACCCCAAACCCTGGGATTCGGCGCTGCCGCGGGTCAGGGAACCCCCAAACCCCCCAAACCCCCCAAACCCCAAACCCCCCAAACCCCCCAAACCCCAAACCCCCAAACCCCAAACCCCCAAAGCCCCAAGCCCCGGCGGTGCTGACGTTCTTGAGGAAGTGCCGGGCCACGATGTCGGGGCTGAGCTCCCAGCTGACGTTGTTCTTCATCCCCACCTGCAGCCGGCAGCGCCGCAGGAACGCCAGCGCCTGCAACCGGGACAGCCTGGCATCGGGGTTTGGGGTGGGGGGTTTGGGGGTTTGGGATTGGGGGTTTGGGATTTAGGGTTTGGGGGTTTGGGGTGTGGGGGCTCAGGATTTGGGGTTTGGGGGTTTGGGATTGGGGCTTTGGGTTTGGGATTTAGGGTTTGGGGTGTGAGGTGTGGGGGTTTGAGGGTTTGGGATTTCGGGTTTGGGGTGGGGGGTTTGGGGTGTGGGGGTTTGGGGTGTGGGGGTTTGAGGGTTTGGGATTTAGGGTTTGGGGGTTTGGGGGCTCAGGATTTGGGGTTTGGAGTGGGGGGTTTGTGATTTGGGGATTGGGGTTTGGGGTGTGGGATTTGGGGATTTGGGGTGTGGGGTTTGGGAGTTTGGGATTTGGGAGTTTGGGGCTTGGGGATTTGGGGGAAATTCCTGGGATTTGGGGTTTGGGATTTGGGGGGAAATTCCCAAGATTTGGCAGTTTGGGATATGGGGTTTGGGATTCAGGGTTTGGGATTTGGGGCTTTGGGGACCCCGCTCACCTTCTGCCCGCTCTGGGTTTGGGGCTCCTCCAGCTTCCCCTCCTGCGCCAGCTGGGGGAGAGAAAACATCTGGGACTGAGGAGGGGAAATGGGGGAAAATGGGATTGAGGAGGACAAAAGGCAGGGCTAGAGGAGGGTGAGGAGGGTGAGGAGGATGAGGAGGATGAGGAAGATGAGGAGGATGAGGAGGATGAGGAGGGTGAGGAGGATGAGGAGGATGAGGAGGGTGAGGAAGATGAGGAGGGTGAGGAGGGTGAGGAGGGTGAGGAGGGTGAGGAAGATGAGGAAGATGAGGAGGGTGAGGATGAGGATGAGGAGGGTGAGTTCTCCCCTCAGCCCAAACCCTCCCCTGTTCCCCAGAGGGATTTTTCAGGCCCAAGGCTCCCCCTGGGACTGAAATCCCACAGAACCCCCAGCACTCCCGGGCCAGCGAGCCCCAGCCCCCGATCCCCGGAGCTCGGGGGGTCTCCCCGGGCGGGGGGCGCTGACCTGGCGCTCCTGCTGCAGCCGGCGCAGGTTCTCGGGGCTGGGGTACACGGCCAGGCCCTGTGGCAGCAGCTTGTTCCTGCCCAGCGCCTTCCCCACGCTGACCACGGCCCCGCGGCTGCCCAGGCCTGCGGGAGAGTGGGATCAGACTGGGAACATCCCTGGGGATATCCCTGGGGAAATCCCTGGGAATCGTCCTGGGAACATCCCTGGGAACATCCCTGGGAATCATCCTGGGAACATCCCTGGGAACATCCCTGGGAACATCCCTGGGAATTGTTCTGGGAACATCCCTGGGAATCATCCTGGGAACATCCCTGGGGAAATCCCTGGGGATATCCCTGGGGATCATCCCGGGAACATTCCTGGGGAAATCCCTGGGAATCATCCTGGGAACACCCCTGGGGATATCCCCGGGAATCATCCTGGGATTCATCCTGGGAACATCCCTGGGGATATCCCTGGGGAAATCCCTGGGAATCGTCCTGGGAACATCCCTGGGGAAATCCCCGGGAATCATCCTGGGAACACCCCTGGGGATATCCCTGGGAACATCCCTGGGAATCATCCTGGGAACATCCCTGGGGAAATCCCTGGGGAAATCCCCGGGAATCATCCTGGGAATCATCCTGGGAATATCCCTGGGAATCATCCTGGGAACACCCCCGGGAAAATCCCTGGGAATATCCCTGGGAACACCCCTGGGGAAAGGAAAAATCCCTGGGGAAATCCCCGGGAACATCCCTGGGAAAGACAGGGAATTCCCTACAAGAGTTGGGAATGCACGGATTCCCAGGAACGATTGGGAATGGGGGAAATTCCCAGGAACTGTTGGGAACAGGGATTCCCAGGAACGTTTGGGAACCCCCAGGACTTGCCAGGAACACAGGGAAATATCCCCAGTAATTGTTGGGACCAGGGATTCCCAGGGATGTTTGGGAATCCCCAGGAATTGTTGGGAGCACAGGGAATAATCCCCAGGAATGTTTGGGGACAGGAAACCCCCAGGAATGGTTGGGAACCCCCAGGAACTGTTGGGACCCCAGGAGCCCCCGTGCCCACCCTGCACGGCGCGGCTCAGCAGCAGCTCCATCTCCCCCCGGGGCCGGTGTTTGCCGTCCCGCAGCAGGCGGAAGACGCGGTGCCGCCGCGGGTGCAGCCGCGGAGCCGCCCCGGCCCGGCCCAGCGGCACCGGCCACACGCGCTGCACCACCACCGAGCCCTGGGGGAGAGAGAGAGAAGGTTCTGGAACGTTCTGGGATGTTTGGGGATGGGCCCACACGCGCTGCAGCACCACCGAGCCCTGGGGGAGAGAGAGGGAAGGTTCTGGAATGGGGCTGGAACGGGGCTGGGATGGGGCTGGGGCACCAACACTGAGCCCTGCAGGGGGAGAGAATGGGAGAAGGTTCTGGAAGGCTCTGGGCAAGGTTCTGGGGTGTTTGGTATGTTTGGGGATGGGGCCACACGCGCTGCAGCACCACCCAGCCCTGCGGGAGAGGGAAGGTTCTGGGATGTTCCGGGGAAAGTTCTGGCACGGGGCTGGGGAAGGCTCCGGGGTGTTTCCGACGGGAACCGGGCTCAGGGCACCGGGCAGCCCCGGGATATCCGGACCCCGGCAGCCCCCGTGACCCCAAAACCCCCCCGAGCCCATAACGACCCCACAGAACCCCCCTGGAGCCCCAGACCCTACAAACCCCCCCAGCTCTGCCTCAGACCCCACAGCAACCCCAATACACCCCCAGTACAGCCCCCAAACCCCCCAGACTGCCCCAAAGAGCCCAGAAACCCCCACCCCCGCAGCCCCCAGAGCCTGTCAGCCCCCCATGGCCGTTATGGGGTCGGGGGCACTAACGGGGCGATCACGGGTCCCGAGCAGAGCTCCACCGGGAGTTACGGGGCCGCGCAGGGCTCGGTAGGGTCCGTAGGGTTCCATAACGGGGCTTGTGGGGCCGGCTCGGGGCCCGTCCCGCCCTCCCCGGTACCGACCCCCGGGCGCCTCACCGGGCCATGGCTCAGGGCCCGCTCCCCGCCACTCCCGGTGCCCCCGCGCTCACCGGGCCATGGCTCAGGGCCCGCTCCCCGCCACTCCCGGTGCCCCCGCGCTCACCGGGCCATGGCTCAGGGCCCGCTCCCCGCCACTCCCGGTGCCCCCGCGCTCAGCGGGCCATGGCTCAGGGCCCGCTCCCCGCCACTCCCGGTGCCCCGCGCTCACCGGGCCATGGCTCAGGGCCCACTCCCGGTCCTCCCGCGCTCACCGGGCCATGGCTCAGGGCCCGCTCCCCGCCACTCCCGGTGCCCCCGCGCTCACCGGGCCATGGCTCAGGGCCCGCTCCCCGCCACTCCCGGTGCCCCCGCGCTCACCAGGGCATGGCTCAGGCTCAGGGCCCGGCTCAGCACCCGTCCCACCGCCCCCGGGGCCAACATGGCGGCCCCGTTTCCCTCACGGCGCCCGAGGACCCCGCGCTGCCCGCAGTGCGCCTGCGCAGAGCTGGCGCGGGGCTGCCCGCTGCGTGCCTGCGGCCCCGGGCCCGGCCGCGCGCAAGGACCCCAGCGGGGGCTGCCCCCGGCGCGCCTGTTCCCGGTTCGGACGGAGCGCTGAGAAACTTTCAACTTTATTAACTCAGAAACACAAATAGTGCAACGGAACGGCCAAACGAGGCGAAGGAACCGGGAACTCCCGGTAACGGAAGGGACAGAGCCGGCCCTCGGCCCCGGCGTGTCGTGTCCCGACAAGAGGCACAAGCGGAGATCCCCGCGGTTTGTCGGTCCGGCCTCCCGGAGGGCTCCCGAGAGGGGCTCGCACCCGGCGGCGGCACCGGGAGCTGCTCCGGGGCACCGGGAGCAGGCGACTCCCGGGTCACCTCCAGGGCGGCACCGGGAGGAGCCGCCGGGCACCGGGCACCGGCAGCTTCAGGTGACCGTGACGGCGTCCCCAGGCACGGCGGCGGCGGCGGCGGCGGCTGCGGGACCGGGGAGGGGTCAGGGGCTCCCAACGCCGGTCCCGGGCAGGGACACACCGGGGACGCTGTCACGGGAACGGCCTTACCGGGCTTACCGGGCAGGCGGCGGCAGGACACGGCCCCGGCGCTGTCCCCGGCGCTCGGCGGGCTCCCCGGGACCGAGGCACAGCCGGGATTGTCCTGCCCGGGGGAAGCGGGGTGAGCCCTCCCGGGACAGCGGGACCGGCCCCGCCCGGCACACCGGGACACCGGGACACCGGCACAGGGAGGGCACCGGGACCCCGGGACACCGGGACATCGGGACACCAGGACACCGGGACACCGGGAGCGCTCACCGGGGGCTCCTCGGGGGGCCCGGGCACGGCGTAGCCCAAACGCACCAGCTCTGCTCCCACGTCCAGGCTCTGCGGGGACACCGGGACAGGGGGACAGAGGGACAATGAGGGGGACAGGGAATGCTGGGAGTTGGGGTGAGGGGACACTGGGGACACACAGGGACACCCTGGGGACACGGTGACACCAACACACACGGTGACACACAGTGACACACACGGTGACACACGGTGACACACACACACAGTGACACACAGTGACACGGTGACACTCTCACCTGTCCGTCGCTGTCCCTGAACAGCCGCACGCTGGGCCGCGGGCACACACAGACACACACACAGTGACACACACAGTGACACACACGGTGACACACACACACAGTGACACACAGTGACACGGTGACACTCTCACCTGTCCGTCGCTGTCCCTGAACAGCCGCACGCTGGGCCGCGGGCACACACAGACACACACAGTGACACAAGGTGACACAGTGACACACACACACGGTGACACACACACAGTGACACACACAGTGACACACAGTGACACACACAGTGACACACGGTGACACACTCACCTGTCCGTCGCTGTCCCTGAGCAGCCGCACGCTGGGCCGCGGGCACAGCGCCCCCTGGCGGTAGCTGCAGATCCGCGCCACCAGGGGGCGCCACTGCGCGCAGTGCGTCAGCCGCTCGAACTCATCCAGCGCCGCCTCGGCCCAGCCGGAACCTGCGGGACACGGGGCTGGTACCGACCGGACCGGACCGGGACCGGCACCGGCACCTGCGGGACACGGGGCTGGTACCGACCGGACCGGACCGGGACCGGCACCGGCACCTGCGGGACACGGGCTGGTACCGACCGGACCGCACCGGGACCGGCACCGGCACCTGCGGGACACGGGGATGGCACCGGCACCGGGACCGGCACCGGCACCGGCACCTGCGGGACACGGGCTGGCACCGGCACCGGGACCGGGACCGGCACCTGCGGGACACGGGCTGGCACCAGCACCGGCACCGGGACCGGCACCGGCACCTGCGGGACACGGGCTGGCACCGGCACCGGGACCGGGACAGCGGGGCTGGCACCAGGACTGGGATAGTGGGGCTGGCACCACTGGGACCGGACCAGGACCAGCACTGGCACCAGCACCAGGACCGGCACCGGGCCGTATGCCACCCCCAGGAGGGGACAGTCCATGTCCCACCCCCGGAGGGGACAGGGCCGTGTCCCACCCCCACAGGGCACAGTCCGTGTGCCACCCCCAGAGGGGACAGTCCATGTGCCACCCCCGGAGGGGACAGTCCGTGTCCCACCCCCAGAGGGGACAGTCCGTGTGCCACCCCCAGAGGGGACAGGGTCATGTCACACACAGTCCGTGTGCCACCCCTGGAGGGGACAGTCCATGTGCCACCCCCAGAGGGGACAGTCCGTGTCCCACCCCCGGAGGGGACAGTCCATGTCCCACCCCCAGAGGGGACAGTCCGTGTCCCACCCCCGGAGGGGACAGTCCATGTCCCACCCCCGGAGGGCACAGTCCGTGTCCCACCCCCGCAGGGGACAGTCCATGTCCCACCCCGCTCACCGTTGGGGACAATCCCGGCCAGGCTGCACTCGATGGCCTGGAAGGGCAGGCTGAGGAAGTCGCTCCTGCAAGGACAGGGGGTGAGGCAGGCCCAGGGGACAGGGGACAGGGGACAGGGCCATGGCCACCCCGGGAATGTCCCCCCCCCCCCCGAGCCCACCTGAGGGCACGCAGCGCCTCGGGGGGCGCCTGCCCGTTGTCCCCAAAGTCCACGTAGTAGAGGTCCAGGTGGCCGTTGTCCAGCGTCCCCAGGACACGCGCCCGGTACCACTCGCCGTCCTCCAGGTACGGGGCGGCCACGATGGCCCCGGGCTGCAGGGACGGGGGGGGCACCTGGGGACACCCCGGGGACACCCAGGGGACACTCAGGGGACACTCAGGGGACAGGGCTGGGACAGGAGGGGACACGGGATGGGGGATAAGGGACAATGGGGACAGTGCTGTGGGACAGGAGGGGACACAGGGACAGTCAGGGGACACGGGAGGGACATGAGGGGACATGGGATGGGGACAAGGGACACGAGGGGACAGTGCTGGGACAGTGCCAGGGACAGGAGGGGACACGGGGACACTCAGGGGACACGGGATAGGGGACAGTGCTGGGGGACAGGGGTGGGGGACAGGGAACGTGAAGGGGACAATGCTGAGGGGTGAGGACACAGGGACACGGTGACAAATGAGGGGCAGTGCTGGGACACGGGGGGACACAGAGGGGACAGAGGTGGCACAGGTGGCCCAGGTGGCACACAGGTGGCACACAGGTGACACAGAGGTGACAGAGGTGGCACACAGGTGGCACACAGGTGGCACACAGGTGACACAGAGGTGGCACAGAGGTGGCCCAGGTGGCACAGAGGTGGCACAGGGGGCACAGAGGTGGCCCAGGTGGCACACAGGTGACACAGAGGTGACAGAGGTGGCACACAGGTGGCACACAGGTGGCACACAGGTGGCCCAGGTGGCACAGAGGTGGCACAGGGGGCACACAGGTGGCACAGGTGGCACACAGGTGGCACAGGTGGCACACAGGTGACACAGAGGGGGCACACAGGTGACACAGAGGTGACAGAGGTGGCACAGAGGTGGCACAGAGGTGGCACAGGTGGCACACAGGTGGCACAGAGGTGGCCCAGGTGGCCCAGGTGGCCCAGGGGCGCTCACCGCGGCGCTGCTCCGGTAGAAGTGGCCCATCTCAGCCGTCAGCTTGTCCAGCTGCAGGCTGCGGCTCCCCAGCAGTTGGATCCAGAAGCGCCCGGGGCTCTCGGCCGCCGAGACGTAAACGTCCAGGTGCTCGTCAGCGGGGAAGCTGAAATCCGGGCTGGGCACTGCGGGAGCCCAAAGCCGCTGAAACCCACCCAAAATACACCCAAAATACAGCCAAACCCACCCAAAATACACCCAAATCCACCCAAAATACACCCAAAATCCACCCAAACCCACCCCAAATCCACCCAAATCCACCCAAAATCCACCCAAACCCACCCAAATCCACCCAAAATCCACCCAAACCCACCCCAAATCCACCCAAAATCCACCTAAACCCACCCAAACCCACCCAAATCCAGCCAAAATCCACCCAAATCCTCATAGAACCCACCCAAACCCACCCAAACCCACCCAAACCCACCCAAAATCCACCCAAATCCACCCAAAATCCACACAGAATCCACCAAAATCCACCCAAACCCACCCAAACCCATCCAAAATCCACCCAAAACCCACCCAAAATCCACCCAAAATCCACCCAAATCCACCCAGGACAGCCACGGTGTGGGGGAAGCTCCAAATCCCCCAAAATCCCCCCCCAAATCCCTCCGGGAAAGGCAGGGGAGGGAGGGAGGGAATCCCCCCAACCCCTCCGCACCCCCCGAGGCTCCCGGACATCCACCCGCAGCCGCAATTCCCACCGGGAACCGCCCCGGGGCCGCTCTCACCCTCGAACTTGGGCACCGGCGGCTCCCCGGGCTCCTCGCTCGCCGCCTCCTCCTCCTCCGCCCCCGGTGCTCCCGGGCCGGGCTCCGGTGCCCACTCCGCCTCCCAGCGCTCCTGCTGCCAGCCCGCGGGGCTCCCGGTGCTGCCGGCGCTCCCGGTGCTCCCGGTGCTCCCGGGGCTCCCGGGGCGCGGCTCCGGCGGCTCCCGGCGGCTGCCCAGGGGCTGCTTCCGCGGGCACCGCGCGGCCGCCGCCTGCGCCAGCTCCCGGCGGAGCGCCGTGTCCTCCGAGAGCTTCTCCAGGATCAGCTTCTGCGGGCGGGCACGGCAGGCGTGAGCACCGGGAGCACCGGGAGCGCCGGGAGGAGGAGGAGGAGGGGTCGGGATGAGGATGAGGAGGATGAGGAGGGCTCGGAGGGGCCGGGGGTGGTTCCAATGAGGATGAGGAGGGCACGGAGGGGTCGGGATGAGGATGAGGAGGATGAGGATGAGGAGGGCTCGGGATGAGGATGAGGAGGGCTCGGGATGAGGATGAGGAGGGCTCGGAAGGCTCGGGGGAGGCCGGGATGAGGATGAGGAGGATGAGGAGGATGAGGAGGATGAGGAGGATGAGGATGATGAGGAGGATGAGGAAGGCTCGGAGGGGCCCCAGCCCGCTGACCTTGGCCGTCTCCACCTCCCGGCGCGTCCCCAGCAGGCGGATCAGGCGCAGCGGGGCCAGGCTGGCCTCGGGCTCGGGCGCGCACTCCACGCGCGCCCCCGAGCTCCGGCAGATGCCCCGGACCGTCTCCCCGCCGCGGCCTGAGTGGGGGGAACCGGCCCGGGGAGAGCGGGGGAACCGGCCCGGGGAGAGCGGGGGGGACCGGGGAGGGAGAGGGAGGGAGAGGGAGAGAGAGGGACAGAGGTTTGGGGTGCGGCTGGAAGGGAAATGGGGGAAAGGGGAACGGGGAAAAGGAAAGGGAAAGGGAGACAGGGAAATGGGGAAGGGGGAGTGGGAAATGGGGAAAGAACCTTCCCCCCAGGGTTTGGGGTTCCCTCCCAGGGGCTATGGAAGCCCCCCCGAGGATTTGGGGTGTCCCTGGGGGTACAGACTCTTTCCCCCCCCAGGGTTTGGGGTGCCCATGATCCTGCCCAGGGGCACACACAGCTGCCCAGCACGCTGGGAGCGGGGTTCCCTTGGCATTTGGGGTCCCCTGGGGGGTACAGACTCTTTCCCCCCAGGGTTCGGGGTGCCCCCAGTGCCCCACACCGATGATCCTGCCCACGGCCCACTGGGGTTGGGGTTCCCTTGGGATTTGGGGTCTCCCGGGGGTACAAAAGCTCCCCCAGGGTCCGGGGTGCCCCCGGTGTCCCGGTGCCCCGGTGCCCGTACCGATGATCCTGCCCACGGCGCGCTGGGGCACGCGCAGCTGCTCGGCCACGGGCGCGCTCTCGGCCACGATGCCGAGCACGGCGGCCCTGGCGCGGCAGACCTGGCGCGGGGAGCCCGAGATCTGCACCAGGGACTGCCCCGCGCCTTCCTCCTCCTCCTCCTCCTCCTCCTCCTCCACCTCGATCCGCGCTCCCGTCTCCTGCCGCAGCTGCGGGCCGGGAGAGGCGGGCGGGGCTTGCGGCGCTGCTGCCGGGCCCGGTCAGCCGGGGCCCGCCCGGTGCCCGGTGCCCGGTGCCCGGTGAGGCACTCCCCTCCCGGTGCCCGGTGAGGCACTCCCCTCCCGGTGCCCTCCCGGTGCCCGGTGAGCCGGTGTTCTCCCGGTGCCCGGTGAGGCATTCCCCTCCCGGTGCCCGGTGAGCCGGTGTTCTCCCGGTGCCCGGTGAGGCATTCCCCTCCCGGTGCCCGGTGAGGCGGGGCCCTCCCGGTGCCCGGTGCGGCACTCCCCTCCCCGTGCCCGGTGCCCGGTGCCCAGTGCCCTCCCGGTGCCCGGTGCCCGCCTCCCTCCGGTGCCCGGTGCCCGGTGAGCCGGGGCCCTCCCAGTGCCCGGTGAGGCACTCCCCTCCCGGTGCCCGGTGAGCCGGGGCCCGCCCGGTGCCCGGTGCCCGGTGAGGCACTCCCCTCCCAGTGCCCGGTGCCCGCCCCCCTCCGGTGCCTGGTACTCGGTGAGCCGCCCCCTCCCGGTGCCCGATGCCCGGTGCCCGCCCAGTGCCCGGTGCCCGGTCAGCTGCTCCCCTCCCCGTGCCTGGTGAACCGGTGCCCGCCCCTCTCCGGTGCCCGGTGAGCCGGGGCCCTCCCGGTGCCCGGCGCCCGGTGAGGCACTCCCCTCCCGGTGCCCGGTGACCCGGGGCCCTCCCGGTGCCCGGTGAGCCGCTCCCGCCCCCCTCCGGTGCCCGGTGCCCGGTGAGCCGGTGGCCGCCCCCTCCCCCGGTGCCCGGTGAGGCGCTCCCCTCTGGTGCCCGGTGAGTCACCCCCCTCCGGTGCCCGGTGCCCGGTGCCCGGCGCCGCCCCGCACGCACCCGGTTGATGGTCGCTCCCCGGCGGCCGATCAGCGCCTTGAGCGCCGAGCGCGGCACCCGCAGCGCCACCTCCAGCGCCTCGTCCGCCACCAGCGTCACCGGCGCCTCTGCGGGGACAGCGGCGGGGCCGCGACAGGGCCCCCAAGGTGTCCCCAAAGGGTCCCCAAGGTGTCCCCAAAGGGTCCCCAGGGTGTCCCCAAAGGGTCCCCAAGGTGTCCCCGACAGGGCCCCCAAGGTGTCCCCGACAGGGTCCCCAGGGGGTCCCCAGGGGTTCGGGAGGGGATGGGACCCCCCCCTCAGGGGGTTAGAAACGGGACACGGAGGATTCCCGGTGGGAAAAGCGACTCCCGGGGGGTGCCCTGTTCCCAGAGGGTCCCAAAGGCCCCAGAGTGTCCCCAGGGTGTCCCCAGGGTGTCCCCAAAGGCCCCAGAGGGTGCCCAGGGGGTCCCCAAAGGGTCCCCAGGGTGTCCCCAGAGGGTCCCCAGGGTGTCCCCAAAGGCCCCAGAGGGTCCCCAGGGTGTCCCCAGAGGGTCCCCAGGGTGTCCCCAGGGTGTCCCCAAAGGCCCCAGAGGGTCCCCAGGGTGTCCCCAGGGTGTCCCCAAAGGCCCCAGAGTGTCCCCAGAGGGTCCCCGGGGGGTCACGGAGGGACAGCGACCCCACCCCCCGGGGGTTTCATGGAATTCCCAGCGGGAAAAGGGACCCCAACCCCCCTCCCCCCTCCCCCGGGGGTCCCCAGGGGCTCGGGGCCGCCCCCGCGGGGCTCACACGGGAACTCCCGGCGGGAGCAGCGGCTCCGGCGGGGCTCAGGCCCCGCTGCCGGGGCCCCGCACGCACCTCGGCTCTCCCGGTAGCGCCGGTAGAGGATGTAGAGCACGGTGGCGGCGGCCGGGACGCCCAGGAGCAGGGCGGTTTTCTGCAGGCTGCTCAGGCTTTGCACGGAGCCGCGTCCCGCCATCGCCGGCTGCGGACGGGGCTTTACCGGGGCCTTACCGGGGCTTTACCGGGGCCTTACCGGGGCTTCACCGGGGGTTACCGGGAGCCCACCGGGGGTTACCGGGAGCCCACCGGGAGCTCCCGGTGCGGCCGGGCCGCGCTGCGCCCCGCACCCCGGGGACTCCCCGGCCGACTGCCCACACCCGAACCCTCACGGAGGGCTCGGCTCCGGGCCCGCCGCTGCAGGGCCCAGGCCCGGAGCACCGGCAGCGGAGCCCCCGCAAGCAGCTCGGCCGCGCCCCCCGGGCGGTCTCACGGTACCTGCAGGTGCCGGGGCCACCCCCCGACCCCGGAGCGACCCAGGTTCGGCCCGGCCCGGCCCCGAAAGGCCCCGGTTCGGGCCTGGCCCCGGTTCGGGCCCGATGTGGCCCCGGTGCCGCCGCCGCCTCCCGCGCCCCGCCGCTGGCCCCGCCTCCTCCCGCTCTTCACCAATCACATCGAGGGTCCTCCCCTCCCAGCCAATCACAGCGCAGCTCCGCGCTGCCCCCACCCAATCGCTGCCCGCGGAGCAGCGGCCAATCCCCGCGAGGCCTCCCGCAGGAGGGGGCAGGAAATAGCGGGAATAAAGCAGCCAATCAACGGCGAGTAACGGAAGGAGAAACCAATCAGAAAGCGGGAAAAGGCGAATGCCCGCCTCCTAGTTTGAGTGACAGGCACGGGAGCCTATAGCGGCTCGGAGCGCTGCGCGGGGCGGGTCTCCAGTGCCGCCCCCGGTGTCCCCGCGTGCCCCCGGTGCCGGAGCCCACGGACACGCGGTGCCAAAAACGCCTTTATTGCACCCAAAGGCACCCAAAGGCCGCTCCGCAGGGACCCCCGCGGCACCCACGGGTGGCGGGTCCGCTCCAGGTGCCGCATTCCCGGCAGGCGCCTGGGTGGGAGCCCCCCCGGGTGTCCCCAGGGGCGGGGGCGGTCCCGGTGGTCCCGGTGATCCCGGCGGTCCCGGTGTTCCCGGCGGTCCCGGCGGTCCCGGTGTTCCCGGTGATCCCGGTGGTCCCGGCGGTCCCGGCGGTCCCGGTGGTCCCGGCGGTCCCGGCGGTGCCCGGGTCGCGCTCAGCGGGTCCCCGCGGGGGCATCGGCGGGGTCGGGGGCGAAGAGCTCCCGGTAGAGCGGGGGGAAGGCGGCCGAGAAGCCCCCGGGGTGGAGGCGGCGGAAAGCCTGGACCTGCTCCAGGTGCTGCGAGCAGAGAGCGCGGAGCCGGCCCGGGGCGGGCAGCTGCGGGGACACGCGGGGACACGGCTGGCACACCCGGGGACACGGCTGGCACACCCGGGGACACGCGGGGACACGGCTGTCACACCCGGGGACACGCGGGGACACGGCTGTCACACCCCAGGGACACGCGGGGACACGGCTGTCACACCCCAGGGACACGCGGGGACACGGCTGGCACACCCGGGGACACGCGGGGACACGCGGGGACACGGCTGTCACACCGCGGGGACACGCGGGGACACGGCTGTCACACCCCAGGGACACGCGGGGACACGGCTGTCACACCCCGGGCACACGCGGGGACACGGCTGTCACACCCCAGGGACACACGGGGACACGGCTGTCACACCGCGGGGACACCCGTGGGGGGAGCACGCACAGGGACCCCCCCAACCCAGGGTCCCCCCGGCCCACGCAGCTCCCGTTGTGCCCCCGGAGCCCACCCTGCCCCCCCCCGATGTCCCCAAACCCCCCCCGCCGTGCCCAAGGACCCCCCAGGGACCCCCACCCTGACCCCCGCCTCCCTTCCCCTCTGTCCCCTCCCCGTGTCCCCCCGGTGTCCCCCCGGTGTCCCCCCGGTGTCCCCACCCGCGCCAGGAGCCCCTCGCGGCGGGTCCGGCGCAGCAGGAGCCGGAAGGCGACATCCAAATGTCCCTGGAGCCGGGCCACCCGCGCGGGGTCCTGCAGCCACGGCCGGCCTGGGGACAGGGACAGGGCGTGGGGACACGGACAGGGCGTGGGGACAGGGACAGGGTGTGGGGACATGGACAGGGTGTGGGGACATGGACAGGGACAGGGACAGGGACAGGGACAGGGCGTGGGGACACGGACAGGGCGTGGGGACAGGGACAGGGTGTGGGGACATGGACAGGGACAGGGACAGGGACAGGGCATGGGGACAGGGACAGGGACAGGGACAGGGACAGGGACAGGGCGTGGGGACACGGACAGGGCGTGGGGACACGGACAGGGCGTGGGGACAGGGACAGGGACAGGGCCTGGGGACACGGACACGGCGTGGGGACAGGGACACGGGTGTGGGGACAGGGACGCGACAGGGGGCGGGGACACTGAGGCGGCACTGCGGGGACACCGCGGGGACACCGCGGGGACATTGCGGGGACATTGCGGGGACACTGAGCAGACAGGGTGGGGACACTGAGGGGACCCTGCGGGAACATTGCGGGGACACTGAGGTGACACTGAGGTGACACCGCGGGGACACTGAGCGGACACCGCGGGGACACCGAGGGGACACCGCGGGGACACTGAGGTGACACGGAGGGGACACCGCGGTGACACCGAGGGGACACCGCGGGGACACGGAGGTGACACGGAGGGGACACCGAGGTCACACTGAGGGGACACCGCGGGGACACCGCGGGGACACGGAGGTGACACGGACCGGCGTTGAGCAGCAGCCGCGCGCTCAGCAGCGCCAGCTCGCTCTCGGAGCAGCGCAGCGCGCTCAGGCTCTGCGCGAGGTCGAAGACGGAGGCGACGAGCTCGGGGCAGCCTGGGGACAGCCCGGGGTCACCGCCGTGTCCCCGCCGTGTCCCCGCCGTGTCCCCACCCCCGCCGTGTCCCCGCCGTACCCAGCGCGCGGAAGAGCTCGGGCCCGGCCCGTTTGCCCTCGAACAGGACGCGGCGGGTGGCGGCGTCGAAGGCGCGACCGATCCGGAGCAGGACAACCTCCATGGCCCCTGCGAGCCCCGGGGATGGTGACAGCGCGGCTGGCACCGGCGGCACCGGCACCGGCACCGGCACCGGGGCGCCCCGCGGGGGGGGCCCGGGGCGGGGTCACCTCCCCAGGGAGGGTGGAGGGGACTCGGGGGCTGTCACCTCCCCGAGGAGGAGTGGGTGTCACCTCCCCTTGGGACCGTGGCACTGTCACAAGGGGACAGGGTGGCTGCAGGAGACGAGGAGATGGGGACAAAGGGGCAGAGTGCCCCTGGGGCTGGGGACAATGTCACAAGGGGACAGGGAGGCCCTGGGGCTGGGGACGGTGAGATGAGGTGGCCCTGGGGCGGTGACAATGGCCCGGGCTGTCCCCAGGGCGGTGACAGTGGCCCGGGCTGTCCCCAGGGCGGTGACAGTGGCCCGGGCTGTCCCCAGGGCAGTGACAGTGGCCCGGGCTGTCCCCAGGGTGGTGACAATGGCCCGGGCTGTCCCGGGGCGGTGACATTGGCCCGGGCTGTCCCGTACCCGCCCTGAGCAGGACGATCTGGTCGTGCTGGCCGAGCTCCCGGAAGCCGCGCAGGCCTTTGGCGAAAGCCACCACGCGCTCGATGGCCTCGGTGACACGGCGGGCACAGCGCTGCCACATCTCCGGCGTGGCCTGCGGGAGCGGCTGTCACCGCCGGGCCACCCCCGGGCCACCCCCGGGCCACCCCCGGGGACAACCGTGTCACCCCCGGGGATGGCCGTGTCACCCTGGGGGGGCAGTGTCACCCCCGGGGACAGCAGAGTCACCCCCAGGTGCCCCCGGGTCCCCTCCCGCCCCACCTGGCTCTGGAAGGCGCGGATCTCCTCGGGGCTGAAGGGCGCCCAGCGCTGTCCCTGCAGCTCCTCGGCGCGGGGGTGGCAGGTGGCCCGGTGGGACAGCAGGACACTCTGCGTCAGCAGCTCTGGGGGGACACGCAGGGCTTGGGGACAGGCGTGGGGACAAGGGAGGGTGGCCCCGGCGTGTGGCCTTGGTGGCTAAGGCGTCACCAGTGCAGAGCACCCGCGGGTGACACCGCCGGCCCGCGGGTGACATTGCCAGCCCCGCGGGTGACACCGCCAGCCCCACAGGTGACACCGCCAGCCCCGCGGGTGACATTGCCAGGTGCCACCCCTGGGGCCACTCACCGATCTCCAGCCCCGCGGGTGACTCGGGGGCGCCGCCGGCCCCGGCCTGAGGAGGGGACAGCCCTGTCCCCGCTGTCCCCGCCCTGTCCCCGTCCTGTCCCCTCTTTGTCGCCTCCTCCGCGGGCCACGCCCTGCTGGGACAGCCGGCGGGGACAGCGGGGGACAGCGGGGGACAGCGCCCGCCCGGGGGGGGCTGCGGTGGCCCCCGGGCCGCCCCTTCCTGCTCCCGCGGCTCCCGCGGCTCCCGGTGTTCCCAGTTTTCCCGGTGTTCCCGGTGTTCCCGGTGCTGTTCCCGGTGCTGTTCCCGTGGTCCCGGCTGTCGCTCCAGCTGTTCCAGCTGTTCCAGCTGTTGGCGCTTCCCCAGCTGTTCCCGCACCTCGGCCTGCAGCCGCTCCCGCTGCTGCTTGGACATGCGGCCGAACTTGACGGCTGCGGGGACAGCGGGGACAGCGGGGACAGCGGGGACAGCGGGGACACGGGTGACACGGGTGACACGGGTGACACGGGTGACACGGGGGACACGGGTGCCCGCAGAGCGTCCCGGCCCCTCCCGCACGGGCACCCCCCGGGCTGTCCCCAGGCTGGCGACACGTGGCGCAGGTCTCCCTCCCCAGGTGTCGCCGGGGTGGGGACAAGTGTCCTCAAGGGGAGGGGACGGGCGTCCCCAGGGGCACAGGGCGGTGTCCCCAGAGCCAGTCCCCGGTGTCCCCCGGCCCGGTGGCGCTGTCCCCACTCTGTCCCCCCGCTGTCCCCACTCTGTCCCCGCTCTGTCCCCGCTCTGTCCCCGCTGTCCCCCCGCTGTCCCCCCGCTGTCCCCACTCTGTCCCCGCTCTGTCCCCGCTCTGTCCCCGCTGTCCCCCCGCTGTCCCCGCTCTGTCCCCGCTCTGTCCCCCCGCTGTCCCCGCGCTGTCCCCGCTCTGTCCCCCCGCTGTCCCCGCTGTCCCCGCTCTGTCCCCCGCTGTCCCCCCGCTGTCCCCCCCGCTGTCCCCCCGCTGTCCCCGCTGTCCCCCGCTGTCCCCCCGCTGTCCCCGCTCTGTCCCCCCGCTGTCCCCGCTGTCCCCGCTCTGTCCCCCCGCTGTCCCCCGCTGTCCCCCCGCTGTCCCCCCGCTGTCCCTCCGCTGTCCCCCCGCTGTCCCCGCTGTCCCCGCTGTCCCCGTGTCACACACCCTGGCGGGACATGCCGAGGCGCAGGCACTTCTGCAGGCGGCAGTGCTGGCAGCGCGTGCGGGTGGCGCGGTCGATGTCGCAGCGCTGTCCCCCCCCGCGGCTGCACGCCAGGCTCGGCCCGCGCCGCTCGCTGCGCCGGAAGAAGCCCTGCGGTGGCACCGGGTCACCCGTGTCACCCGTGCCACCCGTGTCACCCGTGCCACACCGCGGGACCCCCACATCAACCCAGGGCACCCCATGGTGCCCCTGTCCCCGTGTCCCAATGTCCCAATGTCCCCCTGTCCTCTCTCCCCCCCGTGTCCCCCTGTCCCCCCCCCCCGCCCCTGCTCTCCGCCTGTCGCCCTCTGTCCCTCCTGTCCTGTCCCCCACTGTCCCCGTGTCCCCTGTCCCCGTGTCCCCTGTCCCCATCCCTGTCCCCTGTCCCTGTCCCCATCCCTGTCCCTGTCTCTGTCCCCATCCCTGTCCCCTGTCCCTGTCGCGGTGTCACCTTGCAGCCCTCGCAGGTGATGACCCCGTAGTGCACCCCCGAGGATTTGTCCCCGCAGACCTTGCAGGGAATCGCCTCGATGTGGCCTGGGGGGGACACGGGGGGGACACGGGGGGGACACTGGCACGGGGACACCCGGCAGTGCCACCCCCGCCCTCCCCAGCTCCCGGTGTCCCCACGGGCTGCTGTGTCCCCCGTGGGACCAGGAGCCACCCGCGGGTGGCACTTATGGGACCAGCTCTCCCCTGCGGCTTCAGGTGCCACCTGTGGGACCAGGTGTCACCCGTGTGCCACCCGCGGTGTCACTGACACTCACTGTCCCCTCTGGTGACGGTGACCCTTCGGTCACAGCCACTGCTGGGCTCCAGTGCCACCTCTGGGCTGGGGTGTCCCCTGAGCCCCCAATGTCCCCAGTGTCCCCAAATGTGCCCAATGTCCCCAGTGTCCCCAGTGTCCCCTGAGCCCCCAATGTCCCCAATGTCCTCAGTGTCCCCACCATCCCCAGTGTCCCCGAAGTCCCCAATGTCCCTGGTGTCCCCTGAGCCTGTGACATCCCCGACACGTGTGACACCCCGGACACGTGTGACACCCCGGACACGTGTGTCACCCCAGACACGTGTGTCATCCCCGACACGTGTGCCAGCCCTGCCACACGCGCGTGTCCCCCCCGCCCCCTTTTCCTCCTGCCCCAGTTTTTCGGGGCCGGCGCCGCCCGCGCATCCGGCCCGGGGGGGCCCGGGGGGGCCCGGGGGGCGCTCGGGGGGGCCCGGGGGGGCTCGGGGGGGAGGGACCCCCGGGGGCACCCCCGGTCTGGGGGCGCTGACTCAGCCCCGAGCCCCGAATTGCTCAGCCCGGGCGGGGCCGCTGCTGCCGGGAACCGGCGGGCGGGAACCGGGGCACGGGAACGGGGGGCACTGGGGGGGACTGGGGGCACTGGGGGGGACTGGGGGCACTGGGGGCACTGGGGGGCACTGGGGGCACTGGGAGCACTGGGAGCACTGGGGGGCACTGGGAGCACTGGGAGCACTGGGGGCACTGGGAGCACTGGGGGCACTGGGGGCACTGGGAGCACTGGGAGCACTGGGGGGCACTGGGAGCACTGGGGGCAGTGGGGGGGACTGGGGGCACTGGGGGCACTGGGGGCACTGGGGGCACTGGGGGCACTGGGGGCAGTGGGGGGGACTGGGGGCACTGGGGGCACTGGGGGCACTGGGGGCACTGGGAGCACTGGGAGCACTGGGGGCAGTGGGGGGGACTGGGGGCACTGGGAGCACTGGGGGCACTGGGAGCACTGGGAGCACTGGGGGCACTGGGGGCACTGGGAGCACTGGGGGCACTGGGGGCACTGGGGGCACTGGGGGCACTGGGGGCAGTGGGGGGGACTGGGGGCACTGGGGGCACTGGGGGCACTGGGGGGCACTGGGGGCACTGGGAGCACTGGGGGTGCCGGTAACCACCCCCCCCACCCCCGGCCCGTACCCGGTGTCTGCTCCCGGGACCGAGCAACCCCCACCGGCACCACCGGGAGCGGCACCGGGAGCGAGCTGGGACACGCTGGGGACGCACCAGTAAGGGACTGGGACACACCAGTAAGGGACCGGGAGACACCAGTAAGGGACTGGGACGCACCAACCCTCCCCAGTCCCACCGGTCCCCGCCAGCCCGGGTCACCCCCGGCAACAGCCGCGCCGGGCAGCGCGACACCGGGACAGGGAGAGCGGGGACAGGGACAGCGGGACAGGGACACCGGGACAGCGACACCGGGACAGGGACACCGGGACAGGGACACCGGGACAGGGGACAGCGGGGACAGGGAGTGGACAATGGGGACACCGGGACAGGGACAGCGGGACAGCGACACCGGGAAAGGGACACCGGGACAGGGAGGGTTCCCCGCACCCCGGGGCGCCCCCGCCTCGTTCCCCCGGGGTGGGGGTGGGGGCGGCGCGGGGCCACCTGCGCTGTCACCGCCGCTGTCACCGCCGGGTCCCCCCCGGGTCCCCTCCCCCCCCCCCCGCCACATCAAAGGGAGGGACCCGCAGGTGCGCGGGGGGAGGGGAGGGACGGGGACAGGGACACGTGTGAGGCTGTGACACACCTGAGACACGCGCGTGGGGCTGGGACACACCTGAGACACGCGCGTGGGGCTGGGACACACCTGAGACACGCGTGTGGGGCTGGGACACGCGTGTGGCACCTGACACGCGTGTGTGCACAGCTCGCAACACCCGCGTGCGGCCCGTGACACACCCGTGTGACACGCCCGTGTGACACACCCGCGTGCCCCGTGACACGCCCGTGTGACACACCCGTGTGACACACCCGTGTGACACACCCGCGTGCCCCGTGACACACCCGTGTGACACACCCGCGTGCCCCGTGACACCCCCAAACGGGCGCGTGCAGCCCACACCCCCCAGGCCCTGCGCACGCCCAGCCGCTCACACGCGTGTGCGCACCTCTTGCACACCCAGCCCTGCCCTCGCACACCCGCGTGCCCCCACCCCCCCCGCACCCCCGGCGCCGGCACACGCGTGTGCAGGCACAGCCGCCCGCCCCGGGCCTTGCACACCCACCCCAGCCCTTGCACACCCACCCCAGCCCTTGCACACCCACCCCTCTCCTTGCACACCCACCCCTCTCCTTGAACACTCACTCCTCTCCTTGCACACCCACCCCTCTCCTTGCACACCCACCCCTTGCCCTTGCCCGCCCGCGCGTGTGCTCGCAGCTCTGCCCATCCCCCCCTTGCACACTCACCCCAGCCCCTTGCACACCCACCTGCCCGGCCCCCCCCACCCCCGGCACGCCCCCCCCCCCGTGCCCTTGCACACGCGCGTGCCCCGCACCTCTCATGGCTCCGGCTCCCCCAGCCCCGGCCGGGCCGGGCCCTTTAAGGCCTCGGGGTCCCCCCCTCCCCCCCCCCCACCATTTCCCCGCCCCTCCCCCCCCCGGCATCCTGCCCCCCCCTCCCCCCCCCCAACCGCGGGACGGTTCCGAGGGAAACTGAGGCACGGGGGGGGGGAGGGACCCCAAATCCTCCCGGAGCCCCCAGATGGGGAGGGGGGAGGGGCACCCCCGGGACCCCCCCACCCCAGGAAATGGGGGAGGGGCTGGAGGGTCCCGAAATTTGAGGGGGGGGAGGGGAACCCCGAGTTCCCGGCGGGGGCGGTTTGGGGTTTAGGGACCCCCGAGCCCCTCCCGGCCCAGCTTTGGGGGGCGGGGACCCCCCCAGACTCCCCCCAAGTCCCCGATTTTGGGGGACACGGACCCCGAAGTGCCAATTTTGGGGCGCAGGGACCCCAAAGTTCCCCGGTTTCTGCCCTCCCCTCCCCCCACCAGGTGTCCCCACCCCCCCCCCCCCGGACCCCAAAGTGACACCAGGGACACGAGGGGTGGTGGCAGCGTCTCTGATGGCACCGGGGACACGGGGGGGGACATTGGGGACACCCAGGGGTGACTGAAGGAGAGCCAGGGGTGGCTCGGGGGGGACAGGGAGGTCCCCAAGGGTGACACAGGTGACACAGGTGACAGTCACTGGCCGCTGTCCCCCCCCCGCGCCGCCTCCTTGGGGGGGTCCTGCTGGATGAAGAGCCCTGGGGACAGAGGGGACACCTCAGGAGGGGACCCCCCGTGTCCCCAGCGTGTCCCCAGCCCCGCCCCCAAACCATCCCCGGTGTCCCCAGTGTGTCCCCCACTGCCCCCGCTGTCCCCTCACCGGTGGCCCTGGTGTGCAGCATGTCCCCGGTGTCCCCAGGCTGTCCCCGGTGTCGCCAGGCTGTCCCCAGCCCCCCGAGGTGTCCCCAGGCTGTCCCCGGTGTCCCCGCTGTCCCCTCACCGGTGGCCCTGGCGTGCAGCGTCTCCCCGGTGTCCCCAGGCTGTCCCCGCTGTCCCCTCACCGGTGGCCCTGGCGTGCAGCGTGTCCCTGGTGTCCCCAGGCTGTCCCCAGCCCCCCCAGGCTGTCCCCAGTGTCCCCGCTGTCCCCTCACCGGTGGCCCTGGCGTGCAGCGTGTCCCCGGTGTCCCCAGGCTGTCCCCAGGCTGTCCCCAGCCCCCCGAGGTGTCCCCACTGTCCCCGGTGTCCCCGCTGTCCCCTCACCGGTGGCCCTGGCGTGCAGCGTCTCCCCCTCCGCGTCCCTCAGGTCACAGCCCAGGAAGAGTTTCCGGCCCTGGCGGCTCCGCAGCGACGCCTCCAGCAGCAGCACCGAGCGCAGGGGGACAGGGCTGGGGACAGCGGGGACAGTGGGGACAATGGGGACAGTGGGGACATTGGGGACAATGGGGACAGGGCTGGGGACAGAGGGGACAGTGGGGACAGTGGGGACATTGGGGACAATGGGGACAGGGCTGGGGACAGCGGGGACAGTGGGGACAGAGGGGACATTGGGGACAGAGGGGACATTGGGGACAATGGGGACAGGGCTGGGGACAGAGGGGACAGTGGGGACAGAGGGGACAATGGGGACAATGGGGACAATGGGGACAGGGCTGGGGACAGCGGGGACAGTGGGGACAATGGGGACAATGGGGACAGGGCTGGGGACAGAGGGGACAGGGCTGGGGACAGAGGGGACAGTGGGGACAGTGGGGACAATGGGGACAGGGCTGGGGACAGAGGGGACAGGGCTGGGGACAGAGGGGACAGTGGGGACATTGGGGACAATGGGGACAGGGCTGGGGACAGAGGGGACAGGGCTGGGGACAGAGGGGACAGTGGGGACAGTGGGGACAATGGGGACAATGGGGACAATGGGGACAGGGCTGGGGACAGAGGGGACAGTGGGGACAGTGGGGACAATGGGGACAATGGGGACAGGGCTGGGGACAATGGGGACAGGGCTGGGGACATTGGGGACAATGGGGACAATGGGGACCCTGGGGACAGAGGGGACATTGGGGACAGTGGGGACAGGGCTGGGGACAATGGGGACATTGGGGACAATGGGGACAATGGGCACCCTGGGGACCCTGGGGACAGTGGCACTCACGCCAGGTAGTCGATGCTGAGGTTGGCTGTCACCACCCGCCCGGCCACCGCCAGCGCCAGCGTCCCCAGGGAGGTGTCGATGAGGGTGGCGATGGCCCCGCCGTGCACCAGCCTGGGGACAGCGGGGACAGCGGGGGGACATTGGGGACAGCGGGGACATTGGGGACACTGGGGACACCCAGGGGTCAGTGGGGACAGTGGGGACAGCGGGGGGACATTGGGGACAGTGGGGACACCCAGGGGGCACTGGGGACACCCAGGGGACAGTGGGGACATTGGGGGGACATTGGGGACAGCGGGGACATTGGGGACAGTGGGGACACCCAGGGGATATTGGGGACACAGGGGACAGCAGGGACATTGGGGACACTGGGGACACCCAGGGGTCAGTGGGGACAGTGGGGACATCCAGAGGACATTGGGGACACGGCAGTGACAGAGGGTGACAGGGATGTCCCCTGGTGTCACCCATCCCAGGTGTCCTTCCAGGACGGGCCTGGGCTGGCACAGGAGGGGACAATGGGTGACAGTGGGTGGCACAGGAGGTGGCAGAGGAGGTGGCAGAGGAGGTGGCAGAGGAGGTGGCAGAGGAGGTGGCAGCGGTGGCACTCACCCCGGGTGTCCCTCCAGGAAGGGCCCCGCCTGGCACAGGCAGCGCAGGTGGCCCTTGGGGACACTCAGGAACATGGCGAACTCGAAGCCGTCCCCGTCCCCCTCGATGGCCCTCGGGAACAGCCGCGTGTCACCTGTGTCACCTGTGTCACCTGCGCCACCGGCCAGCCCCGGCACCTCTGCGGGGACAGCGCTGTCACCGGGGCTGGGGACACCACGGACACGGCACGGGGGTGGGGACAGCGGGGACACACGGGGGACACTGGGGACACAGGTGGCACACAGGTGGCACAGGTGACAGGTGGCACACAGGTGTGACACACAGGTGACACACAGGTGGCCCAGGTGTGCCCAGGTGTGCCCAGGTGTGCCCAGGTGTGACTCACGGGCGCGGTGCAGGCGGGCGCGCCGGAAGGACGGCAGCCGTGTCCAGCCCTCGCGCGCCGCCGTGTCCAGCAGGCGGCCGTAGTGGCGCCGCATGCGGTCACTCCAGGCCGCGTTGGGGACAGCCAGGTCCCGCGGGGGACAGCGCCGGTGGCAGCGGCGCCGGGGGCAGGGGACGGCGCGCGGGGCCACCGCTGCCACCGCCAGCGCCCGCCGCAGCGCCGCCGCCATGGCACCGCCGTCACACCTGCGGGGACATCGGTGCTGACGTCACACCCGCGGTGACGTCACACACACACACACACCCCGTGTGACGTCACGCCCGGAGCGGGGCGGTGCCTGGGATGTCGCACCTGCTCGGTGATGTCACCGGTGACGTCACGCGCGCTCTCGGCGATGTCACGCCCGCTCCCCCGGGGTCATTGGTGACGTCACGGTGAGGTCACTGCTGATGTCACACCTGCGCGGGGGCGGGGGGAGGGGACACACACACCGGTGACCTCGCGGCCGGGCAGTGACGCCACCCGTGATGTCACAGCCGCTGGTGACGTCACAGCTGGCGTCACACCGGCCCCGCCCCGCTGCCCGTGACGTCACCTGTCACTCCCCGCCCCCGCCCAATGTCACCGCCCCCTCTGCCCTCCCCTGTCCCTCTGTCCCTCTGTCCGTCTGTCCCTCTCTCTGTCCGTCTGTCCCCCCGTGTCCGTCTGTCCCCCCGTGTCCCTCTGTCTGTCCCTCTGTCTGTCCCTCTGTCTGTCCCTCTGTCCCCCCGTGTCCCTCTGTCCCTCTGTCCCCCTGTCCCTCTCTCTGTCCCTCTGTCTGTCCCTCTGTCCCTCTGTCTGTCCCTCTGTCCCTCTGTCTGTCCCCCTGTCCCCCTGTCCCTCTGTCTGTCCCCCTGTCCCTCTGTCCCTCTCTCTGTCCCTCTGTCCCCCTGTCCCTCTGTCCCCCTGTCCCTCTGTCTGTCCCTCTGTCCCTCTGTCTGTCCTTCTGTCCCTCTGTCTGTCCCCCTGTCCCTCTGTCCCTCTGTCCCTCTGTCTGTCCCTCTGTCCCCCTGTCCCTCTGTCCCTCTGTCCTTCTGTCCCCCGAGCCCCGTCCAGACCCGCGCGCGCCGTGGCGCCGTGGCCCCGCCCACCGCCGTGACGTCACATGCCTTCCGGGGCTTCCCCGCTTCCGGGGGCGGGGCCTGAAGGGAGCGGAGCGGAGCCCGATGGAGACCCCATAGAGACCCCATAGGGACCCCATAGAGACCCCATAGAGACCCCATAGGGACCCCATAGGGACCCCATAGGGACCCCATGGAGACCCCATAGAGACCCCATAGAGACCCCATAGAGAGACCCCATAGGGACCCCATAGAGACCCCATAGGGACCCCATAGAGAGACCCCATAGGGACCCCATAGAGACCCCATGGAGACCCCATAGGGACCCCATAGGGACCCCATAACGACCCCATAGAGACCCCATAGGGACCCCATAGAGACCCCATAGGGACCCCATAGAGAGACCCCATAGGGACCCCATAGAGACCCCATGGAGACCCCATAGGGACCCCATAGGGACCCCATAGAGACCCCATAGGGACCCCATAGAGACCCTATAGAGACCCCATAGGGACCCCATAGGGACCCCATAGAGACCCCATAGAGACCCCATAGAGACCCCATAGAGACCCCATGGGACCCCCTAGAGACCCTATTAGAGACCCTATTAGAGACCCCATAGAGACCCCATAGAGACCCCATAGAGACCCCATAGAGACCCTATAGAGACCCCATAGAGACCCCATAGGGACCCCATAGAGACCCCATAGAGACCCCATAGGGACCCCATAGAGACCCCATAGAGACCCCATAGAGACCCTATGGAAACCCGATAGGAACCCCATTGAACCCCGACAGAGCCCTACGGCACCCTATAGAGCGCGATAGAGCCCCATAGAACCCCATGGAACCCCTGTGGAGCCCCTACAGGCCCCTATAGACACCTATATGGCCCGACAGAGCCCCATGGAACCCTATAGAACCCTACGGAGCCCCGATAGAACCCCATGGAACCCTATGGAACCCCATGGAACCCCATGGAACCCCTGTGGAGCCCCTACAGACCCCCATAGGGGCTGTGGACACCTCTGGGCTGCCCCAGACCCCGCCCAGACCCTCTGGGGCCCTGGAGTCCCACACCAAACCCAAACGCAGCTTCCTACAAAATCCCTTTATTGGGGCTGGGGGCACACGGGGGGCGGGGACGGGACCCAGGGCGGGTTCGGGGTGACACCCCCGGGTGGGTTTGGGGTGACACCCCCGGGTGGGTTTTGGGGTGAGACCCCCGGTGGGGGGTGGTTCAGGCACTCGATGGGAGCAGTCAGACCCTAAAGGGGAAACTGAGGCACATTTAGGGTTGTGATCCAGGGTGGGTTTGGGGTGACACCCCCAGGTGGGTTTGAGGGGCACTCCTGGGTGGGTTTGGGGTCCCCCCGGGCGGGTTTGGGGTCCCCCCCGGGCGGGTTTTGGGGTCCCCCCGGGCGGGTCGGGGTCCCCCCGGGCGGGTCGGGGTCCCCCCGGGTGGGTTTGGGGTCCCCCCGGGCGGGTTTTGGGGTCCCCCCGGGCAGGTTTGGGGTCCCCCCGGGCGGGTCGGGGTCCCCCCTCAGCGGCGGCCGCGCTGCTTCATGTGCTGCACGAAGTAGTCGTTGCAGGCGATGGTCAGCCCGGCCACCAGCGAGAAGAAGCCCTGGAAGCCGACGCGGCCGTCGCGGCTCTGCTCCACATCCCGCAGGATGCGCTCCAGGGCCTGGGGATCCCGCTGGTTCTGGGGGAAATGGGGGGGAAAAAGGGTCAGATCCTAAAGGGGAATGGGGTCAGACCCTAAATGGGATCAGATCCTAAATGGGAATGGGGCAGATCCCAAATGAGATCAGATCCTAAAGGGGAATGGGGCAGATCCCAAATGAGATCAGATCCTAAATGGGAATGGGGCAGATCCCAAATGAGATCAGATCCTAAATGGGAATGGGGCAGATCCTAAATGGAATGGGGGGATCATCACCTCCTGACCCCGAGGTTTTATAGGAGCTGATCCCAAAGTTCTATCGGGTTTTGTCCCGGGGTTTATGGGATCCCATCCCCAGGTTTCTGGGGTTTGATCCCCAGGGTTTATGGGATCCCACAGGATTTGGGGTTTGTGGGATCCCATCCCCAGGTTTCTGGGGTTTGATCCCCAGGGTTTATGGGATCCCACAGGATTTGGGGTTTATGGGATCCCACAGGATTTGGGGTTTGTGGGATCCCATCCCCAGGTTTCTGGGGTTTGATCCCCAGGGTTCATGGGATCCCACAGGATTTGGGGTTTGTGGGATCCCATCCCCAGGTTCCTGGGGTTCGGTCCCTGCCCCACCTCCAGGAACCCCGGGAACTCCTTGTCCATCAGCGCCCTCAGGTCCTCCTTGGCCAGGTGCTCCTTGTCCCCCGCGTACTTGTGGAAGGTGAACATCAGCGTCTCCATGGCGTGCTCCAGCTGCGACGGCATCCTCACCTCCCAGGCTGCTGGGGAACCCCACAGTCCAATGGGAAACCCCAAATTCCCATAGGAAACCCCACAGTCCAATGGGAAACCCCAAATTCCCATAGGAAACCCCAAATTCCCATAGGAAACCCCACAGTCCAATGGGAAACCCCAAATTCCCATAGGAAACCCCAAATTCCCATAGGAAACCCGAAATCCCCATGGGAACCCCAGATTCCCAATGGGAAACCCCAAATTCCCAATGGGAACCCCAAATTCCTGATGGGAAACCCCAAATCCCCATGGGAACTACCAAAATCCCAATGGGAAACCCCAAATTCCAGTGGGAAACCCTGAATTCCAGTGGGAAACTCCAAATTCCTATAGGGAACCCAAAATCCCCATGGGAACCACAAATTCCCAATGGGAACCACAGAATCTCCCCCAGGATGCTCAGATTCGTGCCGGGCACCCCAAAGTTCCTGCTGGGAACCTCAGGTTCATGGGAAGCCCCAAATTCCTCCTGGAGCCCCCAAAATTCCCTCCGGGACCCCCCAAAATCCCCCCGGGCACCCCAAATTCCCTCCCGGGAACCCCAAAATCCCCTCGGATCCCCCAAACCCCCCCCCCCCGTCCCGGCCCCCCCGCGCCGCGGGTTCCAGCCCCGGCGGATTTTCCAGGAATGTCCGGGAAGGCTCCGGGCGTGACTCAGCGCGGGGGGGACAGCGGGGGACAGCGGGGGACAGGAGGGGGACACGTCCCGAGGGTGTGGCCGCTGTCCCCCCCCCTTGGGGACACCCCGGTGACTCACGGGGGGGCGGTCCCGCCTCACTTTCCACCCTCCCCGCCAAAAAAAAACCCAAAAAGGGAGGAATTCACCCAAAAAAAAAAACACAAAAAAGGAGGAATTCACCCCAAAAAGGAGGAATTCAGCCCCCCCCAAAGAAACCCAAAAAAGGAGGAATTCGCCCCAAAAAAGTGACCCCGAGAAATGGAGAAGCCTCCAAAAAAAGGGAAACCTCCCCAAAAAAAAGGAGGGAAAGTCCCAAAAAATGGAAAAACACCCCCCCGGAAAAAGGGGAATCCCCCCCCAAAAAAAGGGGAATCCCCGAAAAAAGGAGGGAATCCCAAAATGACCGCCCCCCAAAAAAGGGGGAATGTCCCCAAAAGTGACCCCCGGAAAGGAGGGATCCCCCTCCCCTAAAGGGAATCCCCCCCAAAAAGGGGAACCGCCCCTAAAAAAGGAGGAACTGCCCCCCAAAAGTGCCCCCCCAAGAAAGGGGAGACCCCAAGAAAGGGGAACCGCCCCAAAAGGGAACTTCCCCCAAGGGCGGGACCCCCAAGGGGGTTCGGGACCCCCAGGGATGCTCACGGTTCCCCTCCCCCCAAAATCGGGGTGCGGGACGGAGCCCCCCCCAAAGCCGGACCCCGGGACGGGGGCACCCGGGACCGGGGCAGGGCGGGGAGCCCCAAAAGCGGCTTTGGGGGGCGGGGTTCCCCCGGTTTGGGGTGCGGGACCGAGCCGCGTTCCCGTTACCGGGGCCGTTCCCGTTACCGGGCGGGGCTCCCCAAGCCGGGGTTTGGGGTTCCCCGGTTTGGGGTGCGGGACCGAGTCCGTTCCCGTTCCCGTTCCCGTTCCCGGGCGGGGCTCCCCCAAACCGGGAATGAGATCCCGGAGCGGGTTTGGGTTTGGGGCTCCCCCGGTTCGGGGTGCAGAACCGAGCCCCGCTGCCGTTTCCCGTTCCCGCCGGGGCTGCGGGCGCTCACTCACCGTGCGGGGCTGCGCTCGGTGCCGGTGCCGGTGTCGGTGTCGGTGTCGGTGCGGGCAGTGCCGGGGCGCCGCCCGGCCCGGGATAGGCACGGCGGGGGCGGGCCGGGCCGGGGGGCCCCGGGGAGCGGGGGCGGGACGGACACCGTGACTCACCGGGACCGCCCGGACCCCGCCCGGGCACCGCGCCCCGCCCCGAGCCCGCCGCCGGCCGGGACCCCCGGGACCGCGGGGACACCCCCCGGACACCCCCGGAACACCCCCGGGACCGCGGGGACACCCCCGGGACACCCCCCGGGACACCCCCGGGACACCCCCCGGGACAGCCCCGGGACCGCGGGGACACCCCCGGGACACCCCCGGGACAGCCGGGACACCCCCGGGACACCCCCGGGACCCCCCCAGACACCGGGACGACACCGGGGACCCTCCCCGAGCTCCACCGGGGACCCCCCCCAAGAGCCCCGGTTCTGTCCCGGGACCCCACCCCGGGAGCCCCCCCCGTGTCCCCCCCAAACCCGGGGGGGCCTCACCGAGGCTCCCCCCCCTTCCCCCCCCCGCCCCGAGGGCCCGGCGCCGCGGCGGCGCGTGCCGCGCTAATTGCGCTAATTACAATGACAATCATTAATTGGGCGAGCGGGGCGTGGGGCCCCGAGGGCAGCGAACGGGGGGTGCGGGGGGGGGCAGGGGGGGGACACACCCAGGTCACCCCCCCGGGTCCCCTCCCCCCCGTGTCCCCTCCCCCCCCGTGTCCCCTCCCCCCCCGTCCCCTCCCTGCCTCAGTTTCCCCACCCGGGAGGGGGCGAAGGTGAAGGGCGGGGGCCGCACCCGGGGCCGGGGAGCGCCCGAGGGGACCGGGGCCACCCTCGGTGTCGCCGGGGTGTCCCTGGGCAGGGACCGGGACCCGCCCGTGTCCCCACAGCCCCGCCTCGGCCCGCACTGTCCCCGTGCCCGTCCCATTGTCCCCAGCCCCGCCTTGTCCCCATGGCCACACACTGTCCCCATGTCCCCTCACTGTCCCCTCACTGTCCCCACACTGTCCCCTCACTGTCCCCTCACTGTCCCCATGTCCCCACACTATCCCCATGTCCCCACACTGTCCCTACACTGTCCCCTCACTGTCCCCATGTCCCCACACTGTCCCCACACTGTCCCCACACTGTCCCCACATTGTCCCCACACTGTCCCCACACTGTCCCCACATTGTCCCCACATTGTCCCCACACTGTCCCCTCACTGTCCCCTCACTGTCCCCTCACTGTCCCCACGCTGTCCCCACGCCCCCCCCCAGCCCCCCTCAATCAACCCCACCCCAACGCTCTCCCCTTCCCCGCCGCAGCTCCCCTGGCGCCCCTCCCCACCCTTCCCCCCTCCCCCGTTCCCTCAGTCCCCCAAACGCCCCCTCCCCCCCCAAAACAAAAACCCCAAAAACCCCAAAATCCCCAAAATCCCCAAATTTCCCCCAAATTTCCCCCCAATCGCCCCCCGGGCCCCGCTCGCTGCCCTCAGTTAAGATGGCGGCGCCCCCGCCTCACGTTTTCCAAGATGGCGCCCGCTCCGCCACGCGGCCCGGCGCTGCCAGGCCGCCCTCACTCAAGATGGCGCCCGCGCCATGCTAACCAATGGCGCTGAAGCCAAGGGCGGTACCCCGGATGGAGCCGCCACCTTGCCCTCACCCAACATGGCGCCGCCCTCCCCGTGTTTCCCTACGGGCGCGAAGCCGCCATGCCCGGATGCGGGCGCCGCTCCGCGGGCGGGAGGGGGCGTGGCCTCGGCCTGCCGGAAGTTGCGTCAGGGCGGAGCCGCCCGCGGGGAGCGGGGAGCGGAGCGGACGGAGCCAAGATGGCGGCGCCGGGGCTGGGCCGGCCCTGAGGGGCCGTGAGGGGCCGGGAGGGGCCCCCGCGCTCGGCGGGCTGGGACGGGCCGCAGGGGGGGCCCCGCCGCTCCCCCCCGCCGCTCCGCGCGACGCTGCCGCCGCCGGAGCCTCCCCGGGGCCTGACCGGAGCCTCCCCGGGGGAGAAGCGGGGCCTGTTCGGGGCCTTTCGCGGCCTTACCGGGGCCTCCCCGCGGCTTTTCGGGGCTCGGCGGGGCCGCCCGCGGCCTCCCCGGGGCTCGGCGGGGCCGTTTGCGGCCTGACCGGGGCCTGCCCGAGGCTTGGCCGGAGCTTTTTGGGGCCGAACCGGGGCCGAACCGGGGCCTCCTCGGGCCTGACCGGCACCTCCCGGGGCTTTCAAGGCCTTTAACGGGAAGGGCCCCCCCGGTGGCCCCGGTGTGGATCCTTCTCGCTGGAATTCGGGGCCGATTTCAGCCGAGACCGCGGCACAATCGGAGCTTTTTTTTTTTTATTTTTATTTTTTTGTGTGTGTATTTTCCTTATTTAACAGCAGCGCTTTGCCCGTTTTATTTTTGTTTTTTTTTTTTTTTTCCCCTCCGGGATTTGGAGGGTGAGAAGATCCCGGGGTGTCGGAGGAGATGAAATTCCCGGGGTTTCTCCACTCCAGCTCGGGGATTTTTTTGGTTTTTTTCTTGCGGCTTCTGCTCTGAGCGAGCCCCGAGACCCGCGATCCAGGGGATTCCTGCCTCGGGAATGCTGGCCCTGGAGCCGGGGATGACTTAAGCTCGGCTTTGCCCCGATAAATTATTAATTAGGAAGCTAAAAAAAAAAAAAAGGGTGTTTTTTTTTTGGTGTTTTTTTTGGGCTAAAATCCGGTGTTTTCCGGCACCGAGGACTGAGAGCGAGCGCGGCCCCTGGAACTTCGGGAGCCTCCGCGGGGGATTGGTTTTTATTTTATTTCTTTTTTTGGGGGGGGGAGGGCGGGGGGGAGAGATTTTTATTTAAAAGAAAAAAAAAAATCCAAGGCGAAGGAAAAAACAACAAAAAAGAGAAAAAGAGGCTCGAGGGTTGGTGAGGAACGCTCCCGCCGGGATCCGCGCACGGCGGGGATCGCTCCGGGCTGAGGTGGGTACCGGGCCGGGGGGATCCGGGGGGGATTTGGGGGAATTTGGGGGGGATTGACCGGGAGCGGGGAGCGGGGCAGGGATCGGGAGCGATCCGGGGAAATCTGGGAGGGATCCGGAGGGGTTTGGGGTGGATCCGGAGGGTCCTGAAGGATCTGGAGAGGCTCAGGATGGATCCGGAGGGGTTTGGGGTGGATCTGGAGGGTCCTGATGGATCCAGAGGCTTTTGGGATGGATCCAGAGGTTCCTGATGGATCTGGGATGGATCTGGAGAGAGTCAGGATGGATCCAGAGGGTCCTGATGGATCCAGGAAAGTTTGGGGTGGATCCTGGGAGGCTCCGAGTTGATCCAGGAGGGTCCTGATGGACCCGGAGGGGTCGGGGATGGATCTGGAGGTGCTCGGGATGGACTCTGGGAAGTTTGGGATGGATCCAGAGGATCCTGGTGAATCCAGGGAGGGTCCAGGATGGATCCAGAGGGTCCTGATGGAGCCAGGGAGGCTCGGGGTGGATCCAGAAGTTGGGGATGGATCCCCAGGAGTTCCCTCCCTGCTCCGGCCAATTATCCCGGCTGGCGCTAATTAATTACTGCCGCCTGGAGAGCTCCGGGGATCCTTGGGAATCGCTGGGAATTGGGGCTGGAGCGGGGTTTGGGATCGGCTGGAGCGGAACCGCTCCGGGAGGGAATCCCCCCCTTCCCGGGGCTTGGGATTCCCAAAATTCCCGAATCCCCGGAGCCCCTGGAGGAGCCGCTCTTCCCTGGGGCTGCTTTTCCTTCGGGATGTTTTGTTGGGAGCTTCCTCCTCCTCCTCCTCCTCCCTTCCCAGCCTCTGCAGCTCCTCTCGTTCCCAATTTATTGAGGCTGGGAATGGACTTTTGGGAATTCCCTCCCCAAAAAAGAGGCAATTCGGGATTAATCCCAATTTTTGTGGGTTTTTCCCCCCCCAGATTGTTTGGGGATTGTTCCTGTCCCTGGGGTCCCACCCCCGGCAGAATTCCCGCTGGGAGCTGAGAGGGGAACCCGGGAAAATTCCCCTCAAAATCGGGATTTGGGCCTTTTCTCCCCGCTCAGGCCGGGATTTCCCGGGAAAACGCGGAATCCTGGCGCTTTGGGCCTGAATTTCCTGGGAAAAAAAATCCCCAGAACATCCCCAGGGCTGGGGCGGCAGCGGGGCCGAGCCCTGGGAGGCTCCAGGAACTCGTTCTTCCCGTTGATCCCGAAATCGTTTGAACGCTGCCGGGATCTGTTCCCGGGAAAAGCCTCGGGAGCAGGGGGAGGGAGGGAGGGGAGTTTCCCCAGGGGGCTCGGGATCCCCGACCCCACAGCCCCGGATCCCCCTGACCCCATATCTGACCCCACATCCCATCTCTGTGTGCCCAGAGCTGCCACCGGTGGCAGTGCCAGCAGTGCCAGATCCCCCAGACCCTGTGTCCCCGGGTGCCCGTGTCCCGTTGTCCCCGTTGTCCCCGTGTCCCCAGGTGCCCGTGTCCCGTTGTCCCCGTTGTCCCCGTGTCCCCAGGTGCCCGTGCCGGCCATGGCGCTGTGGGTGACAGCGCTGGTGGCACTGGTGGCACTGGTGGCACGGGGTCAGTGAGGTCAGTGAGTGGGAGCAGGGCCTGCACTGACCCCGTGTCCCATTGTCCCACTGACCTTGTGTCCCACTGTCCCCGTGTCCCCAGGTGTCCATGGCAGTGCCATTGTCACACTGTCCCCATGTCCCACAGTGGCAGTGCCATTGTCACACTGTCCCCATGTCCCCATTGTCCCCAGGTGTCCATGGCAGTGCCATTGTCACACTGTCCCCATGTCCCACAGTGGCAGTGCCATGTCTCACTGTCCCCATTGTCCCCAGGTGTCCATGGCGGGCCGGAAGCGCAGTGGCAGTGCCAGCAGTGCCATTGTCACACTGTCACTGTGTCCCCGTGTCCCCAGGTGTCGATGGCGGGCCGGAAGTGTGGTGCCGGTGCCGGTGGCAGTGCCATGTCTCACTGTCACTGTGTCCCCGTGTCCCCAGGTGTCGATGGCGGGCCGGAAGCGCGGTGCCGGTGCCGGTGGCGGTGCCGCGGGCAGCCCCGGTGGCAGTGTGGGTGCGGCGGCGCCGTGGCCGGAGGAGCCGGGCGAGCGCGAGCAGGGCCTGTACTCGCTGCACCGCATGTTCGACATCGTGGGGGCGCAGCTGACGCACCGCGACGTGCGCGTGCTCTCCTTCCTCTTCGTCGACGTGCTGGACGAGGCCGAGCGCGGCCGCATCCGCTCCGGCCGCGACTTCCTGCTGGCCCTGGAGCGCCAGGGCCGCTGCGACGAGAGCAACCTGCGGCAGCTGCTGCAGCTGCTGCGCATCATCACCCGCCACGACCTGCTGCCCTACGTCAGCCTCAAGCGGCGGCGGCCTGGTGAGTGCCCGTCGCGATAGATCGCGATATCGGGGCGATATCGGGGTGATATCGGGGTACTGGGGTGACATCATCACCTGCCACGACCTGCTGCCCTACGTCAGCCTCAAGCAGCGGCGGCCTGGTGAGTGCCCGTCGCGATAGATCGCGATATGTCGTGATATATGGGGTCACTGTCACAGTGTATGGGGGTATTCGGGTGACATCATCACCCGCGCTACCCTACGTCAGCGTCCCCGGGTGCCATCCCGGTGCCAATCCCAGTCCTATTCCCGGTGCCGTTCCCGGTGCCATTCCCGGTGCCATTCCCGGTGCCGTTCCCGGTGCCATTCCCGGTGCCGTTGCCCTTGCAGTGTGCCCGGACCTGGTGGACAAGTACCTGGAGGAGACGTCCATCCGCTACGTCACCCCCCGCGCGCCCGGGGCCGCCCCGCCCGGCCTGGGACACCCCCACAAATCAGGTACGGCCGGCGGCACCTGCTGGGGGGTCAGCAGCACCTTTGGGGTCAGCAGCACCTTTGGGGCCAGCGGCACCTTTGGGGTCAGCAGCACCCACTGTGGGGTCAGCAGCACCCACTGAGGGGTCAGCGGCACCTTTGGGGTCAGCAGCACCCACTGTGGGGTCAGCAGCACCCACTGAGGGGTCAGCACCCCCTTTGGGATGGTCACCCTGGATGGGTTTGGGATCTCTGGATGGGTTTGGGGTCCCTGACCCCATTTCCCCCATTCCCAGTGTCTGCCCCCCCATCCCTGTGCTGCTCCTCAGGGTAGGATTTGGGGTTTGGGGTCTCTGGATGGGTTTAGGGTCCCTGACCCCCTCTGTGCCCCCATTTCCCAGTGCCTGCCCCCCACCCGTCCCTGTGCTGCCCCCCGGGGGGGCCCCAGCTGGGCCCGAAGCGCCCGGGCCGGGCCCGGAGCCTCCTCGGGAACCAACGGAAACGCAGGAAGTCAGCGACCCCCGACCCCAAGGAGAAACAGACCTGCGGTGAGCGGGGCCGGGATTGGGATTGGGGTCTGGGATTGGGATTGGGGTGTGGGATTGGGATTGGGGTGTGGGATTGGGATCCCCAAGGAGAAACAGACCTGCGGTGAGCGGGGCCGGGATTGGGGTATGGGATTGGGGTGTGGAATACGGGGTCTGGGATATGGAGTATGGGATATGGGGTATGGGATATGGGATTGGGGTGTGGGATTGGGATCCCTGGGGCTGCAACTGGGGCAGTCCCTGGGGAACTGCCAGACATCCCGAGATGGGGACAATTTCCATTCTGGGGGTGAATTCTTGAGCGGAGGAGCCCTGGGAGGGGGGAAAGATCCCAAATCCCCCTCCCCAGACCCCATCAGGGCTGGAGCTGGGGGCAGGGAGCGCCCCCAGCTCGCTGACCCTGTCCCCGCAGACATCCGCCTGCGCGTGCGCGCCGAGTACTGCCAGCACGACTCCGCCCTGCACGGCAACGTCTTCTCCAACAAGCAGGACCCGCTGGAGCGGCAGTTCGAGCGCTTCAACCAGGCCAACACCATCCTGAAGTCGCGGGACCTGGGCTCCATCATCTGCGACATCAAGTTCTCGGAGCTCACCTACCTCGACGCCTTCTGGCGGGATTACATCAACGGCTCCCTCCTGGAGGCCCTCAAGGGCGTCTTCATCACGGACTCGCTCAAACAGGCCGTGGGCCACGAGGCCATCAAGCTGCTGGTCAACGTGGACGAGGAGGATTACGAGCTGGGCCGCCAGAAACTCCTCAGGAACTTGATGCTCCACACGGCTCCCTGAGGGACGCAGCCCCGCCGCCACCCCGGGGTGATTTGGGGGGGTTTTGTGTTGGTTTTTGGGTTGATTTTCGCCTCCCCCTTCTCTCTCTCTCTCCTCTCTCTGTCTTCTCCTCTCTCCCAATTTTGTTTTTTTTATTTTCTGGTTTTTGTTGTGTTTTGTTTTTATTTTTTCCATTGCGGAGCCCTCGCTGGTGATGATGGATTTGGGGAAGGGGGGGATTCCGGGGTTCAGCGCTTTTGTTTTGGGGTTCCTGATGGGTTCTCCTCGTGTTTCCCATCGGTTTCCTGCCCCTCCCCATTGTTGTTGGTTTTTTGTTTTGGATTTTTTTTTTCCTTTTTTTTTTTTTTTCTTTTTTTTGTATCATTAAAAACGGCGACAAAAAGGCGAAAATCCCGTCGGTGCCACGCGCTGGGATCTGGGGACTGGGGCTGTGGAATATTCCAGAATTCCTCACTTTTTTCCCGTCAATTCCTCCCTCTCCTTGTGTTTTCCACGGTTTTTCCCTGTTTTCTGTTCTTTTCTATCCATTAAAAACGGCGACGAAAAGGCGAAAATCCCCTCGGTGCGGCGCAGTCGGGACTGGGGGGTTGAGGATCTGGGGTGTGGGGAGCCCTGGAATCACGGAATATTCCAGAACCCCTCCGTTTTCCCTCTCAATTCTGCATTTTCTCTGTGTTTTCCATGATTTTTCCCTGTTTTCTGTTCTTTTCTATCCATTAAAAACGGCGATGAAAAGGCGAGAATCCCGCCGGTGCCGGGAGCTGGGGCTGGGGGAAGCCCTGGCATCACGGAATGTTCCAGAACCCCTCACTTCCCCCCATCAATCATTCTTCTTGTGGTTTTTTTTTCCGTGATTTTTTTTTTCCTCTTTTGTACCCATTAAAAATGGCAAAAACCCCCATTTGAAGAAGCTGGGAATGGGGGTGTGGAATATTCCAGAATTCCTCGTTTTCCTGGTCTGATTCCTCCTCCTTGTGGTTTTGGGTTTTTTTCCCAATTCTTTTCCCTTCTTTTATGTCCATTAAAAACGACATTGAAACACAAATGGCAATTTCCCCCCAAATTCCCATTTTCCCCCAAAAATCCCTGGGTTTTCCCCCCAGAAAAATTCCCATTTTCCCCCAGAACCCGACAGGGATGGAGTTTTTTCCCGTTTTCCTCGTTTTTCCCCCCATTCCCACCCAGCACTTGGGGGGGTTCAGCCCCTCCCTCCCTCCCCCCGAATTTGGGGGTTCAGGGTTGTCCCCAGTCCCTCCCATCCCCAAACTCCTCCACGCTTTTGGGGTCATTTCCTGGGATTTTTGTATTTTTCCAAATTTCAATAGAAGGAAATTCCTCCCCAGAACCCCCCCCCCAAAAAAAAGGGGGTGGGGAACCCCCATTTTGGGTAAGAAAGGGCAGATTTGGGGCAAATTTGGGCAAAATCTGGAACTTGAGGTGCTGGTGTCACCCTCAGGGTGCCCCAAATGACCCCCAAAAAATGGGGGAGACCCCCCCCAAAAACTGGGGGGAACCCAAAATAGGGGGGGGCACGTTGGGCTGCTCCATTTTGGGGAGAAAAGTGCTGATTCAGTGCAGATTTGGGGCTGAACTGGGGCAGATTTGGGACCCCTAAAAAACAGTGGGGACCCCAAAAGGAGAGCGGGGGGGGGGGGGGACGCCTTGAGCCGTTTCATTTTGGGGACAAAAAGGAAGATTTGGGGCTGAATTGATGCAGATTTGGGGCTGAATTGTCACCCCAAAGAGAGCAGGGTGGGGACACCTTGTGCCGTTCCATTTTGGGGACAAAAGGGCAGATTTGGAGCTGATTTGGGGCTGATTTGGGGCTGAATTGATGCAGATTTGGGGCTGAGTTGCTGCAGATTCGGGGCAGATTTGTCACCCCAAGCAGAGCAGGGTGGGGACACCTCGTGCCGTTCCATTTTGGGGACAGAGGAGCCGGTTTTGTGCCGGCCCAGCAGCGCTTTGGGGGGGTTTGGCTGCACCCGGAGCCCTTCCCGCGGTGCCCTCACGGTGTCCCCGCTGTCCCCGCTGTCCCCCCGTAGATGTCCCCGCGGCGGTGGCCGTGCACGGGCAGCTGCCGGCGCACCTGCTCCAGGTAATCCAGGTCGAGCTGGGCCAGGCAGAGCCCCGGGCCCTCCTGGCACTGGGCCACCACCGTGCCCCAGGGGTCGGCCACCAGCGAGTGGCCGAAGGAGGCGCGGCCGGGGCCGTGCTGCCCGCTCTGCGCCGCCGCCACCACGTAGCACTGGCACTCGATGGCACGGGCACGCAGCAGCACCTGGGGGACAGCGGGGGACATTGGGGACAGCGGGGGGACATTGGGGACAGCGGGGACACTGGGGGACAGCGGGGACACTGAGGGCACTCAGGGGACACTCAGTGACACGGGCACGCAGCAGCACCTGGGGGACAGCGGGGGACACAGGGGACAGCGGGGACACTGTGGGGACAGGGGGGACACTGGGGGACAGCAGGGACACTGAGGGCACTCAGGGGACAGCAGGGACACTCAGGGGACACTCAGTGACACGGGCACGCAGCAGCACCTGGGGGACAGCGGGGGGACATTGGGGACAGCGGGGACACTGTGGGGACAGCAGGGACACTGGGGATACTCAGGGGACAGCAGGGACACTCAGGGGACATGGGGACACTGGGGGACACGGGCACATAGCAGCGCCTGCAGGGACAGTGGTGTCACTGAGGGGACACTCAGGGGACACTCGATGGCATGGGCAGGGATGGCCGAGCAGCTGGGGGGACACCGAGGGGGCACCTGGCACGTCCCCAACCCCCGGGGAGTGTCCCAGCCCCTGATGATCAACCCTTCAGGAATGTCCCCAACGCCCGGGAATGTCCCCAAACCCCTCGGGGATTGTGCCCGGCTCCCCTGGGATTGTCCACCCCCCGGAGTCCCCAAGCCCCTCCCAGGTGTCCCCAAGCCCCCCATGGGTGTCCCCAAGCCCCTCCCAGGTGTCCCCAGGCCCCCCATGGGTGTCCCCAAGCCCCCCATGGGTGTCCCCAAGGCCCGGTGTCTCCTCACCTCCCAGTGAGCGGCCCCGGTGGGGACGGTGAAGGCCGAGGGGAAGGTCAGGATCTGAGCCCCGGCCCCGCGCAGAGCCTGGGACAGCTCGGGGAACCGCAGGTCATAGCACACGGCCAGCCCCACCTGGGGACATTGGGGACATCACTGGGGACACTGGGGACATTGGGGACATCATTGGGGACATTGGGGACATCATTGGGGACATCATTGGGGACATTGGGGACATCATTGGGGACAGCTCGGGGAACCGCAGGTCATAGCACACGGCCAGCCCCACCTGGGGACATTGGGGACATCACTGGGGACACTGGGGACATCATTGGGGACATCATTGGGGACAGCTCGGGGAACCGCAGGTCATAGCAGACGGCCAGCCCCACCTGGGGACATTGGGGACATCACTGGGGACACTGGGGACATCATTGGGGACATCATTGGGGACATTGGGGACATCATTGGGGACAGCTCAGGGAACCGCAGGTCATAGCACATAGGCAGGCCCAGCTGGGGGTGGCGATGTGGGGTCAGGGAGGGCAGGGGACACTTGGGGACAGCTGGGGACAGCCCTGGGCATTGTGGGGTCAGGCTTAGGGTTGGGGTTTAGGATTGGGGCAGGGCCAGCGGCAGGGCCCTGCCAATCCCAGCGAGGGCAGGGGACAGCAGGGGACAGCAGGGGACAGCAGGGGACAGCGGGGACACCTGGGGACACCCAGGGACACCCGGGGACACGCAGGGACAGGGGCAGGGCGGTACCTTGCCCACCGGGGTGGGCACGGGCGGCAGCAGCTCCCGGCCCGGGTTGGTGAAGGAGCTCTCGCTCAGCGCCGCCCCCGGCAGCGCCGCCTCGAACAGGTGCAGCTTGCGGTAGGCGGCCACCAGCGCCCCTGGGGACACCACGGGGACATTGGGGACAGCCACGGGGGGACACTGGGGACGGCTGAGGTGACAGGGCCGTGGGGGACGCAGGGGTGGCCCGGGGCTGGTGGCCCACCCGAGTTGTCCAGCAGCAGGTGGCAGTTGTAGATCCGGCCCGTGCTGTCCCAGTCCTGGCCACGCTCGTGGAAACCCCCCAGGGACAGCCAGACGTCACACTCCCTGGGGACACACGGGGACACTCGCTGGGGACACTGGGACACACTGGGGACACACTGGGACACACTCTGGGGACACTGGGACACTCGGACACTCGCTGGGGACACTGGGACACACTGGGGACACACTGGGACACACTCTGGGGACACTGGGACACACTGGGACACTCCCTGGGGACACACGGGGACACTCGCTGGGGACACTGGGACACTCCCTGTCCCCAGTGCCCTGTACCTGGCCAGCTGGCGGTAACACCCAATGACGTCCCTGTGATGTCCCCAGTGTCCCCACTGTCCCCAATGTCCCCAGTGTCCCGTACCTGGCCAGGCAGCAGTAGTGCCCCACGGTGTCCCCATGATGTCCCCAGTGTCCCCAGTGTCCCGTACCTGGCCAGGCAGCAGTAGCGCCCCACGGTGTCCCCGTGATGTCCCTGTGATGTCCCCAGTGTCCCCAGTGTCCCGTACCTGGCCAGGTGGCGGTAGCGCCCCACGGTGTCCCCGTGATGTCCCTGTGATGTCCCTGTGATGTCCCCAGTGTCCCGTACCTGGCCAGGCGGCGGTAGCGCCCCACGGTGTCCCTGTGATGTCCCTGTGATGTCCCCAGTGTCCCCAGTGTCCCGTACCTGGCCAGGCGGCGGTAGCGCCCCACGGTGTCCCTGTGATGTCCCCAGTGTCCCCAGTGTCCCGTACCTGGCCAGGCAGTGGTAGCGCCCCACGGTGTCCCTGTGATGTCCCCACGGTGTCCCTGTGATGTCCCCACGGTGTCCCCGTGATGTCCCCAATGTCCCCAGTGTCCCGTACCTGGCCAGGCGGCGGTAGCGCCCCACGGTGTCCCCGTCCAGCGGCTCTGCCAGCGCCAGGCTCTGGGCCGGGCTGTCCCCGATGAAGTCGAAGCCCTCGGGCAGGAAGACGGCCCGCGCCCCCCGCGCCGCCGCGCGCCGCACCAGCGCCGAGCACTGCCCCCAGTTCCGCTCCTTGTCCGCCGTCGAGGTCACCTGCACCACGGCCACCAGCCCCCCGGGGGGGGACAGCGCCGGGCCCGGGGACTGCGCCATCCCCGGGGGGCTGCGGGGACGGGGACACGGTGAGGGACATAGGGGGGACACGGGGACACTGCCACACCCGGGGACAGCGCCATCCCCGGGGGGCTGCGGGGAGGGGGGGACACGGTGAGGGACATCGAGGGGACAGTGCCACACCTGGGGACAGCGCCATCCCCGGGGGGCTGCGGGGAGGGGGACACGGTGAGGGACATCGGGGGGACAGTGCCACATCTGGGGACAGCGCCATCCCCGGGGGGCTGCGGGGACGGGGACACGGTGAGGGACATCGGGGGGACAGTGCCACACCTGGGGACAGCGCCATCCCCGCGGGGCTGCGGGGACACGGGGACACGGTGAGGGACCATGGAGGGACAGTGCCACATCTGGGGACAGCGCCATCCCCGGGGGGCTGCGGGGACGGGGACACGGTGAGGGACATCGGGGGGACATGGGGACAGCGCCATCCCCGCGGGGCTGCGGGGAGGGGGGACACGGTGAGGGACATCGGGGGGACAGCGCCGGGCCCGGGGACAGCGCCATCCCCGCGGGGCTGCGGGGACAGGGGGACACGGTGAGGGACATTGGGGGGACAGGGGGACAGTGCCATCCCCGCGGGGCTGCGGGGACGGGGACACGGTGAGGGACATTGGGGGGACAGGGGGACAGTGCCACACCTGGGGACAGCGCCATCCCCGGGGGGCTGTGGGGACAGCGGGGGGGACATGGTGAGGGACATCGGGGGGACAGGGGGACAGTGCCACACCTGGGGACAGCGCCATCCCCGGGGGGCTGTGGGGACAGCGGGGGGGACATGGTGAGGGACATCGGGGGGACAGGGGGACAGTGCCACACCTGGGGACAGCGCCATCCCCGCGGGGCTGCGGGGACGGGGACACGGTGAGGGACATCAGGGGGACAGGGGGACAGTGCCACACCTGGGGACAGCGCCATCCCCGGGGGGCTGCAGGGACACGGGGACACTGTGAGGGACCCCAGGGGGACACTGCCACACCCAGGGCCATCACCACGGCCATGGGGTTGCAGGGAGGGGACACTGTGAGGGACCTCAGAGGGTCTGGGACACTTCACTGGCCCTGGGGACACCACAGGGTGGGGACACCAAGGGCACCTCAGAGGGCCTGGGGGACACTGGCCCAGCTGGGGGGCTGTGGGGCACGGCGAGGAGGGGACACCGTGGGGACAGGGCCAGCCCACAGGACTGGGGGTCACGCCAGGGGTCACCTCAAAGGGATTGGGGTCACCCCACGGACACTGGGGTCACGCCAGGGGTCACGTGCCAGGGACTGGGGTCACCCCAGGGGCCACCCCCTCGGGGACAGGGACACCCCCAGGTGACCCCGTGGGGACCAGGGTCACTCCTGAACCCCCCACCCACCTGGGGTCACCCCCAGGGTCACCCCCAGCCCCCTCTGGCACCCCCCGAGTGTTTCTGGGGAACCCTCCTGGGTATTTGGGGTCTCCCCCGGTGTTTTTGGGGTCCCCCCCGGTGTATTTGGGGTCCCCCCCGGTGTTTTTGGGGTCCCCCCCGGTGTTTCTGGGGTCCCCCCGGTACCTGCCCGCGGTGCTGGAGCTCTGGGGGGCTCTCGAGGGTCTCGGGGGGCAGCGGAGCAGGGCCCGGGGGGCGCCCCTCAGCCTGGCAGGGGACACCCCGAACTGGGGAGGGGGGCCTGGAACCCCCAAACTGCCCCAAACAGCCCAAAATTGGCCCAAACTGCCCCAAACAACCCCAAACTGCCCCAAACAACCCCAAACTGCCCCAAACATCCCCCAAACAACCCCAATTCGGGCCTCAAAGTACCCCGACCTCCCCAAATTAATTAATTAATTAGCCACCCCAACCCCTCCACACACCCCCCAAACCCCCCGCACCCCCGCCCTCCCCCGCGCCCCCAAAGCCTCTCCCGCGGCCCATTTTTCCCCGTTTTCCCCGTTTTTGGCCCCACTCGCGCACATTCCCCGCCGCCGGCAGCTCGGGCAAAGTTCCCCCCTCAGGCGCTGCCCTCACCCAAGATGGCGCCGCGCCCGCCTCACCCGCACCCAAGATGGCGGCCGGAAGTGGCGGCGGCGCGCCCCCGGCGGGAGCGGAAGAGGCGGGGCCGCGCGGGCAGAGATGGCGGAGCCGGGGAAGGGGCGAGGGGCGGCCCCGGCGGGGAAGGGGCTGAGCGCAGAGCAGGTCAGCGGCCAGCCGGGAGCTGGGGGGGCCCTGGCAACGGGGAGGGGGCCCCGGGAGCCGCGGGGAGGCAGGGGAGTGATCCGGGGAGGGGGGTTGGGGCTGCGGGGGGGGGAGCGGAGGGGGGGGGCTGGGCCTGGGCCTGAGGGGAAGGGGGGAGTGACGGGGGGGGGTGGGACCGGGGGGCTGGGGAGTGAGGGAAGGGTCCCCGATAACCGGGGGGGGGGGGTCCCCGATAACGGGGGGGGGGGTCTCTGATAGCGGGGGGGGGGTCTCTGATCACTGGGGGTCCCTGGGCCGGGTGGGGGGGGTGCTGCTGTGGGGTGGGGGGGGTTTCTGTACCTCGGGGGTCCCAGCCCCATCCCGGGGTCTCCCCAGCCCATCCCAGTCCCTCCCAGTGGATCTCAGTCCCATCCCAGTCCCCCCCAGTCCCCCCCAGTCCCATCCCAGTCCCATCCCAGCCCATCCCAGTCCCATCCCAGTCCCCCCCAGTCCCCCCCAGTCCCATCCCAGTCCCATCCCAGTCCCCCCCAGTCCCATCCCAGTCCCCCCCAGTCCCATCCCAGCCCATCCCAGTCCCATCCCAGTCCCTCCCAGTCCCTCCCAGTCCCTCCCAGTCCCTCCCAGTCCCTCCCAGCCCATCCCAGTCCCATCCCAGTCCCCCCCAGTCCCATCCCAGTCCCCCCCAGTCCCCCCCAGTCCCATCCCAGTCCCATCCCAGTCCCCCCCAGTCCCCCCCAGCCCATCCCAGCCCCTCCCCGCAGGTGGTGTCCCGGTTTAACCGCCTGCGGCAGGACCAGCGGGGTTTGGCCTCCAAAGCGGCCGAGCTGGAGCTGGAGCTGAACGAGCACAGGTGGGGGGGGGCGGGGGGTTTGGGGTCAAGATTGGGAGATTTGGGGTGGGATTTGGGGTGGATTTGGGATGGGGTTTGGGGTGGGATTGGGGTGGGTTTGGGGTGGGGTTTGGGATGGGATTTGGGGTGTTTTTGGAATGGGATTTAGGGTGGATTTGGGAAGGGGTTTGGGGTGTTTTTTTGGTGTGTTTGGGGTGTTTTTGGGGTGGGGTTTGGGGTGTTTTTGGGGTGGTTTTTGGGCTGTATTTGGGGTGTGTTTGGGGTGTTTTTGGGGTGTTTTTGGGGTGTGTTTGGGCTGTATTTGGGGTGTTTTTGGGGTGTGTTTGGGCTGTATTTGGGGTGTGTTTGGGCTGTATTTGGGGTGTATTTGGGGTGTATTTGGGGTGTATTTGGGGTGTATTTGGGGTGTTTCTGGGTGCCCCTGTGGCTGACCCCCCGCCCAGCCTGGTGATCGAGACGCTGCGGGAGGTGGATCCCACCCGGAAATGTTTCCGCATGGTCGGGGGGGTGCTGGTGGAGAGGACGGTCAAGGAGGTGCTGCCGGCGCTGGAGAGCAACCGGGAGCAGGTCTGGGACCCCAAAAACCCCACAGGGACCCCAAAAACCCAGGGAAACCCCACAGGGACCCCCAAAAAACCCCACAGGGACCCCCAAAAAACCCCACAGGGACCCCAAAAAACCCCACAGGGACCCCAAAAACCCAGGGAAAACCCACAGGGACCCCAAAAAACCCCACAGGGACCCCAAAAAACCCCACAGGGACCCCAAAACCCCAGGGAAAACCCACAGGGACCCCAAAAAAACCCCACAGGGACCCCAAAAACCCAGGGAAACCCCACAGGGACCCCAAAAAAACCCCACAGGGACCCCCAAACCCCACAGGGACCCCAAAACCCAGGGGGATCCAGGAAAAATCCCATTTTTCCCATTTTCCCCATTTTTCCCCCCAGATCTCCAAGCTGATCGAGGCTGGATCTCCCAGATTTCCCAGATTTTTCCCAAATTCCCGGTTTTTCCCCCCAGATCTCCAAGCTGATCGAGGCTGGATCTCCCATTATTCCCAGATTTTCCCAAATTCCCGGTTTTTCCCCCCAGATCTCCAAGCTGACCCAGCCTGGATCTCCCATTATTCCCAGATTTTTCCCATTTTTCCCAAATTCTCGGTTTTTCCCCCCAGATCTCCAAGCTGATCGAGGCTGGCTCTCCCAGATTTCCCCCATTTTTCCCAAATTCCCGGTTTTTCCCCCCAGATCTCCAAGCTGATCGAGGCGCTGGCGCAGCAGCTGCAGGCCAAGGGCCGGGAGCTCTCGGAATTCCGGGAACGCCACAACATCCGCCTGGTGGGGGAGGAGGAGCCCAAGGGAGCCCCCCGGGAGGGCCCCGAGGGGGGCAAGGGGGGGCCCGGGGGGGTCCTGGTCTCCTGACCCCCCCCCCCAAATTCCCAGCGGGGTTCGGGGTCGTTGGGGGCAATAAACGGGAATTTGGGGCCATCGGAGCTTTTGTGGGTTTTTTATGGGAAAAGGGGTTGGGGGGAGGGGAGAGGGTGGAAAAGGGGGACTCCCCCCCCCCAAAAAAAAATGAGGGGGGGGGTGTGGGAAGTGCAGAGGGAGGAGCCCAAATTGGGGAGGGGGGACCCCAAAATGAGGGGGTGAAACCCCAAAATGGGGCAGTGGGGGGACCCCAGAATGAAGGGGTGGAACCCCAAAATGTGGGAACTGGGGGACCCCGAATTGGGGAGGGGGGAGACCCAAAATGTGGGAATTGGGGGACCCCAAAATGGGGTGGGAGGGGAGGGGGATCCCAACCTGGGGAAGGGGGAGCCCAAACTGGGGCTTGAAACCCCAAAATGGGCCAGTGGGAGGACCCCAAAATTTGGGAGCTGCGGGGGGGGATCCCAAATTGGGAAGGGAGGACCCCAAAATGGGGGAGTGGGACCCCAAAATGGGGGAGTGGGACCCCAAAATGGGGGGGTGGGACCCCAAAATTGCGGGGCCTGCCGGGGGGACCCCAAATTGTGTCGGTGACACCCCCCGGGGGGGAGCGGGGCGCAGAGGAGGCGACAAAGAGCAGGCGGTGGCAGGGCCAGGGCAGGGCAGGGGGGTGACAAGGACGCGGTGGCCGTGTCCCCGGCACCCCCAGCCGGTTGTCACCCGGCGCCGCCCGGTGCCGCCCGGAGCAGCGGGACGCGGCTGTTGACAGCACACAGCGCCACACCCGCGGGGCCGCTGTCGCCGGAGCCAGCCGGTGTCACCCCGCTGTCCCCAAGGGGCGGCCGCGCGCTGCCACACCCGCGGGGGTGGCCCTGTCCGGTTGTCGCCGGCGGCCGGGGCCATTTAACGGCGCTGCCACCGCGGCGGGGAGGGGACACCATGGAGGGGACACGGGGGACGCGGCTGGAGGAGGAGGAGAGGGAGAGCCTGGTGGGGGCTGTGCACGGAGTGTCCGGGCCCGGTACGGGGACAGCGGGGACAGCCGGGGACAGCGCGGGGACAGCCTGGGGACACTGCGGGGACAGCCTGGGGACAGCCTGGGGACAGCCGGGGACACTGCGGGGACAGCGGGGGACAGCGCGGGGACAGCCGGGGGACAGCCGGGGACACTGTGGGGACAGCCTGGGGACAGCGCGGGGACACTGTGGGGACAGCCCGGGGACAGCGGGGACAGCCTGGGGACAGCCGGGGACAGCCTGGGGACAGCCGGGGACACTGTGGGGACAGCCCGGGGACAGCCGGGGATGGGGACCCCGATGGCGCGTGTGGGGTTAAAATGGGGACAGGAGAGGGGACAATGAGAGGGGACAGGAGAGGGGACAGTGGGGAGGAAGCGCCCCGGGGTGGCCGCCAGCAGGGCCCGGTCACGGGGAGGGGACGGGGCTGGGGGAGCGCCTGGGGAGGGGTCGGCAGAGGACGGGGACCCGCGGACAGGGTTGGGGACAGGAGGGGACAGCGGGGGAAAGAACCCGGGGGGGGTCGCGGGGAGGGGACAGTGCTGGGGACAGAGGCGCTGTCAGAGGGGTGGTGACCCCGGGGGGGAGTTGGGGACGTGCCGGGGGGGGCGGGGGGGTGGCCCCGGGCCGGGGTGACAGCGGCGTGTCCCCGCAGTGGTGACAGCCACGCGCATGGCGGGGGCGGCCATGTACGAGCTGGTGCGGGTGGGACACGCGGAGCTGGTGGGGGAGATCATCCGGCTCGAGGGGGACATGGCCACGCTCCAGGTGTACGAGGAGACCTGTATCCTGTCCCCGTGTCCCCGCTGTCCCCGCGGGCCCCTCCCCGCCACCCTCCTGTCCCTCCGACCGCCCCGCCCGCTCCCCGCCACCCTCTGCTGTCCCCGCCCTTGTCCCTCCCTTCTGCCCTGCCCTGTCCCCTCCCTGTCCCCCGACCTGTCCTGTGTCCTGTCCCCTCCCCGGGCCCCTCATCCTTTCCCTGTCCCCGTGTCCCCATCCTGTCCCCGTGTCCCCTCTGTCCCCGTGTCCCCTCTGTCCCCGTGTCCCCCCCAGCCCGTCCTGTCCCGGTGTCCCCGTCGGGCCCCCGCTGTCCCCCGGCGGTGACATTTCCTGAGCGGGCGGGCGCAGCGGGGGTGCAGGTCGGGGACCCGGTGCTGCGCACGGGGACGCCGCTCTCGGTGGAGCTGGGCCCGGGCATCCTCGGCTCCATCTTCGACGGGATCCAGCGGCCGCTGCGCGACATCGCCGAGGCCACGCGCAGCATCTACATCCCGCGGGGCACCAACGTCCCCGCGCTGCCGCGACACCTGGCCTGGGACTTTGTCCCCAGCAAGGACATCCGGGTGCGTGGCCCCTCCCCGGACCCCCGGCCCGTCCCTTTGTCCCTGTCCTGTCCCTGTCCCTGTCCCTGTCCCTGTCCTGTCCTGTCCCGTCCCATCTCTCTTCCCAGGGCCTCTGTCCCCTCCCTGTCCCCTCCCTGTCCCCTCCCTGTCCCCTCCCTGTCCCCTCGTCTCTTTCCTGTCCCCTCTCTCCTCCCAGACACTGTCCCTGTCCTGTCCCCTCATCCTGTCCCACTGTCACCCTGTCCTTCCCCTGTCCCCTTCTTGTCACCCCTCTCCTGTTGTCCCCCCCATCCCGCCCTGCCCCCCTCAGCCCCTCTGTCCCCTCCAAGGGACATCACCCTCCTCTGTCCCCTCCCTGTCCCCCCTGCCAGGGAGGGGACCCCAAAAAGGGGCTGGGGACACTGACACGGGGGACACAGGGACGGGGGGGTGCGGGGACACAGGGGACACAGGGGACTCGGGGGACACCGTGACAGTGGCAATGCAGGGACGTAGGGACACGGGTGACACGGGTGACACGGGGACCGCGGAGCCCCCCCGGGGGTCCCTCACGGTGTCGCCGCCGTGTCCCCAGGTCGGGAGCCACGTGACGGGCGGGGACATTTACGGCTCGGTGGCGGAGAACTCGCTGCTGCAGCACCGGCTGATGGTCCCGCCCCGCAGCCGCGGCACCGTCACCTACATCGCGCCCCCCGGGCACTACGGCGTGGCGGTGAGCGGGCCCCGGGGCACCGGGAGTACCGGGAGTACCGGGGGCACCGGGATCCGAGCGGGCCCCGGGGCACCGGGAGTACCGGGGGCACCGGGAGTACCGGGGGCAGCGGGATCAGGGTCGGGATCAGCGGGATCGGGATCAGCAGGAGCAGCGGGATCAGAGGGATCAGGATCTGGGCTTGAGGGCCAGGTGGGGTGTCCCGGGCTGATCCCGGCTGATCCCGGGCCAATCCCAGCTGATCCCGGCTGCTCCCGGGCTGATCCCGGCTGATCCCGGGTTGATCCCGGCTGCTCCCGGGTTGATCCCGGGTTGATCCCGGCTGATCCCGGCTGCTCCCGGCTGCTCCCGCAGGACGTGGTGCTGGAGCTGGAGTTCCAGGGTGTCCGGGAGCCGCTCTCCATGATCCAGGTGTGGCCGGTCCGGCAGGTCCGGCCCGTGGCCGAGAAGCTCCCGGCCAATCACCCCCTGCTGACCGGCCAGAGGGTCCTGGACGCGCTCTTCCCGTAGGGACCGGGACCGGGAGCGGGAACGGGATCGGGACCGGGACCGGGAGCGGGAACGGGAGCGGGATCGGGAGCGGGACCGGGAGCGGGAACGGGACCGGGACCGGGAACGGGATCAGGGTGGGCGTTGTGCTGTTCCCATTGGGATTGGGGTGGGGGTCGGGGCTTTGCGCTGTTCCCACAGGGATCCGCGGGATTGGGGTGGGAGGGGGCGGGGACAGAGTGGGGAGGGAGGGACGGGGGACAGGGTACGGGGACAGGAATGGGACTGGGGACAGGGAAAGATGGAGTTCCGGACAGGGAATGGGGACAGGGAGATGGATTTGGGGACAGGGGTGGTGGCAGGGAACGGGGACAGGCCGGGGCTGGGGCAGCGCCAGGCGCGGGGACAGGCGGAGCGTGGCGCCACCCCCGCGCCGTGTCCCCGCGCCCCCAGGTGTGTGCAGGGGGGCACCACGGCCATCCCGGGCGCCTTCGGCTGCGGGAAGACGGTGATCTCGCAATCGCTCTCCAAGTACTCCAACAGCGACGTCATCGTCTACGTGGGCTGCGGCGAGCGCGGCAACGAAATGTCCGAGGTGCTGCGCGACTTCCCCGAGGTGACAGCGACAGCCGCGACAGCCGCGACACCGGGGGACAGCGGGGGTGGCGCCGGGGTGGCAGGGACACGGGGTGGCAGGGGGACATCGGGGACACGGGAACACCGGGGTGGCAGGGACACGGCAGGTGACACGGGGTGCCCCAGAGGTGACAGGCAGTGACAGTGACACACGGGGACCTCCCAAGCTCATCGTGGAGGGTCTCGAGGGACTTCTGTGAGGTGACACGGGGACATGGGGTGGCACAGGGAGGTGGCACGGGGAGGGGACACAGGGAGGTGGCACGGGGAGGTGGCACGGGGAGGGGACACAGGGAGGTGGCACGGGGAGGTGGCACGGGGAGGTGGCACAGGTGACAGGTGACACCGCTGTCCCCAGCTGACCATGGAGGTCGGTGGCCGCTCCGAGTCCATCATGAAGCGCACGACGCTCGTGGCCAACACGTCCAACATGCCGGTGGCTGCCCGGGAGGCCTCGATCTACACCGGTGGGACAGGGACGGGGACACGGGGGGGACAGGGACGGGGACACGGGGGGGACAGGGACGGGGACACCGGGGGGACAGGGACACGAGGGGACGGGGGGGGACAGGGACGGGAACACCGGGGGGACAGGGATGGGGACATGGGGACACCAGGGGGGACAGGGACGGGGACACCGGGGGGACAGGGACGGGGACACGGGGGGACAGGGGGGGGACAGGGACGGGGACATGGGGACACTGGGGGGACAGAGACAGGAGTGTGTCACACAGGGTCAGGCGGCCCCTGGGGGTGTGACGCCCTTGCACACGCGTGTGTCGCAGGGATCCCGCTGTCCCTGGGTGTGTGAGACCCTTGCACACGCGTGTGTCACAGGGATGACGCTGTCCCTGGGGGTGTGACGCCCTTGCACACGCGTATGTCGCAGGGATCCTGCTGTCCCTGGGTGTGTGACGCCCTTGCACACGCGTGTGTCACAGGGATCACGCTGTCCCTGGGTGTGTGACACCCCTGGGGGTGTGACGCCCTTGCACACGCGTGTGTCGCAGGGATCACGCTCTCCGAGTATTTCCGGGACATGGGCTTGCACAGCTGCCTCCTGGCCGACTCCACCTCGCGCTGGGCAGAGGCGCTGCGGGAGATCTCGGGGCGCCTGGCTGAGATGCCGGCGGGTGAGACCCCAAAATCCTGAAAGGAGACCCCAAAAATCCCTGTGTGAGACCCCAAAAATCCCAAAGTGAGACCCCAAAAATCCCAGAACGAGACCCCAGAAATCCCTGGGTGAGACCCCAAAAATCCCAGAACGAGACCCCAAAATCCTGAAAGGAGACCCCAAAAATCCCTGTGTGAGACCCCAAAAATCCCAAAGTGAGACCCCAAAAATCCCTGTGTGAGACCCCAAAAATCCCAAAACGAGACCCCAAAAATCCCAGAACGAGACCCCAAAATCCTGAAAGGAGACCCCAAAAATCCCTGGGTGAGACCCCAAAAATCCCGGGATGAGGGAAAACCCCTGACCCTAAAACACAGCAAAGGGCGAGGGGACCCCAAACCTCCAAATTCTGGGGACCCCAAGGCCACAGTGGGGGTGGGGACCCCAAAACCCCCGGGATCTGGGGGACCCCGAGACCCCTCCCCATGCCCGCGTGTCCCCCGTGGGGTCCTGGGGGTGACAGAGGTGTCCCCGAGGGGAGTGACAGGGGGGGTGACAGGGAGGTGACAGCCGTGTCCCCCCGCAGACAGCGGCCCCGGGGGGTGGCAGTGTCCCGGGGGGGTGACAGGGAGGTGACAGGGGGGTGACAGGGAGGTGACAGGGAGGTGACAGCCGTGTCCCCCCGCAGACAGCGGCCCCGGGGGGGTGGCAGTGTCCCGGGGGGGTGGCAGTGTCCCAGGGGGTAGCAGGGAGGTGACAGGGAGGTGACAGGGAGGTGACAGCCGTGTCCCCCCGCAGACAGCGGGTACCCCGCCTACCTGGGTGCCCGCCTGGCCTCGTTCTACGAGCGCGCGGGGCGGGCGCGGTGCCTGGGCAGCCCCGAGCGCGAGGGCAGCGTCAGCATCGTGGGAGCGTGAGTGTCACCGGGCCACCGTGTCACCGTGTCACCGTGTCACCGGGCCACCGTGCCACTGGGCCACCGGGTCACCTGGGCCACCGTGTCACCGTGTCACCATGTCACCCGGGTCACTGGGTCACCCGGGTCACTGGGTCACCCGGGGGGGGACAAGGGGCGCCCCGGGGGCTCCCCCCCAGCTCACCCCAAACCCACCCACTCCCCCCCCCCCCCGCAGGGTGTCCCCCCCCGGAGGGGATTTCTCGGACCCCGTCACCTCGGCCACGCTGGGCATCGTGCAGGTGAGGGGACACGGGGGGGACACACAGGGGACACGGGGGGGACACACAGCGGACACGGGGGGGACACACAGGGGACACGGGGGGGACACACAGCGGACACGGGGAACACACACAGGGGACATGGGGTGACATTGCCGACCTGGGGATGACACTGGGTGACCCTGGGTGACACTGGGTAGCACTGGGTGACACTGGGTGACACTCCCAGATGCTCTGGGGGCTGGACAAGGAGCACAGGAAGGACACACAGACAGACTCTGGGGTGACACGGGGGTGACATTGCTGGGTGTTCCGGGGGAGTGAGAGGCTTGGGGACAGGCTGGGTAACCCTGGGTGACACCGAGTGACACTGGGTGACACTGCCAGGTGTTCTGGGGGCTGGACAAGAAGCTGGCGCAGCGCAAGCACTTCCCCTCGGTGAACTGGCTGATCTCCTACTCGCGGTACCTGCGGGCGCTGGAGCCGCACTACGAGCGCGCCCACCCCGAGCTGCCCGCGCTGCGCGACCGCGCCCGCCGCATCCTGCAGGAGGAGGAGGAGCTGGCTGAGATCGTGCAGCTCGTGGGGAAGGTGGGAGCTGGGTTTGGGGGCTTTGGGGGGTCTGGGATCTGGGATTTGGGGTCTGGGATCTGGGATTTGGGGTCTGGGATCTGGGATTTGGGATCCTGCAGGAGGAGGAGACCAACAGATCCGGATGGGATCGTGCAGCCGGTGGGCGAGGTGGATTCCTGGGGTCTGTGGGGTTGGCATTTATGGGGTTTGGGGTCAGGGGTCAGGGCAGGGGCCGTGCCCCGAGCGGTGGCCGCAGCCCCGTGACCCCGCAGGCGTCGCTGGCCGAGGGTGACAAGGTGACGCTGGAAGTGGCCAAGCTACTCAAGGACGATTTCCTGCAGCAGAACGGATACTCGGCCTACGACCGGTACCGGGACCCCCGGGACCCCCGGGACCCCCAACGCTGCCCCGACCCTGACCCCAACCCTGACCCCGACCCTGACCCCCACCCTGACCCTGACCCTGACCCCGACCCTGACCCCCACCCCGACCCTGACCCCCACCCTGACCCTGACCCCCACCCTAACCCTGACCCTGACCCCCCAACCCTGAACCCCACCCTGACCTCCCTAATCCCCCCCCTAACTCCCTCCTGACCCCCCCAAACCCCCCACCCAGACCCCCCCAGACCCACCCTGACCCCCCGGGACCCCCCCCCTCCCCCCAGGTTCTGCCCCTTCTACAAGACGGTGGGGATGCTGCAGAACCTGGTCACCTTCTACGAGCTGGCGCGGGGGGCGGTGGAGGGCGCGGGCCCCGAGGAGCAGCGCGTCACCTGGGCCACCATCCGCGAGGGCCTGGGGGACATCCTCTACCGCCTCAGCGCCATGAAGTTCAAGGTGGGGGGCCCGGGGGGCGCCCCCCCCGCTGCGGGGGTCCCAGGGGAAGGTGAAAGGGGGGTGGGGGTCCCTACAGGAAGGGTAAGGGGGGAAAAAGGGGCAGAGACCCCCTGGGGGGGTTCTAGGGGAGAGTTAAAGGGGGTGGGGGTCCCAAATGAAGGTTAAAGGGGGGGAAATGGGTGGAGACCCCCTGGGGGGGTCCCAAGGGAGGGTTAAAAGGGGGGGTGGGGGTCCCACGGGAAGGTTAAGGGGGGAAAAAGAGGGAGAGACCCCCTGGGGGGGTCCCAGGGGAAGGTTAAGGGGGGGTGGGAGTCTGCACATGAAGGTTAAAGGGGGGGGGGAATGGGCGGAGACCCCATTTGGGGGTCCCACGACAAATCCCGGGTGGGTTTGGGGGGTCCCACCCGGAGCTCGGTGGGGGTTCCCCCGGAGGGAGGTGGGGGGGGGGGGGCCAGGACCCCGCGGTGCGAGTCTGAGGGTGACCCCGCCGTGTCCCTGTGTCCCCAATGTCCCCAATGTCCCCAACATCCCCCTGTCCCCAATGTCCCCAATGTCCCCAGTGTCCCCAATGTCCCCAATGTCCCCAGTGTCCCCAATGTCCCCAATGTCCCCAATGTCCCCAGGACCCGGTGCAGGAGGGCGAGCAGCGCATCCTGGCCTCCTACGCGCAGCTGCAGGAGGAGATGGTGGCGGCGTTCCGGAACCTGCAGGACTGAGGGGAGGGGACACCCGGCTGTCCCCAAGGGGGGGGACACGGTGGGGGTGTCCCCAAGGGGGGGGGACACGGTGGGGGTGTCCCCAGGGGTTCCCCCGCCCTCTCCAATAAAGGACCCGCGGTGGCATTTGGGCTCCGGGCGTGGCTTCCTGAGGGGGGCGGAGAGTCCGGTGTCACCCCCGGGAGGGTGGCACGGGGGTGGCACTGGGGGTGGCACGGGGGTGGCACTGGGGGGGTGGCACTGGGGGGTGGCACTGGGGGTGGCACGGGGGTGGCACTGGGGGGGTGGCACTGGGGGGTGGCACTGGGGGGGTGGCACTGGGGGTGGTGGCACCGGGGTGTCCCTTCCTGCGCCGGGAGGGTCTCGGGGTGGGGGTGGGGTTGGGCTGTTCCCCCCGCCCCCCCCATGCGACATCGGGGGACACCCGGAGAGGGTGGGGACACACCGGGGGGGGGGGACAGGGACATCGTGGGAGCGGGGACACAACCGGGGGGGGCACAGGGCGTGACAGTGACACCTCGGGGTGGGACAGGGGGGTGACAAGGACACCCGCGGGGATGTCACCCGCTGTCCCCAAGGCGCTGGCCGGACCCGTCTGTGTCGCCGGGGGTGACCCCGTCCGTGTCCCCCTTCCCCCGCGGTGTCACCCGCCCGGGGACGGTGCCACCCGCCCGGGGACAGTGTCACCCGCCCGGGGACAGTGCCACCCGCCCGGGGACAGTGCCACCTCAGCACCCAGAGCCTTCCCCCTTTGTGTCCCCAACAATGGCAGCGCCGCGCGCCGGGGGCCCTGTCCCCTCCCGGGGGACAGCGCGGGGACACGGGGACAGGCGGCCACGGGGCGGCGGCGCAGCGGCTGCTGAGGGCGGGTGAGTGCCGGGGGTGTCCCCAATGTCCCCACTGTCCCCAATGTCCCCACCCCCGGGTCCCCCCTCTGGTGTCCCCAGGGGCCGTCCCTGGTGTCCCCCTCCACTGCCGAGGGTCCCCGTGTCCCCGGCACCCCCCGGAGATGCCACCCACGGGTGCCCCCATGTCCCCAGGGCTGTCCCCTGTGTCCCCCGGCGATGTCACCCCCCCTACCCTGGGCATCCCCGTTCTCCCTGGGGATGTCCCCATAGGTGTCCCCTTGAGGTGACATCCTGGGGATCCCCATGTCCCCGCCGCTATCCCTGAGCTGTCCCCGTGTCCCTGCTCCGGTCCCCACCACTGTCCCCACGCTGTCCCCAGGCTGCCCCACGCTGTCCCCACGCTGTCCCCACGCTGTCCCCGCGCTGTCCCCGCGCTGTCCCCACGCTGTCCCCGCGCTGTCCCCACGCTGTCCCCAGGCTGTGCCCGTGTCCCCACGCTGTCCCCAGGCTGCCCCACGCTGTCCCCACACTGTCCCCAGGCTGTCCCCACACTGTCCCCACACTGTCCCCACGCTGTCCCCACGCTGTCCCCGTGTCCCCACGCTGTCCCCATGCCTGTCCCCGCGCTGTCCCCGCAGGGATGCCGCTGGCGGGGGGGTTGCTGTGCGGGGCCAGTGGCCTGGCCCTGCTGGTGGCCGCCACCGCCACCCACTTCTGGGCGCAGCGCCGCGCGCCGGGGGGCACGGCCAGCCTGGGGCTGTGGCAGCGCTGCCTCGGGGGACAGTGCCACCCGCACGCCACCGCGCCAGGTACCCCCGGCCGGGGGGGAATTGGGGGGCAGGGGGGGGGTCCATCCCCGCGCGGAGCTGTCCCCGATGTCCCCACCCCCGTGTGTCCCCCTTGGGGGGTCCCTGGTGTCCCCTCCCCTCCAGAGGGTCCCCAGAGGTGCCACCCCCGTGCCACCCCTTCCCCCAGCGGGGGTGTCCCCAGGGACCCCCGGGGATGTCACCGCCGCGTGTCCCCGGGCAGGGCGGGGGTTGGGGGAGGGGGGCTCCCTGCGGTTGTCCCCGCGGTGTCCCCGCCGTGTCCCCAACCCGTGTCCCCCCCCAGCCCTCCTGGAGGCCGCGCGGGTGCTGATGCTGCTCTCGGTGGTGGCCGCGGCCGCCGGGCTGGCCCTGGGCCTGGCCCTGGGGGGCAGCGGGGGCCGCAGGGCGCGGGCACGAGTGGCCGGGGCCACCCTGCTGCTGGCCGGTACGGGGGGACACGGGGGGGCGGGGGACACGGGGGGCGCGGGGACACGGGGGACACGGGGGACACGGGGGGGCGGAGACACGGGGGACACGGGGGGCGCGGGGGGGCGGGGGACACGGGGGGGCGGAGACACGGGGGGCGCGGGGACACGGGGGGCGGGGGACACGGGGGACACGGGGGGCGGGGGGCACGGGGGGCGCGGGGGGCGCGGGGACTGTCCCTGGGGGGGAAAGGCTGGATTGAGGGGGGTCGGGGCTCGGGGGGGGGTCTGGGGGGGTCATCGGTGCTCCGAGCTGTGCCCGTTCTCAGCCCCTCCCCCCCAGCCCCCGGCCCTGACCCCCCCGTGCCCCCCAGGGCTGCTGGCGCTGCTGGGCCTGGCGCTGGGCTCGGGGGGCGCCCCGGCCCTGCTGGGACCCCCCCGCAGCTCCTGGAGCTTCTCCTGGTCCTACACGCTGGGCTGGGCCGGGGCCGCGCTGCTGGGCTCGGCCGGTACCGGGACACCGGGGACAGCGGGGGGGAGCGGGGGGACAGCGGGGGGACAGCGGGGACAGCGGGGGGGACAGTGGGGGGACAGCGGGGACACGGGGGGGACAGCGGGGGGACAGCGGGGACAGCGGGGACAGCGGGGACAGCGGGGGGGAGCGGGGACAGCGGGGACAGCGGGGGGACACGGGGACCGGGGAGGGTCATGGGAATTTTGGGGTCAGGGGGATCAGTGGGGTCACGGGGGATTTGGGGGGGCACGGGAACCGGGGGGGGGTGTTGGGGGATTTGGGGCTCGAGGGGTTGAGGGCGGGGCAGGGGGATTCGGGGGGCGGGGGGGGCTGGGATTGGAGGGGATTGGGGGAACCGGGGGGGGCGGGGAACTGGGGGGGTCACGGGGAATTGGGGGTCGGGGGGACCGATCGGGGGGGGGCACTGGGGAACTCGGGGGCTCCATCCCCGCACCGAGCTGTGCCCGGGCTCTGCCGCGGGGGGGATTTCGGCGCCCCCCCCCCATTTTGGGGGGTTCATTTTTGGGGGATCCCAAATCCCCTCCCCGCCCCTCTAAGCCCCCCCCGTCCCCCCCCAGGGCTTTTCCATCTCTGCGCCGCTTCCAAGGACCCGTCCCCGGAGAGCTCCGAAGCTGGGGGGTCCTGAGGGGTCCTGGGGTGCTCCCCCCCCCCCCCCAGTTTGGGGTCCCCCGGGTCCGGCCCCTGCTGACCCCCCCACCCCCCCTTTCCCCAAGTTTTGCTGTGCCAATAAACGCACCCCCCCCTCTCCCCCCAAAACTCCCCGCGGGTTTCCCTGCGGGATCCGGGGGAATTTGGGGATCCCCGAAACTCTCCGGGGGTGTCGGTGACAGCGCCCAGGGGCGCGAAGGAAGAGGGATGGGGTGGGGGGGGCACGGGGGGGAGACTGGGATGGACTGGGAGGGGGCACGAGAAGAACTGGGAGTGCAATGGGAGCCACTGGGGGAGACATGGGGGGGGTCACTGGGAACACTGGGAGCACTGGGAGGGAGCACTGGGGATGGCATGGGGGGCACTGGGAGGTCCGGGGGGGGCACTGGGAGCACTGGGAGCGCCCCCGGCCGTCCCCGCTCCCCCCGTGCCGGGTGTGTCCCCCCCCCGCGCCCCCCCCGCCGCCATCGCCGCTTTAAGGCCGCGCCCTCGGCCCCGCCCCCCCCGGCCGGACCTGCCCGACCGGTCCGCCCCGCCCGGCCACGCCCCCGGGCGGCCCCGCCCCGCCAGGCCCCGCCCCCGGCCCCGCCCCGCCCCGGCCCCGCTCCCGTCCCGCAGCCCGGCAGCACCGGGACTCCGCCGCCACCGGCCCGGCTCGGCCCGCTCGGCCCCGGTCCCGCCCGGTCCCGCCCGGCGCGGCCCGGCCAGGCTCAGCCCGGAGCCCCCCGGAGCGTCCCGGAGGCTCCCGCCGGCTGCCGGTGGCTCCCGGTTCCGCCCGGTTCCGCCCGCAGGGACCCGCCGCGGCTGTGCCCAGCGGGAGCCGGGGGGTGCCGGTGGGGCCCGGTCCGGTCCGGTCCGGCCCGGATGGTGCTGCCCGGGGGCCGAGCCGCGCCGTGAGCCCGGAGCGCTCCGCATGGACCCCCGCGGGATGCGGCCCGGGGCGCCCGTGCTCCTCCTCCTCACCTTCCTCCTCGCCGGGACCGGTAAGGATCGGCCGGCACCGGGACTGGGACCGGCACCGGGACCGGGACTGGGACCGGCACTGGGACCGGGATCGGGATCGGGATCGGGACCGGGACAGGGAGAGGCACCGGGGTCGGGACCGGGACCGGCTGTCCCGGCTGTCCCGGGGCTGGGGACGGGCGGGGGGAACCGGCACCGGGGCTCGGGAGGGCACCGGGGACAGCGCTTCCCACGCGGGGGGAGCTCCCGGGGGGCCCCGGCAGAACCCCGGAGGGGCGAACCGGGACCGGGACCGGGACCGGGACCGGGGGGGCAGCGGCTCGCACGGGGCGGGCGGGGGCGAAACCGGGACGGGGAGAACGAAACCGGGACCGGGAAAGGGGAACGGGGCCCGGGAGCAGCGGCGGGACCTTGGGGGGGGAGCGGGGGGGAACCCACGGGGGGCGGGGGCGCGCGCGGGTGTGCGCGCACACGCGTGTGCAGGTGCGTGCGTGCGTGTGCGCGCGTGTACGTGGGAGCGCTCGCGTGTGCACCTGCGGCCGCGCGCACCTGCGGCTCCGGGCTCCGAGTGTCCGAGTGTCCGAGTGTCCGAGTGTCCGAGTGTCCGAGTGTCCGCGCTGTGTCCCCGCGGCCCCCCGGGGCGCTTCACACGCGTGTGCGCGCACACCTGCGCGCGCGCCCGTGGGTGCGCACCTGCGCCTCCGCGTGGGCTCCGCTCCCCCCTCCACCCCCAACCCCCCCAAACCTCAGGGCACGCGCGGGGGGGGCGCGCGGACCCCACTGGGGACACCCGGGGGGGGGGAGGTGACAAACCGTGGGAACGGCGACACCGGGGATGCCCCGGGGGGGTCGCGCCCACCCCGCGAGCTGTCCCACGCAGGATGGGGGGGGGCTGCACCCAGGGGTGCTGCACGGAGTTTGGGGGGGGGGGTCCCCTGCCCTGCCCTCCCCCCGCCCCGCGCCGTGCCTCAGTTTCCCCTCTGCACCCGTGGGAACGAGCTGGGGACCCCCCCTCCCCCACCCCGCGGGGCTCCGGGGGGTGCAGAGACCCCTCGGGGAGGGGGGGGGAGGGGGGCGGGCTCCCCGCCCCCGCCGCGTCCCGCCGGGGAGCCCCGCGGGGGCGTGGGGGGCGCACACGCGTGTGCAAGGGACGCGTGTGCAAGGGACGCGTGTGCAAGGGGTTCCCACGGGCGTTCCCACTCGTGTGCGGGGGGGGGGCTCCCCACGCCGTTTTATTTTTGGTTGGGGTGGGGGGGGGTCCCTCCGTGCCCCTGGGGGTGTCCCCCCCCCCCCCCTCACCCCCCCACCCCCGGGATGAGGGGACGCGGGCGGGGGGGGGAGGGCGGCGGCCCCGCACGTGCGTGGGAAAATCGCGCGCGCGCCCCTCGGGGACCCCCGTGGTGGTTCCAGGGGACCCCCCCCCTCCCCCCGCCCCCCCGGTGCCGGTCTCCGGGGCTGTTTGCGCCCCCCCCGCCCCCCCCCGGGGCGTGGGGCCCGCGGGGCCGGTTCAGCCGGTTCCCCGCCGGTTCCCACGCGCTCGGGCCGCGCTGGGTGGGGCCGCCCCGAGGGGGGAACCTCCCCGGGAACCCCGGGACCGCCCCCCCGCCGCCGCCGCGACCCCCGCGGGACCCCCCCGGAGCCCTCCCGGGACCCCCCCCACCCCCCGCCGCCCCCCCCTCCCCCCCCACCCCAACCTCCCCGTTCGCTCCGCGAGCGCGGCGGCGGCGCCGGGGGAAACTGAGGCACGGGCGGGGGGGGGCGGCGGCGGCGCGGTTGATGAAGGGGTTAATGAGTCGGGGGGCTCCTCGGGGGGCTCCTCGGGGGGCGGGCGGTGTTTTGGGGAGCCCCCGGGGGGCTCGGCGGGGGCGGCAGCGCGGGATCCGTCCCGGCCGGTTGGGCTGGACGGGCCGGCCCGGCCGCTTCTGGCGGCGGCGGGGCGGGACACGCCCCCCGCACCTGCGGGACACGCCCCCTCCCCAAAAAATGCACCTCAGCCCCCCCCAGCCTGAACCCCAAAGCCTGCAGGTGTGCCCAGGTGTGCCCAGGTGCGTGTGAGTGTGCACAAGGGCTCCTGCAGGGGTGTGAGTGCAAGCACAGGTGTGCCCGAGCCCTGTGCAGGTGTGCCCAGGTGCGTGTGTGAGTGTGCCCAGGTGCTCTTGCACCGACCCAAGTGCAAGCACAGGTGTGCCCAGGTGTGCCCGAGCCCTGTGCAGGTGTGCCCAGGTGTGCCCAGGTGTGCCCGAGCCCTGTGCAGGTGTGCCCAGGTGTGCTCTTGCACGCTCAGTATCACCCCCGGTGCCCACAGGGGACACGTGGGTGTCCCACAGCCCCTTTGCACACCTGGTGTCACACCTGGTGCCCACAGGTGACACAGGGGCCGCGCTGAGGTCCCTGTCCCTGTGTCCCCCGTGTCCCCCCCGTGTCCCCACAGGTGAGGGCGCCACGCCCCTGTCCCCAGCCCGTCCCCCAGGTTCTTGTGCAGGGCCCGGTGCCCGCCCAGTGCCACACCTGGTGACACAGGGGACACACTCAGGGTCACACCCCTGTCCCCCATCCCGCAGGCGGGGGCTGGTGGAGGTGCCCGTACCCACACTCGGTGTCACACTCGGTGTCACACAGTGTCACACTCGGTGTCACACTCAGTGTCCCAGTGTCACACTCAGTGTCACACTCAGTGTCACACTCAGTGTCCCAGTGTCACACTCGGTGTCACACTCACTGTCACACTCACTGTCACACCCCTGTCCCCCATCCCGCAGGCGGGGGCCGCGTGGAGGTGCCCGTGCCCACACTCGGTGTCACACTCGGTGTCACACTCGGTGTCCCAGTGTCACACTCAGTGTCACACACAGTGTCACACAGTGTCACACAGTGTCACACTCAGCGTCACACACAGTGTCCCAGTGTCACACACAGTGTCACTCAGTGTCCCAGTGTCACACTCAGTGTCACACTCAGTGTCCCAGTGTCACACTCGGTGTCACACTCGGTGTCCCAGTGTCACACTCAGTGTCACACTCAGTGTCCCAGTGTCACACTCGGTGTCACACTCAGGGTCACACCCCTGTCCCCCCCGTGTCCCGCAGGCGGGGGCCGCGTGGAGGTGCCCGTACCCACACTCGGTGTCACACTCGGTGTCACACTCGGTGTCCCAGTGTCACACACAGTGTCACACAGTGTCACTCAGTGTCACACAGTGTCACACTCACTGTCACACCCCTGTCCCCCATCCCGCAGGCGGGGGCCGCGTGGAGGTGCCCGTACCCACACTCGGTGTCACACACAGTGTCACACAGTGTCACACTCGGTGTCACACAGTGTCACACTCACTGTCACACTCACTGTCACACCCCTGTCCCCCCGTGTCCCGCAGGCGGGGGCCGCGTGGAGGTGCCCGTACCCACACTCGGTGTCACACATAGTGTCACACAGTGTCACACAGTGTCACTCAGTGTCACACTCAGTGTCACACCCCTGTCCCCCTGTGTCCCGCAGGCGGGGGCCGCGTGGAGGTGCCGCGCAGCGTGACGGCGGTGCTGGGGCAGGACGTGGTGCTGCCGTGCCGGTACCGGGCGCAGGAGCAGGAGCAGGTGGTGCAGGTGACGTGGCTGAAGCGCGGCGCGGGCGCGGGCGCGGGCCCGGCCGAGGTGGCGGTGCTGAACCCGCAGCACGGCGAGCACGTCCAGGAGCCCTTCGCCGGCCGCGTGCTGCGCCACGGCCACGGCCGCCTGGAGGACGGCGACATCCTGCTGCGCAACGCCGTGCAGGGCGACGAGGGCGACTACGAGTGCCACCTGATCACCTTCCCCATGGGCAGCTTCGAGGGCAGGCTGACCCTCCGCGTGCTGGGTGAGCGCGGGGACACGGGGGGGACAGGGGGGGGACGGGGGGGGCAAGGACATGGGGGGACACGGGGGACATTGGGGGACATGGGGACACAGGGGACAGGGAGGGCACAGGACATGCAGGACATTGGGGGACATGGAGGACATGGGGGCCATGGGGGGACATAGGGACAGGGGGAGCACAGGACATGGGGACAGGGGGGACATGGGGGGACACGGGGGACATTGGGGGACATGGGGACACAGGGGACAGGGAGGGCACAGGACATGGGTGGACATGGGGGACATTGGGGGGCATGAGGGGATATGGGGGGCACAGGACATGGGGGACATGGGGACAGGGGGACATGGGGGGCACAGGAAATGGGGGGCGCAGGACATGGGGGGACATGGGGACATTGGGGGGTACGGGGGGAGATAGGGACAGGGGGAGCACAGGACGTGGGGGACATGGGGTCACTGGGGACATGGGGGGCACAGGGCATAGGGGACATTGAGGAGTATGGGGCCATGGGGACAGGGGGGACATGGGGGACACTGGGGGACATGGAGGGTGTGATGGGCACTGGAGCACTGGGGACACTGGGGACACGGAGGGCACCGAGGACACAGCGGGCACTGGGGCTGGGGGCACTCTGGGGACACCCCGGGCACCGGGGACACGCGGTGACCGCCCGCTCCCCGCCGCAGTGCCGCCGCTGCCCATCCTGAACCCGGGCCCGCCGCTGGAGGAGGGCCAGGGCCGGACGCTGGCGGCGTCGTGCACGGCCGAGGGCAGCCCGGTGCCGTCGGTGCGCTGGGAGACCGAGGTGCGCGGCACCAACGCCACGCGGCGCTCGGCCCACGCGCGCTCGGCCTCGGTCACCAGCGAGTTCTTCCTGGTGCCCGGGCGCAGCATGAACGGCAAGAGCCTCACCTGCGTGGTGGAGCACCCCGGCCTGAGCCACGAGAAGAGGATCACACACCTGCTCAGCGTCGCCTGTGCGCTACCGGGCAGCGCCGGGGGGACACGGGGGGACACGGGGGTGGGGGGGGTGAGGGGGACGTGGGGGTGACAGGGACATGGGGGGCATTGGGGACATGGAGGGTCTTGGGGACATGGGGGGTGTGGAGAGCACTGGGGACATGGGGAGCATTGGGGACATGGGGGGCATTGGGGACACAGGGGACATTGGGGACATGGGGGGCATTGGGGACATGGGGGGCATTGGGGACATGGGGGGCGTTGGGGACATAGGGGGTGTTGGGGACATGGAAGTCGTGGGGAGCACTGGGGGTATTGGGGACCCTGGGGGGACATCAAGGGCACCGGGCAGCCGGAGGGTGTTGGGGACATGAGGGACACGGGTGGGAGTGTGGGGGACGCAGGTGACACTGGGGGGGGGGGGGGGGGGGGACACGGAAGGTGGGGCTTTGGGGGTGGGGAGGATGAAGGACACGGGGGGGGGACTCCATGGCTTTGGGGGGCACGGCAGGGCCGTGGGGCCTCGTCCCCTGACTGTCCCCTGGGTGTCCCCGTGTCCCCAGACCTGTCGGACGCGTCGGTGCTGGGCCACACGGCCGAGTGGCAGGAGGGGATGGAGGGGGCGGCGCTGACCTGCCTGGGGGACGGCAACCCCCCCCCCGACCTACAACTGGACACGGTGAGGCCCCCGTCACCCCCCGTCACCCCCCGTCACCCCCCGTCACCCCCTGCCAGTCACCCCCTGTCACCTCCCCATGGCCCCCCGCCCTGGGTCCCCTCGCCCGTGTCCCGCTGTGTCCCCGCAAGGGTCTGGAGCACGTTCGTGTCCCTGCGGTGGCCCCGTGGTGTCCCCTGCCCCAGCTCTGTCCCCACCCTGTCCCCCTGCCACGTCCCCTGCTCCTGTGCCGTGTCCCCCCTGTCCCTGCCGTGTCCCCCTGCCCAATCCCCCCGTCCCTGCCCCATCTCCCCACCCCCAAATCCCTCAGACACGCCCATCCCCCGTGTCCCTGTCACTCCTGTCACCCCCATGTCCCCGCCCACTCCTGTCCCCCGTGTCCCTGTCCCCCCCCCGTGTCCCTGTCCCCCCCCGTGTCCCTGCCCACGTCCGTGCCGTGCCGAGCCGTGCCGGTGCCGCCGTGGCTGTGCCCGGCAGTGCCGCGTGCCCGGGCAGGCCCCGCGGTGCCGGGCTGGGCGTCACCCGTGGGAACGGGCACCGCCGCCTTTGATGGCACCGCCACCGAGCCAGCGCTGCCACCCGGGCGGGCCTGCGAGGGCGGGCCGGGGGCCGGCACCGGGGGCTGGCACCGGGGCTGGCACCGGGATCTGTCCCCGCTCTGTCCCCGCTCTGTCCCCGCTCCGTCCCCGCGCTGTCCCCGCTCTGTCCCCGCGCTGTCCCCACGCTGTCCCCGCTCTGTCCCCGCTCTGTCCCCGCGCTGTCCCCGCTCTGTCCCCGCTCTGTCCCCGTTCTGTCCCCGCTCCGTCCCCGCTCTGTCCCCGCTCTGTCCCCGCCCTGTCCCCGCTGTGACACCGGGGCTGTCCCCGCTCTGTCCCCGCTCTGTCCCCGCTCTGTCCCCGCGCTGTCCCCGCTCTGTCCCCGCGCTGTCCCCTCGCTGTCCCCGCTCTGTCCCCTCGCTGTCCCCTCGCTGTCCCCGCTCTGTCCCCGCTCTGTCCCCGCTCTGTCCCCGCGCTGTCCCCGCTCTGTCCCCGCGGTGACACCGCGCTGTCCCCGCAGGGTGGACGCGCCGCTGCCCGCGGGTGTCCGTGCCAAGGGGGACACGCTGCTGTTCCAGCGGCCGCTGGCCGTGGCCGACGCCGGCGATTACATCTGCAGGGTGTCCAACCGCGTGGCCGCCAAGGAGGCGCGGGCCAACGTCAGCGTCCGGGGCCGCGCCACAGGTGGGGACGGGGACACGGACACGGGGGGGAAAGGGGACAGGGACACGGGGGGGACAGCGACACGGACACGGGGGGGGACGGGGCCACTGGGACACCGCCCAGGGGTGGGCGGGGCGGAAGGGAGGGGGTGTGGCCAGGGGTGGGCGGGGCTTGGTCCCTCCACCTGTCTGTCTGTCTGTCTGTCTGCCCGTTCGTCTGACCATCCGCTTGTCCACCCGTCCATCTGTCCGTCCACGGCCCATCCAGCTGTGTGTCCGTCCGTCCATCCATCCACTCATCCACACACCCATCCGTCTGTCCGTCTGTCTGTCCGTTCATCGACCCATCCCTCTGTCCACCCATTCATTCATCGACTCATCCCCCCACCCACCTGCCCGTTCACCCACCTGTCCATCTGTCCATCCGTCCATCTGTCCATCTGTCCATCTGTCTGCCCATCCATTCCCCCGCCCGCCCCTCCCCCCTGCACTCCTCCCATCCTGTGTCCGTCCCTCCTCCACGCCCGTCCACTCACCGTGTGCTCACCTGCGCTGCTGCCCCGCCCTCCCTCCTGCCCCTCACCTGTCCTCCTGCCCCTCACCTGTCCTCCTGCCCCCTCACCTGTGCTTCTGTCCCCTCACCTGGGCTCCTGCCCCCTCACCTGTCCTTCCATCTCCTCACCTGACCAGGCCCCCGTGGGATGTCCCCCCGGTTTGGGGTGTCCCCTGACCCCGGTTTTTGGGGTACCCCCCCGGTTTGGGGTGCCCCCCCGGTTTGGGGTGTCCCCCCTGTTTTTGGGGTGTCCCCCCTGTTTTTTGGGGTGCCCCCCCGTTTTTGGGGTGCCCCCCTGTTTTGGGGTGCCCCCCCGGTTTTTGGGATGCCCCCCTGTTTTTGGGGCGCCCCCTGACCCCGGCGTGCCCGCAGAGGACTCGGTGCGCCGCGTGGACCTGGTGTCGGCCTCGGTGGTGGTGGTCGGGGTCATCGCCGCCGTCCTGCTCTGCGTCCTGGTCATCGTGGTGGTGGTGATGACCCTGTACCACAAACGCAAGACACAGCGCATCTCCGAGAAGTAGTAAGGGAGGGGACACCAGGGGGACACGGGGGGACACGGGGACATCGGGGGAGACACAGGGACATGGGGGGACATGGGGGGACACGGGGGACATGGGGGACACGGGGGGACACGGGGGACATGGAGGGACACTGGGACATGGGGATCATTGGGGGACATGGGGGACAGAGGGACATGAGGGACATTGGGGGACACGGCTATGGAGAGACACAGGGACATGCGGGGACATGGAGGGACATGGGGGACATGGAGGACTCAGGGGGACACATGGGGACGTAGGGGACATGAGGGGGATGTGGGACAGACACACAGGACGTGGCAGGACACGAGGGACATGGGGGCCACCAGAGGGGACACGGGGGATGGGGGTGGCACAGGGAACAGGGGTGACACAGGGGACAGAGCACACGGAGGGGGCAGGAGAGGACACCGGGGGGACACCCAAGGACACTGCGGGGGACACAGCGGGGGGACACGGGGCCCGCGCTGAGTGTCCCCCGTGTCCCCAGCGAGGAGGAGCTGACGCTGACGCGGGAGAATTCCATCCGGAGGCTCCACTCCAGCCACAGCAGTGACCCCCGGGCACAGGTGGGCACCGAGATCGGGGTCCGGGGGGCTCGGGGCCCTGGGGTGCCCCAGGGACGGGGTCTTGGGTGGGGCTGTAGGGTGGCTGTGGGGTCAGACCGGGGGATGACCATGGGGTGTCCAGGGGGTGTCCTGGGATGTCCTGGGGTGTCCTGGGCACTGACCAGACTGTCCCAGCTGGAGGAGACGCTGCAGCTGCGGACGGAGAGTCGCCAGGGCAGCTTCCGAGGGGACAGCCTGCGAGGGGACAGCCTCAGAGGGGACAGCCTCAGAGGGGACAGCCTGCGTGGCACCAGCATCTGCTCGGCCATGGTGAGACACTGGGGACACTGGGGACACGGGGTCACCATGTTCCCGGGGGTGTCCGTGTCCCCGGGGACACTCCTGTCCCCAGTGGCCCCCGTGTCCCCGGTGATGTCCCTGTCCCCAGTGGTGCCCACATCAGCTGGCCATCCCCACGTCCCCACGGCTGCCCCTGGCCGTGTCCTCCTTCTGATCAGTGTCCATGTCCCCAGCAGTGTCCGTGTCCCCATTGGTCCCCGTGTCCCCCATGTCCCCCATGTCCCCCATGTCCCCACTGCTCCCCGTGTCCCCCATGTCCCCCATGTCCCCATTGGTCCCCATGTCCCCATGTCCCCCATGTCCCCACTGCTCCCCGTGTCCCCCATGTCCCCCGTGTCCCCATTGGTCCCCATGTCCCCCATGTCCCCATGTCCCCCATGTCCCCATGTCCCCCATGTCCCCCATGTCCCCACTGCTCCCCATGTCCCCCATGTCCCCCATGTCCCCCATGTCCCCACTGCTCCCCGTGTCCCCCATGTCCCCCGTGTCCCCATTGGTCCCCATGTCCCCCGTGTCCCCATTGGTCCCCATGTCCCCATGTCCCCCATGTCCCCCATGTCCCCACTGCTCCCCGTGTCCCCCCCCCGCCCCCCCCCGTGCCCTGACGTGTCCCCTCTGTGTCCCCAGAGCGAGGAGCCCGAGGGCCGCAGTTACTCCACGCTCTCCACGGTGCGGGAGATCGAGACGCAGACCGACGTGCCCGTCGCTGTCCCCGTCGCTGTCCCCGTCGCTGTCCCCGCGGTGGCGCCGCCCGGCGGGAAGGAGGCCAAGGAGGAGGAGGAGGAGGGGGGCGGCGGGGGGGACCCCATCAAGCAGGCCATGACCCACTTCGTGCAGGAGAACGGCATGCTGCAGGCCAAGCCCAGCTCCAACGGCATCTACATCAACGGCCGCGGCCACCTGGTGTGAGCCGGGCTCCGGGGACACCTGGGGACACCTGGGGACACCTGGGGACACCTGGGGACAGCCAGGGGACAGCCAGCCCCACCCCGCGCCCGCCCGGCTCTGCCCCCATCGCTCCGGTCCCTGGGTGTCACCTCCCTGCTGGTGTGGGGTCAAGATGGACTCAGCTGTCACCTCCCTGCTGGCATGGGGACAAGGACAGTGCCCCAGGTGTCACCTCCCTGCTGGCATGGGACTGGGGACAAGGACAGTGCCCCAGGACCGTGTCACTTCACTGCTGGTGTGGGGTCAAGGATGGACTTCAGTCCCCAGGTGTCACCTCGCTGCTGGCCTGGGGACAAGGACAGTGCCCCGGTGTCACCTCCCTGCTGGTGTGGGGTCAAGATGGACTCTGGTCCCCAAGTGCCACCTCCCTGCTGGCACACGGAGTTGGGGACACCACCGAGCGCCAGGACATTCTTCGGTCCCCAAGCGTCACCTTGGTGCTGGCACAGGCTTGGGGACACACATGGCACCCTTGGACATGCTCCTGTCCCCAGCTGCCACCTCCCTGCTGCTGTGGGGGCAGGGATGGACTCTGGTCCCCAAGTGCCACCTCGCTGCCATCACAGGCTTGGGGACAGGACCCAGGACAAGCTCCTGTCCCCAGGAGCCCCCGTGTCCCCTCCTGGGGCTGTGGTGGCCCTGGGGACAGCCGTGTCCCCTCCCGGGGGGGAGGGGCTGTACAGCCGTGTATAGAGCCTGTAAATAAACGACCCGCGGGGCTGGGCCCGAGTGTGACAGCCTGGGGACACCGTGGGGACACGGGGGGACACGGGGGGGACACGGGGGGGGCACCGCGGGTGCAGGGGCAGAGGGGGCGGGGCAGCAGGGGGGGCAGGGAAGTGTGCAAGGGCGGGGAAAAGTGTGCAAGGGTGAAAACTGCCGTGGGAGTGTGCAAGGGAGCGTGCAAGGGGACGTGTAAGGGTGTGTGAAGGTGTGCAGGAGCGAGGCCGAAGCGCTGTGTGAGCGTGCACGGGGGTGTGTCAGCCTTGCACACCCGTGTGTGTGCCCAGCCCCGGCTCCCATGGGCACGGCGCTTTGCACGCTCATTGTCCCCAGGGCGTGTCCCCAGGGCGTGTCACTTGCACACCCATACATGCCCAGGGCGTGTCCCTTGCACACCCACATGTCCCCAGGGCGTGTCCCTTGCACACTCACGCATCCCCAGGGCGTGTCCCTCGCACACCCCCGTGCCCCCGCGCCCCCAGGGCGTGCCCCTTGCACACGCGTGTGCGCAGGCGTCGCCGCGGTTTGGTGGCCGCAGGGGAGCAGGAAGCGCCTCGAGCGCGGCCTCCGCCTTCCTGCCACCCCCGCGGGGACAGCGCCGGGCCACCCCCCCTGCCCCCGGCCGTGTCCCCCGTGTCCCCGCGCTGTCCCCGCGCTGTCCCCATGTCCCTGGCGCTCAAGGCCCGGCAGCGGGCGAGGCGCAAGGGCGGCTCCCGGGAGCGCCTCTTCGGCTGCGACCTCCTCGAGCATCTCCAGCGCTCGGGGCAGGACGGTGAGTGCCACCAACCCCCCCGAGCCCCCCGGGGGGCCGCCAGGGCCACCAGGGCCACCCACGGAAGCGGGGAGGGGGCCCCCGGAGGGGACCCGAGGGGGGATTGGGGCCGCGCTTTGCGTCACCGGGGCTCCAGGAAGCGGCGCGGCCGCCGAGGCTCGGCCGGGATTTTGGGGGGGTTGGAGCTGGGTGGGGCTCCAATCTCAGCGGCGGGGGTCGGACCCGAGGGGTTGGGGGGGGTCTGTTCCGTGGGGTCGGTGGCTCCATCCCTCGGGATTCGGTGGCTCCATCTCTGTGGAACTGGGCTGCCCAGCCCCGGGGTTGGTGGCCCACGGCCGGTGCAGGGACCCTGTGGAGACACCCAGGGGTGTTGGCCAAGGTTGTCCCCACCCCCCCGCTGCTGGTGGGGCCGGGGCCGGGCCCGGGTGGGCGATGTCGGGTCCAGGATTTGGGGTCAGGCTCAGGCGGATGTTGGTGGATCCGGGTCCGGAGCTGGGTCCGGGGGGCTCTGGTGGGTCCAGGACCAGCTGGGCTCAGCCAGACCTGGGCTCAGCCGGCTGCTCTCCGATCTGGGGTCAGACTCTGCCGGGTCCGGGCTCAGCTGGGCTCCGGAATCCAAGCGCACCTGGGCTCGGTGGGGTCAGTCAGCCCCTGTGGGATCCAGGCTCAGTGGGACGCTCTGGGGTCTGGGCTCCGTCAGGGCCAGGCTCTGGTTGATCTGGGCTCAGTCAGGACCCGTGGGATCTGGGATCACTCGGACCCCGGTGGGTCCGGCCCGGTGGGACCGCAGTGGGTCCGGCCCGGTGGGACCCCGGTGGGTCCGGCCCGGTGGGATCCCGGTGGGTCTGGCCCGGTGGGATCGCGGTGGGTCCGGGCTCGGTGGGACCCCGGTGGGTCCGGCCCGGTGGGATCGCGGTGGGTCCGGGCCCGGTGGGATCGCGGCCCCTGTCCCGCAGTGCCGCAGGTGCTCCGGAGCTGCACGGAGTTCGTGGAGCAGCACGGGGTGGTCGATGGCATCTACCGCCTCTCCGGGGTGTCCTCCAACATCCAGCGGCTGCGGTCAGCGGGAGCGGCTCGGGGAGAGGGACCGGGAACGGGACCGGGAACGGGAGAGGGAGAGGGAGCGGGATGAGGCAGGGAGCGGGAAAAGGATCGGGAACGGGAGCGGAATGGGGCGGGGATCGGGGCAGGGATGGGGATGGAGAAGGGACGGGACCCGGAACGGGAGCGGGAGCGGGAGCGGGGCAGGGATCGGGATGGGGATGGGGCAGGGATCGGGGCGGGGTTGAGGCGGGACCGGGATCGGACGGCAACAGGACGGGAGCGGGACAGGGACGGAGGGGGAATCAGGATTGGGATGGGAATCGGGATGGGGACAGAGTGGGGCAGGGGGCGGGATGGGGATGGGGTGGGAGGGTGGGATGGGATCAATGGGATTGGATGGGATCCATGGGATCCATGGGATGGGGATGGAGACAGGAGGATGCCGGGGCTGAAGGGGAGAGAGGAGGGAGGGGACAGGAGTGGGACGAGCAAAGGTGGAAGCGGGGATGGCACCGGCCTCGGGGGGATGGGCCACAGGACACCCCCCGAGCCCGCCCTTCCCCCCGCTCCTGCCGAGCTGCCGGGCCCAGCCCCCACCCCCCCTCCCCCGGCCCCTTCCCTTCCCCCATCCCGCTCCGGCCCCTCTTCCCCCGCTCCTTTCCTTCCCCTTTCCCCTCCTGACTGCCTTGGGGCTTTTCCCTGCCCGTTCCCTTTCGCTCTCCCCGCTGTTGGGGCAGTTTCCCCTCTTCCGCTTCTTTCCCTGAATGATTTTCTCCCCCGGTCCTGGGGGAACGCAGAACTGCCGGTGTCCCCACTGTCCCCCGTGTCCCCAACATCCCAGTGTCCCTGACACCCCCAATGTCCCTGACACCCCCAGTGCCTCCAACCCAATCCCATATCCCAATCCCATAAATCCCATAAATCACGTAAACTCCATAAATCCCATAAATTCCATATCCCAATCCTATAACCCCAATCCCCTAATCCCCTGAATCCCCCCAAACCCCGCCGCAGGCAGGAGTTTGAGGCGCAGCGCAGCCCGGACCCCAATCCTATAAATGCCATAAATCCCGTAAATTCCATAAATCCCATATCCCAATCCCATAACCCCAATCCCATATCCCAATCCCCTAAACCCCCTGAATCCCCCCAAACCCTGCCGCAGGCAGGAGTTCGAGGCGCAGCGCAGCCCGGAGCTGTCGCGGGACCTTTACCTGCAGGACGTTCACTGCGTCAGCTCCCTGTGCAAGGCCTACTGCCGCGAGCTGCCCAACCCCCTGCTCACCTACCAGCTCTACCACAAGTTCGCCGTGAGTCCCCAGATGTCCCCAAATGTCCCCAAATGTCCCCAAATGTCCCCAAAAAGCCGCGGGTGGCCCCGTCACCGAGCTGTCCCCGCAGGACGCGGTGGCCGTGCAGATGGAGGAGGCTCGGCTGGTGAAGATCAGGGAGGTGCTGAAGGAGCTGCCGGCGCCTCACTACAGGTGAGGGGCGGGGTTGGGGACATCGTGGCGGCGGTGTCCCCTGGGTGGGCAGTGTCCCTGGGTGGGCAGTGTCCCCTGGGTGGGCAGTGTCCCTGGGTGGGCAGTGTCCCTGGGTGGGCAGTGTCCCTGGCTGGGCAGTGTCCCCTGAGGTGTCACCCTGGGTGGGCAGTGTCCCTGGGTGGGCAGTGTCCCTGAGTGGGCTGAGGTGTCACCTGGGTGGGCAGTGTCACCCTGGGTGGGCAGTGTCCCTGGGTGGGCAGTGTCCCCCGGTCTGAGTGTCCCCCCGGGCTGAGCGTCCCCCCGGTGCCGCAGGACGCTGGAGTTCCTGATGCGGCACCTGCAGCGCATGGCCGGGCACAGCGCCCGCACCAACATGCACGCGCGGAACCTGGCCATCGTCTGGGCGCCCAACCTGCTGCGGTGAGCTGCCACCCGCTGTCCCCTGTCCCGCTGTCACCCTCGGTGCTGTCACCCGCAGCGCTGTCACCCATGGCACTGTCACCCTCAGAGCTGTCACTGTCAGCCGTGTCACCCGCAGCGCTGTCACCCTCACTCCTGTCACCCTCAGAGCTGGCACTGCCTGCCCTGTCACCGTCACCCCTGTCACCGTCAGCTGTGTCACCCTCAGTGTTGTCACCCGCCGCCTGTCACCCTCAGCCCTGTCACTCTCAGCCCTGTCCCTGCCACCTCACTGTCCCTGTCACCCCAATGTCCCCATTCCCCCATCCCCACTATCCCGATGTCCCCCCACCCTGGGTGACCCCGTGTGTCCCCCCCACCCCGAGGTGACCCCACGTGTCCCCCCCACCCCGAGTGACCCCGCGTGTCCCCCCACCCCGGGTGACCCCGCGTGTCCCCCCCACCCCGAGGTGACCCCGCGTGTCCCCCGCTGTCCCCCAGCTCGAGGGACATCGAGGCCTCGGGGTTCAACGGCACGGCGGCGTTCATGGAGGTGCGGGTGCAGTCCATCGTGGTGGAGTTCATCCTCACCCACGTGGAGCAGCTCTTCGGGGACGCCCCGCTCCCGGGTACGGGGACAGCGGGGACAGCGCGGGGACAGCGGGGACAGAGTGGGGACAGTGCAGGGACAGAGCGGGGACAGCAGGGACAGAGCGGGGACAGCGGGGACAGAGCGGGGACAGAGGGGACAGAGCAGGGACAGCGGGGACAGAGTGGGGACAGTGTGGGGACAGTGCAGGGACAGAGCGGGGACAGCGGGGGACAGAGTGGGGACAGCGTGGGGACAGTGGGGACAGCATGGGGACAATTGGGGGGCTCCAGGTGGGGAATCCCCTCATCATTCCCTGCTCCTGTCTAGGGGGTGCTCTGGGGGACACTGAGGTGGCTCTGAGGTGGCACTGGTGACATTGAGGTGACACTGAGGTGGCACTGAGGTGTCACTGAGGTGGCACTGAGGTGACAGGGTGACATTTCGGGCTCCCAGGTGGGGACAGTGCCCGTCGCTCGCTGCCCCTGCCCGGGGCTGTGCCCCCCCTGCACGTCCCGGCCGCGCTCAGCCAGGGGGACGGCCCCCCCCAGATGCGGCCCTACCACACCATCATCGAGCTGGGCGAGCACAGGTACGGCCCGGACACCTGGGCACAGGTGGGATGGGGACAGGTGACAGCCCCGCCCCACCCTGGGGACTCCCAGGGACCCCCAAATCCTGGGCCCGGCCCCGACTCACCGTGATGCAGGTGCCCCCCAGGTGTGCTGGGGTGTGCTCAGATGTCCCTCAGGTGTGCCCAGCTACATCCCAGGTGTGCCCAGGTGTATCCCAGGTGTCCCCAGATGCCCCCAGGTGCCCCCAGGTGTCCCAAGGTGTCCCCAGGTGCCCCCAGGTGTATCCCAGGTGCCCCCAGGTGTATCCCAGGTGTATCCCAGGTGTGCCCAGGTGTCCCCAGATGCCCCCAGGTGTATCCCAGGTGCCCCCAGGTGTCCCCAGGTGCCCCCAGGTGTGCCCAGGTGTATCCCAGGTGCCCCCAGGTGTCCCCAGGTGCCCCCAGGTGCCCCCAGATGCCCCCAGGTGTATCCCAGGTGTCCCCACAGGAGCAAGGGCTCCCTGAAGGCCAAGAAGTGGAGATCCATCTTCAACCTGGGCCGCTCTGGGCACGAGGCCAGGCGGAAGCCGGGGAAGGCGGAGGAGAAAGGTGGGAACTGTGGGGGGACCCCGGGGGTTGGGGGCAATGGTGTCCCCAGACCCCCAACCCAGCCCAGCCCCTGCTCCCCCCCCCCCCCAGACAAGGGCACGAAGGTCACTCTGCGGCCGGCCAAGAGCATGGACTCGCTCAGCTGCGGCCCCGCCGGAGCCCCCGGTAAGGGACCCCCCGACCCCAGGGGACCCCCGACCCCAGGGGACTGACCCTGACCCCGAGGGACTGCCCCTGACCCCAGGGGACTGTCCCTGACCCCGAGGGATTGTCCCTCTGACCCCAGGGGACTGTCCCTGACCCCGAGGGACTGACCCTGACCCCAGGGGACTGCCCCTGACCCCGAGGGACTGACCCTCTGACCCCAGGGGACTGACCCTGACCCTGTGGGACTGTCCCTGACCCCGAGGAGGAATCTTTGGGCCAGGGCAGGAATAGGGGAAGTGGAGTAGGGATGGGATGGGATGGGATGGGATGGGATGGGATGGGATGGGATGGGATGGGATCCCCCCGCACCCCGGGATCCCCCCGCACCCCGGGATCCCCCCGCCCCCCGGGATCCCCCCCATACCCCGGGATCCCCCCCATACCCCGGGATCCCCCCCATACCCCGGGATCCCCCCGCACCCCGGGATCCCCCCGCCCCCCGGGATCCCCCCCATACCCCGGGATCCCCCCCATACCCCGGGATTCCCCCGCACCCCGGGATCCCCCCACACCCCGGGATCCCCCCGCCCCCCGGGATCCCCCCCATACCCCGGGATCCCCCCGCACCCCGGGATCCCCCCGCCCCCCGGGATCCCCCCGCAGCCCGGCCCGCTCCGGACGCGCCCCTCCGCAGGCCCGGAGGCCGCCCGGCTGCTGCCCAAGCTGTCGGTGAAGCTGCGGCCGCAGCGCCAGCACAGCTCGGACTCCCCCGCGCTGCCGGAATCGCGCCCGGAGCTGGAGGAGAGCCCGGAGGAATCCCTGGAAGCGGCGGCCGAGAGCAGCACCCACTCGGAGCCCACCAGCCCCAAAGCCCCCCGGGCGGGGCCGGGAGTCTGCGGCCGCTCCCGCGCCGAGAAATGCGCGGGGCTCCACATCTCGGGGCCCTTCTCGGTGACCGTCCCGTTCCACATCACCTCCAACCTGTCCCGCCTCACCCGCGGGCTGCCCTGCCCCGCGCTGACACGGGAGGCGACCCCCGGCAGCGCCCCCGAGCCCGCCCGGGACCCCCGGCCCCGCTCCGGTGAGACCCCGGGGGGAGACCCCCGCGGGGTCCGGGGAGCACCGGGATCGGGGGACACCGGGAGCGGGGGGACACCGGAATCGGGGGACACCGGGAGCGGGGGACACCGGGACTGGGGGCACAGCGGGATCGGGGGACACCGGGAGCGGGGGGGACACCGGGAGCGGGGGACACCGGGATCGGGGGGCACCGGGATCGGGGAGGGACAGCGGGATCGGGGGGACACCGGAATCGGGGGGCACCGGGAGCGGGGGACACCGGGAGCGGGGGACACCGGAATCGGGGGGCACCGGGAGCGGGGGACACCGGGAGCGGGGGGGCACCGGGATCGGGGGACACCGGGAGCGGGGAGACCCCGGGGTCCGGGAGACCCCGCTACCGGCCGCTGCCGCTTTCCCCGCAGCAGACGCGGAGCAGAGCCGGCTCTCCCTGGAGCTCCGCGATTCCTTCGCCTTCCTGGACGGGCCCGAGACGTGGCTGGAGGGCGGCGGGGACGCGGAGGCGGCGGCGCGGAGCCCCGGCATCGGGGACGGGACCCCCGGGATCGAGGATGGGACCCCCGGGATCGAGGACGGGACACTCGGGATCGAGGATGAGACCCCCGGGATCGAGGACGGGACCCCCGGGATCGAGGACGGGACACTCGGGATCGAGGATGGGACCCCCGGCACCGGGGACGGGACCCCCGGGATCGAGGACGGGACCCCCGGGATCGAGGACGGGTTCCCGGCCGTGGAGGAGGGGATGGAGAGCGGCTTCATGAACGTGAGCACCTGGTGGAATTCCCGGGATTTGGGGATGGGATGGGATCCATGGGGTGGGCGGGAGGGACACGGTGACATCCACCCGCGGGGTCCCGGCTGTGCCTGGGGGTCCCAGCCCTGTCCCCCCCCGCCCCCCGCAGCCAGGTGAGCGCTGGGCGGAGCAGCCGGACAGTTACCTGTCCATCGAGGAGTGCACGGAGCAGGACATGTTCTTCCTGGCCCCCGGCGCCTCCGACCCCGACTCCGACCCCGAGGAAATCTTCCTGAGCGCCCACGACGAGCTCAGCCCGCTGGGGGCTGCCCCGGAGACCCCGGAGACCCTGGAGACCCCAGAGACCCCAGAGACCCTGGAGACCCTGGAGACCCCGGATACCCTGGAGACCCTGGAGATCCTGGAGACCCTGGAGACCCCAGAGACCCCGGAGATCCTGGAGATCCTGGAGACCCCGGAGACCCCGGAGACCCCGGAGACCCCAGAGACCCCAGAGACCCTGGAGATCCTGGAGACCCCGGAGACCCTGGAGACCCCGGAGACCCCAGAGACCCTGGAGACCCCGGAGACCCCGGAGACCCTGGAGACCCTGGAGATCCTGGAGACCCTGGAGACCCCAGAGACACCAGGGATCCCCAAAGTCCTGGAGACCCCAGAGACCCCGGGGATTCTGGCCCAAACACCCCTGCCAAAGGATGCTCCGGGAGTGGGGGATCCCCCCGGGGTCACCCCGACCTCTCCCCCCGCCTCGCCCCCCGCAGCTCCCCCCAAAAACCTGGAGCTGACCCAGGACGAGCCCCCCAAAAACCCAGAGACCCCCAGGCCCACGGAGCCCCCCAGCTCAGTGGAGCTGATCCAAGATGAGCCCCCCAGACCGCCCAAGTTGATCGGGGATGAGCCCCCCCAAAACCTGGAGCCGATCCGGGATGAGCCCCCCAAACCCCTGCACCCCCTGGAGCTGACCCAGGAGAAGCCCCCCGAAAACATGAAGCCCCCCAGACCCCTGGAGCCGATCCAGGATGAGGCTCCCGGAGTTCCAGAGCCCCCCAAATCCCCGGAGACCCCCAAACCCCCAAAGCTGATCTGGGATGAGCCCCCCAGGTCCTTGGAGCCCCCCGGAGCCCCGGAGCTGAGCCAGGATAAATCCCCCGGGCACCCGGAGCCCCCCGAACCCCCCGAACCCCTGGGGCCGGTCCAGGATGAGCCCCCCGCATTCCCCGAGCCCCCCGGCCCCCTGGATCCCATCTGGGGTGAGCCCCCCAGACCCCTGGAGCCGATCCAGGATGACGCCCCCCAATCCTGGGCCCCGCCCGGACCCCCAAAGCCACTTTGGGACGAGCGCCCCAAATCCCTGGGGCCGATCCTGGCTGAGCCCCCCAAACCCTGGGACCCCGCCAGATCCCTGGAGCTGAGCTGGGATGAGCCCCCCAAATCCTCGGACCCTCCTGGGCCCCCAAATCTGATCCAGGCCGGGCGCCCCAAATCCCTGGGGCCGATCCTGGCCGAGCCCCCCAGACCCCAGGACACCCCCGGACCCCCAAATCTGATCCAGGCCGGGCGCCCCAAATCCCTGGGGCCGCTCCCCCCCCCGCAGCTCCCGCCGCCCCCTCCCCAATTTGGGGGTGCAGGTGCTGCTGGCCCGAGCCGTGCCCGTGGTGCCCCCCAAGCCCCACTTCGCCCACACCCTTTGGGACCCCCCGGGACCCCCCCAGACCCTCCCGGGACCCCCCGGGACCCCCCCAAATCCCCCCGGGACCCCCTGGGATCCCTCCAGATGACCCCGGGACCCCCCCAAATCCCCTCAAATCCCCCCGGGACCCCCTGGGACCCCCTGGGATCCCCCCAAATCCCCCCGGGACCCCCGAGAGCCCCCCCGGGACCCCCAAGCGCTGAGCGCGGGCAAGGCCCCCCCAGGGCAGAGTGTAAATGAATGGCAATAAAATTATAATAAAATAATAATAATACAATTAACAAGGTAATAATTCCAGCCTGAGAGACGCTGCTTGGTTGTTGGTGTTTATTTATGTATTTTATTTTGTTTTGTTTTGTTTTGTTTTGATTTTAACTTATTTTAATTCAATTTAATTTAGTATTTTATTTTTAGTTTAATTCAATATTTTATGTTATTTCATTTCATGTTATTTCATTTAATTTCATTTTATTTCATTCATTTAATTTCATTTTTATTACATTATTTTTATTACTTTATTTCTTTACCTTTTGGTTTTTTAAGTTTCATTTTACATTTGTTTCATATTTTATTTATTTATTTTGTTTCATTGAATTTCTGTTGACTTTATTTCAAATTTTAAACTTTATTTCATTTCACCCTCTTTTCATTTCACGTCTCCATCTAATTTCCTTTATTTTGTGTTATTTGATTTAATTTTATTTCAACTTATGTACCTTTTCTTTTATTCCATTTTGCTTAATTTTCTTTTATTTCATTTTACTTAATTTCATTTCTTTTGTTATCTATAAAATCTATAAATCTATAACTTACAGATCAAACAGATTTTAAAATTAAAACAATTTAGGGCAATTTGGTATAACAATACAAATGATGCACGTTTAATATGCAAATAATACAAATAAATCTGTGATAACATGCTCTAGTACAAACACATTTTATTACCGTGGTTATTAATTATTATTATTAATACTATTATTTAAACAATGCAGATACCATCCATAGTGACACCACATAATGAAATATTTATTATTTACGTGCCAATCACATTCTATACTTTTTATAACTTTTTGCTCTTTATTTCAGAGTTGTGACACTATTTTTAAAATTATTTTTGATTATAAAATACAAATAATTTTATATTTATATTTATATTTATATTTATATTTATATTTATATTTATATTTATATTTATATTTATATTTATAAGTAATGACTTTGTATTCAAATATATGCAAATACACAATTTGAATATCACGAATAATAACTGCATAATAAATTAAAGTATAAACACACACTGTTGTGTATCTACATACAAACAATATAAACATGATTTAAAAATGATTAGATATGATAACTTATGTCTAATTAACAACTGACCTTTAACGAGGCCAAGAATTTGATTTATCCGGCCCAGAGCTGGAACGTGGCAAAGATCAAACACCAAAAATGGCCTTTTTAAGGGAAATTTTGACATATTTGGGGACATTTGGGGACATTTGGGGACATTGTACAAGGGGCCATTGGAGATAAAGAATATGGGGACAAGGGGACAGAGGGACGGGGGAAAGGGGGACATTGGGGTTATTGGGACACTGGGGACATTGGGAAAGGGGACATTGGGGACATGGAGTCATGAGAAATTGGGGACATGGGGACATTGGGGACATTGGGGACATTGGGGTTATTGGGGACATTGGGGACATTGGGACATTGGGGACATTGGGGACATTGGGACATTGGGGACATTGGGGTTATTGGGGACATTGGGACATTGGGGACATTGGTTCATTGGGGACATTGGGACATTGGGGACATTGGGGACATTGGGGACATTGGGACAGGGAGATACGGAGACCTTGGGATATGGGGACATTAGGACACTGGGGGGCATGGGGACCCTGGGACAGGGGGACAGGAGAACACGTGGCAGTTGGGCCCTGGGTGCCACCACAGGCACAGGCACCCGGGGACCGGGGGACACCGAGGGGCCGCGGAGGCGGCACCGGCCCGGCCGGAGCCCCAGGCCTTTGTTTACACCGCCGCCATCTTTGCCCTCAACATGGCGGCGCCCGCAGCGGCCTCACGGCGGGGGCGGGCCGGGCTCTCCGGCCGCAGATCCCAAACCCCTCCGGGACCGGCGGGTCGGGCGGGGGTCCCGCACCCTCGGGAGCGCCCGACCCGGTCCCCACGCCCCTTTCGCCGCCCTCACCGAGCGCCGCCCGCTCCCAACATGGCGCCGCCCTCACCTAAGATGGCGGCGAGGGGCGGTGGAGGCGCCGCGCGCCTCGCCGTCTAAGATGGCGCCGCGCGCGGCCCCGCGCGCTAAGATGGCGGCCGGCCGTGAGGGCGGCCGTGCCCGGCGCCAAGATGGCGGCGCGGCGCGGCGCGGCGCGGCGCCCCGGCCCAAGATGGCGGCGTGAAGCCGGGCCGGGGCCGCGTGAGGGGGGAACTTCCGCCCGAGCCCAAGATGGCGGCGCGGCGGCGCCGTGCGCATGTGCAGGGCCCATGGCGAGACAAGGGGCCGAAGGCGCGCAGGGCCCGAGGCCGAGAGGTACCGGGGGGGGCCGGAGGGGGCCCGGGGGGCGAACCCCGCCGGGAACGGGGACACCGCGACCCCGGGACGGCCCCGGCAGCGCGGAGGGAGCGGCCGCGCCCGCCGGGCCCGCGGGGAGGGGCGGGGGGGCCCGCGGGGGTGACCCCCCCCTCAGGCGCGCGCGGCGGGTTGTCACTGTCACCCCGCGGTTGTGTCCCCTCCCCCCGCTCGGTAACGACCCCCCCCGCCCCACCGTCTGTCGGTGTCACCCCCCCTGCGTGTCCTGTGTGTCCCTCGCCCCCCCCCGCCCCCACTTTGTCACCCCTCTCGTGTCCCCCCCGCCCCGCTGTGGCAGTGTCGCCCCCGTGGTGCCCCCCCCGACTTTGTCACCCCTTTTGTGTCCCCTCCTCTGCCCACCCCGCCCCCCCGCAGTGTCCGTGTCCCCGATCTGTCGCTGTCACCCCTTCGGTGCCCACCCCTCACTTTGTCACCCCCCGCCCCCCCCTCCGTGTCCGCCCCCTCCCCCCCCGGGGTCTCTCCCCCCCCTTCGTGTCACCCCCGCTCCGTCACTGCCACCCCCCGCTCCAGTTTTGTCACCTCCCCTTCCTGTTCCCCCTCCCCTCCCCTCCCCTTGTGTCCCCCCCCTTGGGGCTGTCACTGTCACCCCCTCTTGGTGTCACCCCCCCCCCAGTCACTGTCACCCTCCTTCGTGTCCCCCCCTCCTCTGTCACCCCGCTAAATGTCCCCCCCGGGTTGTCACTGTCCCCCCTGCCACCCCCATCTGTCACCCCCTCCCAGGGACCCCCAACTTGTCACCTCCCCCAGGAAATGGTGACAAGGGACAACCGGTGTGACAGGGAGGGGGGGCCGTGGTGTCCCCAGGCCTGGTGACAGTGGGGACACTGAGGGTGTCCCCGCCGGGGGGAGGTTACGGCCACCTCGGGGGGACCCCAGAGTGTCACCCTGGGGGAGCTGGTGGCTTTGGGGACAAGTCATGCGGGTCAGGGGACGCGTTGTCACCTGGGATGGAGCGGGGGCAGTGGGGGGACACCTGCCAGTGTGGCAGTGGCTGGTGACAGGTGGCCCTTGGTGGTGGCCAGTGACTGGTCACAGTGGCCAGTGGCCCATCGTGGTGGCCAAAGTCTGGTCAGGGTGGCTGGTGTCCCCGTCCCAGTGTCCCCATCCCATTGTCCCTTCCCGCTGTCCCCATCCCGGTGTCCCCTCCTGGTCCTGTCTCCGTGTCCCAGTTCCTGTTCCCATCCCTCACCCCCTGTGACCCCATGTCCCTGTCATGTCCCTGTCCTGTCCTTGACCCCCTGTCCCTGACCCCTCGGTGTCCCTGTCACCCTGTCCCTGCACCTGTCCCCCCTTGTCCCTCAATGCCTGTCCCCATGTCCCTGTCCCCGTCCGTGTGTCCCTGTCCTGTCCCCATCCCCTTGTCCCTGTCCCCACCCCTGGATCTGTGTCCCCATGTCCCTGGCCCCAGTGTCCCTATATCCTGGTGTCCCCCTGACCCTGCTGTCCCCCTGTCCCTGATGTCCCCGTGTCCCCCTGTCCCCGTGTCCCTGATGTCCCCGTGTCCCTGATGTCCCTGCTGTCCCTGCTGTCCCCCTGTCCCCCTGTCCCTGATGTCCCCGTGTCCCTGATGTCCCCGTGTCCCCCTGTCCCCATGTCCCTGATGTCCCTGCTGTCCCTGCTGTCCCCGTGTCCCTGCTGTCCCCCTGTCCCTGCTGTCCCCATGTCCCTGATGTCCCCCTGTCCCTGCTGTCCCCCTGTCCCTGCTGTCCCCGTGTCCCTGATGTCCCCGTGTCCCCGCAGGGCTCTGAAGGCCGTGAGGCTGCTCTGCTCCCGCCCCGCTGATGCCCGAGGGAGCCGAGCCATGAAGGGGTGAGTGGGACCCCAAAACTCACCTGGGACCCCCAAATCTGCTCTGAGACCCCAAAACTCACCTGGGACCCCCAAATCTGCTCTGAGACCCCAAAACTCTCTGACCTGGGACCCCAAAATCTGCTCTGGGACCTCTCAAGAAGATCTGGGACCCCCAAAATGGCTCCAGGACCCCCTAAAACTGCCCCAGGACCCCCCCCTCCAACTGATCTGGGACCCCAAAATGTCCCCAAGCCCCCCTCAAACTACCCCAAGATCCCCTCCTCAAGAGCCCCCCTGCTCTGGGACCCCCCAAAACTGCCCTGTGAGGTGGGGGGGGGGGGTGTCCCAGGTTTGGGGTTTTGGGGGGGGTTTTGGGGGGCTCAGGGACCCCCCCTGAGTGTGGCCTGGCCCCCACCCCAGGCAGCAAAAAGCAGCCGAGACGGAGGAGGGGACGGTGCAGATCCAGGAAGGTGAGGGGGGTCCCCGGAATTGGGGTCTGGGGGTTGGGGGTCTTTGAGGGGGGTTTGGGGTCTTTGGGGGAGTTTGGGGAGGGATTTGGGGGAGTTATGGGGGGAGATTCGGGGTTTTTGGGGGGTTTATGGGAGGATCAGTGGGGATAGGGGGGATTTGGGGGAGCTATAGGGGGATTAGGGGTTTGGGGGGTTATGGGGCGTTAGGGGAGGTTTTGGGGTCTTTGGGGGTTTTCCGGGGTTTATGGGGGGATTCTGGGGGGGTCTTTGGGGTTTGGGAGGGAGGGTGAGGGGGGCAGTGCTGCCCCCTCTCCATTCCCCCTCCCCATTTGGGGTGTCCCCTCCCCAGTTTGGGGTTCCCTCCAAATCCCATGGACCCCCCCCGTCCCCAGTTTGGAGTGTGCCCCCTCCCCAATTTTGGGGGCGTGTCCCCCATTTGGGGGCGTGTCCCCATTTTGGGGGCGTGTCCCCGTTTGGGGGCGTGTCCCCATTTGGGGGCGTGTCCCCATTTTGGGGTGTCCCCTCCCCGTTCCGGGCGTGTCCCCAGTGCCGGTGTCCCCAGGCTCGGTGGCCACCGGCGAGGACCCCACCAGCGTGGCCATCGCCAGCATCCAATCGGCCGCCACCTTCCCCGACCCCGGCGTCAAGTATGTGTTCAGGACCGAGGGCGGCGGCACGCAGGTACCGCACCTGGGCGCACCTGGGCACACCTGGGCGGGGCTTGGATACACCTGGGATACACCTGGGCACACCTGGGATACACCTGGGCAGGGCTTGGGTACACATGGGGTACACCTGGGGTACACCTGTGCACACCTGGGTACACCTGGGATACACCTGGGTGCACCTGGGATACACCTGGGCACACCTGGGTACACCTGGGCACACCTGGGATACACCTGGGCAGGGCTTGGGTACACTTGGGCACACCTGGGTACACCTGGAGGGGCTTGGGTACACATGGGGTACACCTGGGGTACACCTGTGCACACCTGGGTACACCTGGGATACACCTGGGCATACCTGGGATACACTTGGGATACACCTGGGCGCACCTGGGATACACCTGGGCGCATCTGGGATACACTTGGGATACACCTGGGCGGGGCCTGGATACACCTGGGTACACCTGGAGGGGCTTGGGCACACCTGGGATACACCTGAGTGTCCCACCTGTCCCCGGTGATGCAGGTGGTGACACCGAGGGGTTTGGGGTCTCAGTCTCACCTGTCCCACCTGTCGCAGGTGATGTACCGGGTGATCCAGGTGGCTGACGGGCAGCTGGACGCGCAGACCGAGGGCACGAGCGCCATCAGCGGCTACCCGGCCACACAGTCCATGACACAGGTGTGTCACCTGGCCACGCCCCTGCCACACCCCCTCCTCTGTCACCTGTGCCCTGCCCAGTCCATGACACAGGTGTGTCACCTGGCCACGCCCCTGCCACACCCCCTCCTCTGTCACCTGTGCCCCACCCAGTCCGTGACACAGGTGTGTCACCTGGCCACGCCCCTGCCACACCCCCTCCTCTGTCACCTGTGCCCCGCCCAGTCCGTGACACAGGTGTGTCACAGGGCCACGCCCCTGCCACACCCCCTCCTCTGTCACCTGTGCCCCGCCCAGTCCATGACACAGGTGTGTCACCTGGCCACGCCCCTGCCACACCCCCTACTCTGTCACCTGAGCCCCGCCCAGTCCATGACACAGGTGTGTCACCTGGCCACGCCCCCCTGTTCCCCTGTCTCACCTGTGTCCCGTTCCCCACCTGTGTCACTTGTGCCCCACCCAGGTGACGACTCAGGTGCATCATGAGGCCACGCTCCTGCCACACCCCTTACCCCACCTGTGCTGGGCGGTGAGCCAGGTGCATTGTGGGGTGTGGCTGTTCCTGTCCCACCTGTGCCCTGGGCCTCACCTGTCCCACCTGTCCCTCACCTGTCCCACCTGCCTCACCTGTATCCCACCTGTCCCTCACCTGTCCCCCCGTCTCACCTGTCCTATCTGCCTCACCTGTGTCCCACCTGTCCCCCACCTGCCTCACCTGTCCCACCTGTCATACCTGCGCAGGCGGTGATCCAGGGCGCCTTCACCAGCGAGGACGCGGTGGAGACGGAGGCGGCGCCCACCGAGACCCACTACACCTATTTCCCCGCCGCGGGCGTGGCCGACGGCGCCGCCGCCACCGCCGCCACCGCCGTGGTCACCACGCAGAGCTCCGAGGCGCTGCTGGGCCAGCCCACGCCCACAGGTGAGCCCCGGGCACCTGGGCGGGGTCTGGGGGCACCTGGGCGGGGTCTGGGGGCACCTGGGCGGGGTCTGGGGGCACCTGGGTGGGGCTTGGGGGCACCTGGGAGGGGCTTGGGGGCACCTGGGAGGGGTTTGGGACTCACCTGTATTGGGTTGGGATCACGTGCGCATGCATTTGGGGTCTCAGGTGTGGGACTGGGGTCTCACCTGTGCGTTTTGGGTCTCACCTGTGCGTTTTGGGGCTCCAGGGCAGTTTTTCGTGATGATGTCACCACAGGAGGTGCTCCCGGGGGGGGCCCAGCGCTCCATCGCCCCCCGCGCCCACCCCTACTCCCCGTGAGTACACACCTGGGCACACCTGGATACACCTGGGGACACCTGGGGTACACCTGAGACACACTTGAGACACACGTGGGTATACCTGGGACACACCCAGCTGTACCTGGACACACCCAAACACACCTGGGACACACCAGGGATACACCGGGGACACATCTGGGAGACGTCCAGCCATACCTGGACACACCTGGGCTCACCTGGGGCACACCTGGGCACACCTGTGTGCATTCAAACACAGCTGGGACACACTCAGCCATATCTGGGGCACACCTGGGGCACACCTGGGGCACGCCCAGCCGTACCCGGGCACACCCAGGCCACACCTGTCCCCACCTGTGCCCCCTCCCCGCAGGAAGTCGGAGGCTCCGCGAGCCACGCGGGACGAGAAGCGCCGGGCACAGCACAACGAAGGTACCGGGGACCCCCGGGACCCCCGCCCGCCCGGGGGCACCCCGACCCCACAGGGGGAACCCCGACCCCAAAGGGGGCACCCCGACCCCAAAGGGGAACCCCGACCCCACAGGGGGAACCTGACCCCACAGGGGGAACCCCGACCCCACAGGGGGAACCCGACCCCAAAGGGGAACCTCGACCCCACAGGGGGAACCTGACCCCACAGGGGGATCCTGACCCCAAAGGGGGAACCTGACCCCACAGGGGAACCCTGACCCCACAGGGGGAACCCCGACCCCACAGGGGAACCCTGACCCCACAGGGGGACCCCGACCCCATGGGGGGAACCCTTACCCCACAGGGGGAACCCCGACCCCACAGGGGAACCCTTACCCCACAGGGGGAACCCCGACCCCACAGGGGGAACCCCGACCCCACAGGGGGGGACCCCAATCCCAGGGGTCACCCCAATTCCCAATGCCCCCAATTCCCCCGTTGTCCCCAATCCCCATTCCCGTTGGGAATCCCCCGCTGTTCCCCCCCCGTGTCGCAGTGGAGCGCCGGCGCCGGGACAAGATCAACAACTGGATCGTGCAGCTCTCCAAGATCATCCCCGACTGCTCCATGGAGAACACCAAATCCGGACAGGTGCCAGCCCCGCCCCGCCCCGCCTGGGGGGATACGGGGGTCCCGGGACCCCCCGGGTGACCCCCGAGTGACCCCCGAGTGACCCCTGATGACCCCCCGAGTGACCCCCGAGTGACCCCCGGTGACCCGGTGCCCCCGCGTTGCAGAGCAAGGGCGGGATCCTGTCCAAGGCCTGCGATTACATCCAGGAGCTGCGGCAGAGCAACCTGCGCCTGAGCGAGGAGCTGCAGGGCCTGGACCAGCTGCAGATGGACAACGAGGTGCTGCGCCAGCAGGTGGGACTGGGAGCACCGGGGGATGTTTTGGGGTCCTGGTGGATGTTTTGGGGTCCCGGTGGATGTTTTGGGGTCCTGGTGGGTGTTTTGGGGTCCCGGTGGATGTTTTGGGGTCCCCCACACGCAGGTGGAGGAGCTGAAGAACAAGAACCTGCTGCTGTGGGTCTGGGTCACTGGGCTGTACTGGGCTGTACTGGGCTGTACTGGGAGGGCACTGGGAGGGCACTGGTGGATATTTTGGGGTCCCGGTGGGTGTTTTGGGGTCCCGGTGGATGTTTTGGGGTCCCCCACACGCAGGTGGAGGAGCTGAAGAACAAGAACCTGCTGCTGCGGGCGCAGCTGCGCCAGCACGGGCTGGAGATCGTCATCAAGAACGACACCCACTGACCCCCCAACCCCCCCGGGACCCCCCGAAACACCCCCAGAGCCACCCCCGGCACCCCCAAAAACCCCCAAACCGCCCCTCCCCCACCCCAACCCCCCCTCCCCCCCCGAATCCCCCAAACCCCCGGCAGCCCCTCCCCCACCCCGCGCTCGGTTCTGCCCCTCCCCCCCCCCAAATCATGACCGTGTGGCCCCTCCCCCACCCCTCCCCACCCCCCCCGTGTGGTCTCGGGGGGCTCCGAGACCCCTCCCCCCCCCCCCAAATTCCTCAAATTCCCCCCAAAATCCCTTCAAGTGTCGCCCCTCCCCCACGCTCTCGGCCCAGTGGGCGCCGCCCCTCCCCCACCCCCCCTAAAAATTTTGGGACCCCTCCCCCCCCTCAATGTTGCCCCTCCCCCCCTCCCCCAGGGATTTGGGGTCTCCCCTCCCCCCGCGGCCCCCAGGGGTGGGGTTTGGGCTTTGGGGGAGGGGATTTTGGGGGGATTTTTGGGGGTGTTGGGACCCCTCCCCCTCGCTCCCCTCCCCCACCCCTCCCCCTCTTTTTTGCCCCTCCCCCCTCCCCCTCCCCCCACCGCGGGGTTTTGGGATTTTTTTTTTTTTTAAGTCTCGGAATTGCAAAAAAAAAAAAAGGAAAAAAAAAAAAAAACCAAAAAAAAAAAAGAAAAAAAATTCCAGGGAAACCGAAAACGGAACAAAAAAAAGCAAAAGCGGAAAAGAAATAAAAAAATAGGGATTTGTTTTTTGTTTTTTTTTTTTTTTTTCAGGTCCTTCCCAAGCCCCAAAGGGACCCCAAAGTTCCCCTGAAACCCCCAAAGGGACCCCAAAATTCTAAATAAAAAAAAATCCCTGAAAAAATCCCTGATTCCATCGAGGAAACCCCAAAAGTGCCAGGAATTCCCCAAAATCCCCTGGATCCACCCAGGGAACCCGAAACTCCCTGATCCCCACCGGGAACCCCAAAGTGCCCGGAACGCCCCCGGGGGACCCCGAGACCCCCCGGGGCCTCCCGGGCCTGGGCTGTACTGGGGGGCACTGGTCCGAACTGGGAGCACTGGGGGTCAGTCCGGGGTCACTGGGGGTCAGTCCGGGGTCACTGGGGTCAGATCGGGGTCATTGGGGGGACACTGGTCCAAACTGGGAGCACCGGGCAGGCACTGGGGGTGACTGGTGGTCACTGTAGGGGTCACTGGTTTGTACTGGGGGTCACTGGGGGGTCACTGAGGGGTCAGTGATGGTCATTGAGGGGTCACTGGGGGGTCAGTGATGGTCACTGGGGGGTCACTGAGGGGTCAGTGATGGTCACTGAGGGGTCACTGGGGGGTCACTGAGGGGTCAGTGATGGTCATTGAGGGGTCACTGGGGGTCACTGGTCCGAACTGGGAGCCCCGGACGGGCCCTCAGCGCCCCCTGCCGGCCGAGCCTGCCCGGTCGCCATGGCAACGCCGGGCCGCGCCCACCCCTCCGCGCGTTCCCATTGGCCAGAAGTTGCGGTACGCTCTCCCATTGGCCGCCGCTCCCCGCCCTGTCCGCGCCCCTCCCTCCAGCCAATCAAACCGCGGGGGCGGGACCGGCTAGGCCAATCAGCGGTCGCCTCTTTGAACTGACAGGCGGGACAAGCAATAAACACGGGGAGGGGGCGTGGCCGCGCAGCACCTGGCGGGGTCGGGCGTGGCCTCCCCGCTGGTGGGCGTGGCGGGGGCGGGGCCTGGCGGGGCGGGGCGGGGCGCACCTGGCGCGGGGCGGCGGCGGCGCCATGGCGGGAGCGGAGCGGGGCCACCGGCACCGGGGACACCGGGAGCGCCCCCCCGGGCCGGGCCTGCGGCTGCTGCTGCTGCTGCTGGGGGGGCTCGGTGAGTGCGGGGGGGCGGGAACTGGGGAGGGGGCTCCGGGAACCGGGGGGGGGGGTCCGGGAGGTACCGGGGGGTGCTCGGGAAATGGGGGGCTCGGGGTCGGGGGGCTGCGGTGGGAGGGAGGGGTCGGTGGGTAGCGGGGAGGGCTCGGGAAGGGGCGGGGGTCGTTACCGGGGGGCACGTGGGGAGCGGGCGGGGGAAGTTCGGTACCGGGGGAGGGGTCTGGGGTCCCCCGGGGGGGTCAGGACCGGGCCGGGGTCACCGGAGGGGCTTCGGGGAAGGTGGGCGGGGTCCCCCGGATCGGTCCCGGTCGAGATCCCGGTGGGTCCCACGTGGCGCCGCCGGTCCCGGGGGGTCCTCAGGCACCGTGGTGGTACCGGGGAGGGTTTGGAGCCGCTCCCGGTACCGGAGAGGCGATGGGACCCCCCCAGATGGGTGCCCGGGCGGTGCCGGTACCGAGGGGGTCTCGGTGGTTCCGCTCCAGGTTCGCACCGGGAGCGGCCCGGGATCCCCCGGTTCGGGGGTCACTGCCAGGGGGATCGGCGGCCCCGGGACCCCCCAAACTCCCGGAGACCCCCGCGGGCAGCCCCGGGATTTGGGGGGTCCCGGCACCTCCGGGCCCCCCGGGTTTGGGGGATTTGGGGGGGTCCCGGGGTTCCGGCGGCGCATCCGGAGCGGAGGCACCGGGAGCGGCGCCGGGAATGGCGGTGGCGGCGGTGGCCTTCCTGTCCCCTCCATTGTCCTCGGCAATCCCGGGATTAACCCGATCCCGCCTGCCTCGGACCCGCCTGAGTCGGGACTGACCCCATCCCGGGTTATTGGACCCGAACCGGGTCGGGATTAACCCGATCCCAAATGGTTCGATCTGAAGCAGACCGGGTTCAACCCAATCCCGGGTTATTTGGACCCGAAACCGGTCGGGATTAACCCGGTCCCGGTTGATTTGGACCCCAGTTGGCTCGGGACTAACCCGAGCCTAAACCTGGTCCTGGATCAGGGGTTGGGAATTACCTGAGCCCGCTTGGTTTGGACCCAAACCGGGTCGGGATTTCCCCGATCCCGGCGGATTTAGGCGCGGTCCTGGCAGGACCCGACTCCCGGCCGGGTCCCCATCCTGGATTTAACTCCCCAAATCCACCCGAACACCCCCAAAATCCCTGAGCCGCTCCGGGCCGGGCTCCCACGGCATTCCCCGACCCCAAATCCCCATTTTCCCACCCTTTCCCCCCCCAAAATCCCGATTTTTTTTCCCCCCCAAATCCCCAATTTTTCCTCCCCAAATCCCGAGTTTTCCTCCCCAAATCCCGAGTTTTTCTCCCCAAATCCCAACTTTCCTCCCCAAATCCCAACTTTCCTCCCCAAATCCCGCTTTTCCCGCCCGGGTTTCGCTTGGCAGCCGCTCGGGGTACAAAGGTGGCGCAGGAGGGTGGCGGCCCAGGCGTTCCCGGCGACATTCCCGGGGACATTCCCGCTTGGAATGAGTCACCGGCGCCACCCCCGGCACCGGGGATGTCCCGGCCGCGGGGATGCGACACCGAGGGAGGGGGCGGAATCGGGATTTGGGGGGGAAAAAATCGGGATCTGGGGAGAAAACCCGGGATTTGGGGGAGAAAAATTGGGGGTTTGGGTGGGGGGAATTGGGATATGGGGGGAAAAGGATCGGGATTTGGGGGGGAAGTCGCAAATCTTCCGCAAATCGGGGGGGGTGACACCGGGGGGTGACACCGGGGTGGCCGCGCACGCGGAGCTCGGGGAATTGCGACATTTCCCGGGGCCGCTTCCCTGCGAAACTGGGCAGAAACTGGGCAGGGCCCGAGTGCCCGGACGGGATTTTCCGGTCCCGGTGACCGTGCCCGGGGCTCCCGGTGACCTCCCGGTGCCTCAGCCCCGCTCTCCCCCGGCAGCCGCGCTGGCCGGAGCCCAGGTGACCTCGGAGGACAAGGAAGTGCCCGAGCACAAACGTGAGTGTCCCCGGTGTCCCCGCGGTGTCACCCGGCCCCGGCACCGCCCAGGGGTGGGGGCTGCACCTTGGGGGGGGTTGGGGGGGGTTCGGTTTGGGGTCAGCCTGGCTTGGGTGGGTCCAGTTCGGGGGGATCCCAGTTCAGGGGGATCCTGGCTTTGGGATGATCCCTGATCAGGGTGGTCCCGGTTCAGGGTCAGCCCAGTTTGGGGTGGTCCTGGTCTGGGCTGATCCCAGTTCTGGGCTGACCCTGGTTCTGTCTGACCCCGGTTCTGTCTGACCCCGGTTCTGGTTCTGTCTGGTCCCGGTCCCGGTCCCGCAGCCGTGGAGATCCCGTGCGCCGCCTTCCGCTCGGGCAGCAGCCCCCGGATCGAGTGGAAGTTCCAGAGGGGCTCCTCCCTGGTGCTGATCTACTACGGGGGGGAGCTCACAGGTACCGGGGACACCGGGGGACACCGGGGGACACCGGGGACACTGGGGACACCGGGGGACACCGGGGACACTGGGGACACTGAGGGACACCGGGGGACACTGGGGGACACCGGGGACAGTGGGGACAGTGGGGGGCAATGGGGACAGCGGGGGACACTGGGGATAACAGGGACAGTGGGGAGACCCTGAGCTCATGGGCACATTGAGGGGCCCTGTGGGGACACTGGGGGGGTTCCCGTGGTGTCCCTGCTCTGTGTCCCTGTGGGTCCCTGGGGTGTCCCCGCGGTGTCCCCGCCACGTCCCCGCGTGTCCCCAGAGCCGTACCGGGCCCGCGTGCAGTTCTCGCGCACGTCCATCCGCTTCCAGTCGGTGACGCGGGAGGACAGCGGGCGCTACATCTGCGAGGTGGTGGGGGATGGCAGCCACATCGCCAAGTCCGAGGTCAACCTCATCGTCCAAGGTGAGCCCACCCCGTCCCCAGCCCTGTCCCTGTCCCCACGGCTGTCCCCAGTGCCATGTCCCCATGTCCCCCTGCCCTGTCCCTGTCCCCATGCCCTGTCCCTGTCCCTATCCCTGTCCTGTCCCTGTCCCTGTCCCCACAGCTGTCCCCATGCCATGTCCCCATGTCCCCTGCCCTGTCCTTGTCCCCGTGCCCTGTTGCTGTCCCTGTCCCCGTGCCTGTCCCTGTCCTCACGGCTGTCCCCATGCCATGTCCCCATGTCCCCCTGCCCTGTCCCTGTCCCCAGTGCCATGTCCCCATGTCCCCTGCCCTGTCCCTGTCCCCATGCCATGTCCCTGTCCCCGTGCCCTGTCCCTGTCCTTGTCCCCACGGCTGTCCCCAATGCCCTGTCCCTGTCCCTATCCCTGTCCTGTCCCCGTGCCCTGTCCCTGTCCCGGTGCCCTGTCCCTGTCCCCACGGCTGTCCCCGTGCCCTGTCCCTGTCCCCATGCCCTGTCCCTGTCCCCGTGCCCTGTCCCTGTCCCCATGCCCTGTCCCTGTCCCCGTGCCCTGTCGCTGTCCCTGTCCCCACGGCTGTCCCCGTGCCCTGTCCCTGTCCCCATGCCCTGTCGCTGTCCCCTTGCCATGTCCCTGTCCCCATGCCCTGTCGCTGTCCCCTTGCCATGTCCCTGTCCCCATGCCATGTCCCTGTCCCATGTCCCTGTCCCCATGCCCTGTCCCTGTGCCCTGTCCCTGTCGCTGTCCCCATGCCATGTCCCTGTCCCCATGCCATGTCCCTGTCCCCATGCCCTGTCGCTGTCCCCGTGCCCTGTCGCTGTCCCTGTCCCCAGTGCCATGTCCCCATGTCCCCTGCCCTGTCCCTGTCCCCAATGCCCTGTCCCTGTCCCCAATGCCCTGTCCCTGTCCCCATGCCCTGTCGCTGTCCCCGTGCCCTGTCGCTGTCCCTGTCCCCACGGCTGTCCCCTCGCTGCCCGCAGTGCCCCCCGGGAAGCCGCTGGCCCACGTTCCCAGCTCGGCCACGGTGGGCGCGCGGGCGGTGCTGCGCTGCTCCGAGAGCCAGGGCTCGCCGCCGCCCACCTTCCGCTGGTACAAGGACGGCACCGAGCTGCCGCAGGACCCGCGGGCCAGCCCCGCCTTCCGCAACTCCTCCTACAGCCTGGACCCGCGCACCGGGGAGCTGGTCCGTGCCTGGGGGCACCCAGCTGCCCCCGCCCCCCCCGCCCCTTTCCCCTTTTTCCTGCCCTTTTCCCAGTTTTCCTCTCCCTGTTCCCCATTTCCTGCCCTTTGTCCTCTCCCTTTCACCTTTTCCTGCCCCCTCTTCCCCCTTTTTCCCATTTCTCCCCCTAATTTCCCCCTTTTCCCCCCATTTTTCCCCATTTCTCCCCCTAATTTCCCCCTTTTCCCCCCATTTTTCCCCATTTCTTTCCCTAATTTCCCCCTTTTCCCCCATTTTTCCCATTTCTCCCCCCATTTCCCCCCTTTTTCCCCAATTTCCCCCCTTTTCCTTCCCCATTTCCTCCCTCTTTCCCCCCGGTTTTTTCCCCGATTTCCCCGGTTTTTGCCCCGTTTTTCCCCCGTTTGACCCCCGCCCCGTTGCAGGTGTTTGAGCCGGTGGGGGGCTGGGACACGGGCGATTATCACTGCGAGGCCTCCAACAACGTGGGCACCCCGCAGAAATCCGACGTGTTCCGCATGGAAGCCAGTGAGGAGCCCCGCCCCCTTCCCCGGGCCCCGCCCCCCGGGCGTGGCCTCGTTAATTATGTTAATGAGCCCCAGGATTAGCGGGAATGAGGACGGAGTGGGAGGCAGCGGGGGTCCCAACCCCGTTTGGAGCTGGGAATCCCAAAATTCCCGCTGGGATCCGCTCCCTGAAGGGATCCAGCCGCTCTCCGGGTGGATCTGACCTCAATCCCAGCCCCACTTAGATCCAGAAATTCAAAAATTCCTGCTGGGAGCTGCTCCCCGCCAGCCCTGATCCCAGCCCCACCTGGGTTTGGGAACCCCAGAATCCCCACTGGGATCCCCCTTCCTGCTGAGATCCAACCCCAATCCCAGGGGATCCCCCAATCCCAGGGGATCCCCCCAATCCCGTAGGATCCCCCCGATCCCAGGGAATCCCCCTGACCCCATGGGATCCCCCCGATCCCAGGGAATCCCCCCGATCCCAGGGAATCCCCCTGACCCCATGGGATCCCCCCAGTCCCAGGGAATCCCCCTGACCCCATGGGATCCCCCCAGTCCCAGGGAATCCCCCCGATCCCAGGGAATCCCCCTGACCCCATGGGATCCCCTGTCCCATCCCGCAGGCGAGGTGAACGTGGGCGGCATCGTGGCCGCCGTGGTGCTGCTGCTCCTGGTGCTGGCGCTCGCCGGCTTCGGGATCTGGTTCGCCCACAGCCGCGGCTACTTCGGCAGTGAGTGACTGGGAGGGACTGGGAGGGACTGGGGGGGACTGGGAGAGACTGGGAATGGACTGGGAGTGACTGGGATGGACTGGGATGGATTGGGAAGGACTGGGAATGACCCCACGCCCATGGGAGTGTCCTGGGAACGGCCCCATGCCCCCAGGTGTGTCCCCGGGTGTGTCCCCGGGTGTGTCCCTGGGTGTGTCCCCAGGTGTGTCCCTAGGTGTGTCCCCAGGTGTGTCCCCGGGTGTGTCCCCGGGTGTGTCCCTGGGTGTGTCCCCGGGTGTGTCCCCGGGTGTGTCCCCAGGTGTGTCCCCATGTCCGTCCCTCTGTCCCCTCCCCTGATCCCCGTTTTTTTTCCCTTTTTTTTTTCCAGAAAAAGCAGAGTGAGTGCCACCAGAGCCACCCCTTCCAGGCCATCCCCCCCCACCCCGGTGTCCCTTTGCTGTCACCCCCGGTGCCACCCTGGTGTCCCTTGGAGGGGACACGGGGTGGGGGGGGTGGCAGGTCCCCAACTCCGGTTTTCCCGCAGCAGCGGCGGGAAGAAGGTGATTTACAGCCAGCCCTCGCGGCGCAGCGAGGTGAGGACACCGCGGGGACACCGGGGACACCGCGGGGACATCGTGGGGACATCGCGGGGACACCGCGAGCTGCCACCGCCCTGCAGGGGGCGCAGCGGGGCCGGTGTCCCCAGTGTCCCTTGGCGGGGTGGGGATAGCGGGGTGGGGGTGTCACCGGTGATGTCCCCACTGGTGTCCCCGTGTCACCAGTAATGTCCCTGTGTCCCCATTGATGTTCCCATTGATGTCCCTGTTAATGTCCCATCCCTGTCCCCTCGCTGTCCCCTCACTGTCCCCGTGTCCCCAGGGCGAGTTCAAGCAAACCTCCTCCTTCCTGGTGTGACGTCGCCCCCTGGCGGCCTCCCGGACACTGTTCCCGCGAGATTTTCCCCGCGAGATTTTCCCCGCGGGATTTCAGCGCCTCCGCCCCCCCCGCTGCCTCCGCCGCCGCCGGGACCCGCGGGGTCCCCGTGCCCCCCTTTGTGTCCCTTTGTCCCCTCTTTGTGTCCCCTTTGTACCCCCCTTTGTGTCCCTTTGTCCCCTCTTTGTGCCCCCCTTTGTGTTCCTTTGTCCCCCTGTGTCCCCTCCTTGTGCCCCTCTTGTCCCCCGCACTGTTCCCTTCCCTTGTCCCCCATTGTCCCCATCACTCCCCCTTGTTGTCCCCCCCTTGTCCCCTCCCTGTCCCCTTTGTCCCCCGCCTTGTCCCCCCTCCCCCCCCGCTCCCGCCCTCCGTTGTCCCCAGGGGGGGCTCTGGGAGGGGACAGGGCTGGTGCCACCAGGTGGGGACAGGTGTCCCGCTGGTCCCAGTGGCCCCCCCGTACTGGGAGCGTGGGGGGGTACTGGAAATAAACTTGTGTCCTTTACCCGGCCTGGTGACACTGGGGGGGACACTGGGGGGACCCTGGGGACATTGAGGTGACATTAGTGGATGCCTGGGGACATTGGAGGGACCCTGGGGACATTGGGGTGGGGGGGGCGGGGGCTGAGGGGACTCTGGGGACACTCTAGGGACACTGGGGACACAGTGGGGACATTGGAGGAGGTCGAGGGGGACCCTGGGGACTGGAGGGGACCCTGAGAGTCACCGAGGAACCCCGGGGGGGCATTTGGGGACATTTGGGGGGGGTCCCTGGGGGCTGAGGGGACACTGGGGACATCGGGGACACCCCCCACCATCGACGTCACCTTTATTGAACTCCTGCCCCTCCCCCCCGGCCCCAAACCGAGCTCGGGCCCCCCCGGGGTGGGGGGGGAGGGGCGGCTTTTGGGGGGGTCCCGGGTTTGGTGGAGGGGGGGGTCCCGCTCCTTCCTCATTATCGACACCTTTAATTAGTGGCACTAATTGCCCCGGCGCGGGGGGGCCGCGTTAATTGCGGGGTCTACGTTAAGCAGCAGCGACGGGCGGGGGGAGGGGACCCCGGCCCGGGGGGGAGGGAGGGGGGAGGGGACACGGTGGCCGATTATCGGTGACACCCCCGAGGGGACCCCCCGGCACCGCCCGGATTTGGGAGGGGGGGGGGACAGGGAGGGGGGTCCAGCGCTTGGGGGGGTGGGGGGGGCTCGGGGGGCGTCTCCTGCCTCAGTTTCCCCTGGGAGCGGGGGGAGCAGCGGCCCCCTGGGGACTGGTGGCACCTCCGGGGGTTGGTGGCACTTTCGGGGTGGTGGCACTGCCAGGGGTTGGTGGCACCTCCGGGGGTTGGTGGCACTTTGGGTCACCAGGGACCCGTGTCACCTCCAGGGATTGGTGACATCCTGGGGCTGGTGGCACCTCCAGGGGCTGGTGGCACCTCCAGGCACCGGTGGAATCTTGGCCGGTGGCTCTGCTGGGCATTGGTGACACTTTTGGTGGCACCACGGGGCCGGTGGCACCTGCAGGCACTGCTGTCACTTTGGGGCTGGTGGCACCTCCAGGTGTTGGTGACACCTCCAGGGGCTGGTGACACCACCAAGGCTGGTGACACCACCAAGGCTGGTGATGCCACCAGGGGCTGGTGACAGTTCCAGGGCTGGTGGCACCTCCAGGCATTGGTGTCCCATTGAAACTGATGAAAACTCCAAACTTGGCAACGCTTCCAGACTTGGTGACACTCTGAGACTGGTGGCACCTCCAGGTGCTGGGGACACCTTCAGGGTTGGTGGCACCTTCAGGGCTGGTGACACTTCCAGGGCTGGTGGCACTCTGAGACTGGTGACACCTCCAGGCACGGCGACACCTCCAGATGTTGGTGTCCCCTTGAACCTGGTGGCACTTCCAGAGCTGGTGACACCTCCAGACATGATGACACCTCCAGGGCTGGTGGCACCTCCAGATGTTGGTGTTCCTTTGGGGCTGGTGGCACCTCCGGGGCTGGTGGCACCTCCAGATGTTGGTGTCCCCTTGAACCTGGTGCCACCTCCAGCCACGGTGACACCTCCAGCATCCACCACCACCCCCTCGCTCCGGTGCCACCCTGGAGGAGCTCCGGTGCCACCCCTCGCTCCGGTGCCACCCCGGTGCCACCCCTCGCTCCGGTGCCACCCCGGTGCCACCGCGCTGCCGACGTCCCCTCCGTGTCCCCCCTCAGACGTTGCTGATGCGGACGCTGAGCGGGGCCCCCTCCCCTTCCCGCTCCGCCTCCCGCAGCGACTCCTCCAGCTTCACCTTCTCGGGGTCCCCGAACCGCACGGCCTCGTGGTGGCAGCAGGGCGCCGCCACCTTCACCACGCGGTCGAAGAGGCTGAAGTCGGCCACGTACTTGCCGCTGGCCGAGAGCGAGATGGCCGGCGTGAACTCGTAGCCCCAGAGGATCTCCTCGGGCAGGTAGGACGTGCGCACCTGGCAGGTGGCGCTGGTGGACTCCACGGTGCCGCTCAGGATGACCACCAGCTCGAAGTCGCCGTCGCCCGAGCGCAGGGACACGTCCCGCAGCGGGCTGGCCTCGTCCACCACGTGGTAGAAGGTCAGTGGCAGGATGAGGAAGGGGCTGTCCGAGGACGTGTCCACCTGGAAGTCCACGTTGAGCTGGTTGAGCCGGACGCTCTCGCCCTCCTTGGTGAGGTGGGTCTGCAGCAGCTTGCCGGTGACCTGGCAGCCGATCAGGAGGCTCTTCCTCATGTTGGCCACGCGGATCATCAGGCAGGTCTTGCCGTCGTGCTGCGCCACCACCGCGTTCTGGCTGAACTTGATGGTCTCGGCGCGCTTCTTGGGCCGCGCGATCTTGGCCAGGAAGGTGCCGGTGATGAAGATCTCCAGGATGGTGGTCAGCACCAGCTGGGTGATCAGCAGCACGATGGCCAGCGGGCACTCCTCGCTGATGTAGCGGAAGCCGTAGCCGATGGTGGTCTGGGACTCCAGGGAGAAGAGGAAGGCGCCGGTCAGCGTGTGCACCTGCATCACGCAGGGCGTGTGGTTGGCGGGCGGCTCGAACTCCAGCAGGTCGCCGTGCGCCGCCGCCACCAGGTACCAGACCACGCCGAAGGCGAACCAGGTGCCGGCGAAGGTGGCGGAGAAGAGCAGGAGCTTGTAGCGCCACTGGAGGTCGATGAAGGTGGTCCAGAGGTCCTTGAGGTACAGGAAGCGCTTGTCGGAGATGTGCTCCATGCGCACGTTGCTGCGGCCATCCTTGGTCAGCACGCGGCGCCGCCGCAGCCCCGGCCCCATCAGCGGGCGGCTGTCGGTCTGCGTGGTCTGGCTGTAGTACACCTTGGTGGAGGACGTCATCTGCGGGGACAGGGGACACCCCGGGGACAGGTCAGGGACGGGGGGGGGCGCCAAAAGGGACATGGGGACAGGTGAGGGACAAAGGGGCATCAAAGGGGACACGGAGACAGGTGAGGGACAGGTGAAGACATCATCTTCAGGGGACATGGGGACAAATGAGGGACGGGGGGGCAGCAGAGGGGACACAGAGACAGGTGGGAGGGCATCAAAGGTGACATGCCATGCATCAGGGACAGGGGGAGGACATCACCTGTGGGGACACGGAGACCCTTGAGAGATGTGTGAGGGACAGGTATAGGGGGGAGTCATCAAAGGGGTGACAGAGGGGACAGATGAGGGACAGATGGAGGGGGTCATCAAGGGGACACGGGGACAGGTGAGGGACAGGTGAGGGCATTATCTGCAGGGACATGGGGACAGGTGAGGGACTGGGGGCGCTTCAAAGGGGACACAGGGACAGGTGAGGGGGTGACAGAGAAGATTGATGGGGAGATGAAAAAGAGGGAGGGATGGATGGATGGATGGATGGATGGATGGATGGATGGATGGATGGATGGACATCTGTGGTGAGAGGTTGGACCCGAGGCTGACCATCTGTGGGGTTGGGGACAGAGGGGACCGAGCTGGGGTGGGGACGGATCTGGAGCTCCTTGGGCAGGTGGGACACACCTGTGGGGATGCGGCAGGGGGGGTGGGCACTGAGGGAAGGTGAGAGACACTCCCTCCCTCAGGTGGGGGCTCATCCCACCCTTGGGGGGGACCGGGGGTGTCATCCCTGTCTGTCCCCATTTCCCTCTGTCTGTCCCTCCAGCCATCCCTCTGTCCATCCCCTCATCTCTCTGTCCATCCCTGTGTCCCTCTGTCCATCCCTCTGTCCATCCCCGTGTCCCTCCGTCCCGCCACGTGCCCCACCCTCCATTCCCAAATCCCTCTGTGTCCCCTCTGTGTCCCCCCCGTCCCCCCCCCGTGTCCTCCCGTGTCCCCCCGGCAGCTCCGGTGGCCGTGGAAGTGTCCCGGGCGTCCGGGAGGAAGAGGAAGGCGATGAATGGGAGGTGACGGGGACAAACGGCCGGGGGCAGCGCCAGGCGCCTCCCCGGTGTCCCCGGTGTCCCCGTGTCCCGCTGTCCCCATCCCAAAAAAGGCCCTTTCAGCCCCCGCCAGCCTCTGGCCCCGCCACCGTTTCCGCCGCGGAAGGGGCAGCGTGCCGGGGACACGGGGACACGGGGACACCGGGAGGTGGTGGCACCACGGGGAGGGCGGGGTGGTCTCCTTGGAGCCCGGTGTCGCCGTGCCGGCCAAAGCCGGGGGACACGGGTGGCACTGCCACCGTCCTGGCTGCGCAGAGAAAGGGCCTGGAAGGGGCGGTGGCAGCCGGGACCGAGGGGACATCGGTGTCCCCAAAGAGGCGACACGGAGCTGCTCCCACCCAGAGGGGCTGTTGGGGGTGCCTGGAGCCCCCCCATGTCCCCCGAGAGCCATCGTGTCCCCACAGCCACACCCCCTCCTCAAGTTCCTGGGGGCGCCCAGGGCCTCCCATTGCCCCCAAACCATCGCGACCCCTATAGCGCCCCCCGTGTCCCCAAAGCCACCGTGACCCCAAAGCCACCGTGTCCCCAAAGCCATCGCTGCCCCCCACCCCCAGCTTTGGGGGTCTCTGCACACCCCAGACCCCTCCCTGCCCCCTTTTTTGGGCCCCCCCCTCCTTCTGCACCCCACCCCCCCCCCCTATTTTCCGTCTCCCCGCCTCATTTTTGGGGTCGCCGCCCCTCCCAGGGCCCCGCGGGGGCCGCGTGCCCCCCGTGCCCCCCGGCCGTGCTCCGGTGGCCGGACACGGCTCGGGACAAGCCGCAGCTTGTTCGCGGTGCCCGCGGCACCACCGGTTACCCATTAACCGCCCCCGACACCCCCCCCGCCCCGTGCCTCAGTTTCCCCTCGGGGTGTTGGTTCTGGTCGCTTTGCGGGGGGGGTGGTCACCGCAGAGGCTCGGCCCTGCATGGGGGGTCCGGGCGGGCGGGGGGGACCCCCAGGGACACGTCCCGGTTCCCCGCGTCCCGCTGGCACCGGCGGCGCGGGCACGGTTCCCACGCCGCGGCGGTGCCAGGCGTGAGCGGGCGCCCCGCCAGCCGCGCCCCCCCCGCCCCCAACTGGGGCGCACTGGGGTAACTGGGATTTGGGGGGGCGGGGGGGGGGACTGGGAGCGGCCACCCCCAGCCCCACGGAGGGGTCCCCCGGTGGAGGAGGGGGGCGTGGGGGGTGCGGGGTGGGCGCGGCGGGGCTGGAGCGGGGGGTGGCGGTGGCGGGGGGGGACAGGGACGGGGACAGGGGACAGTGGGGCCATTGTGCGGCCGGAGCCGAGGTTTCAATGGGGCTGGCGGGGGGACAAAGGCGCTTTGACGGAGCCCTCGTTAAGATGCAGAGCCCCGCGCGCCCGCCACCGCCAGCGCGGGGGTCCCGGGGGGCCCGCGACACCGCCAGGGCCACCGAGGGGGACACTGGGACCCCCCGTCGTTAATGCCACTGCCACCCGGAGGGGCACAGGGACCCCCACTGCCACCCCCACTGCCACCGAGGGGAAAAAGGACCCCCGTGGTTAATGCCACTGTCACCGAGAGGGGCACAAGGACCCCTGCTGCCACCCCCACTGTCACCGAGGGGGCACAGGGACCCCCACTGTCACCCCCACTGTCACCGAGGGGGCACAGGGACCCCCACTGTCACCGCCGCTGCCAGTGCAGGGCCCCGGGGCGCTCCCGACACCACCAGGGCCACCAAGGGTGTCACAGAGCCCCCACTGCCACTGCCACAGCCACCAAGGGGGGAACGGGGATCCCCCTCACGACTGTCACTGTCACCGCGGGGGGGGGGCAGGGACCCACATGAGCAGAGCCACCACCGGTGTGGGGGGCACCAGGACCCTCATCGGTAATGCCACTGTCACCCAGGGGGGCTCAGGGACCCCCATTGCTGCTGTCACTGTCACTGTCACCACACGGGGACCCTGAGGGGCACAGGGACCCCCCATTGCCACTGTCCCCGCAGGGGTCCCCTGACACTGCCATGGCCCCCCCGCGGGGGGCACAGGGTCCCCTGTCACCCACACCCGGGATAACACACCCGGGATAACCCAGATTCCAGGATAACCCACCTGGGACACTCGGGATAACGCACACCTGTGATAACCCGAATTCCAGGATAACCCATTCCCAGGATAATCCACTCCCGGGACAAGCCACGTTTGGGATAACACACACCTGGGATATCCCACACCTGGGTTAACCCACACCTGTGATAACCCAAATTCCAGGATATCCCATTCCCGGGATAATGCACATCCCAGCTCAGGTGGGGGAGGGTCCATCCCAGCAGGGGCTGGGGGACAACACGGGGGGGGCTGGGGGGGGCTGGGGGTGCTGTGAGCGCCCCTCCCCCATCCGCTGTCCCCTCCAGGGCTCCCACGCTGGGGGAGGGGAGAATCCACAGGGAACGGGAACAGCGGGATGGGGACAGGGGGATATGGGGACATTGGGATATGGGGACAGGGGGACATGGGGATATGGAGACAGGTGTATATGAGGACATTGGGACATGGGGACATTGGGATATGGGGACAGGGGGACATGGGACACGGGGACATTGGGACATGGGGACACGGGGACAGGTGTACATGGGAACAGGGGGACATGGGGACATTGGGATATGGGGACAGGAGGACATGGGGATATGGAGACAGGTGTATATGGGGACATTGGGACATGGGGACATTGGGATATGGGGACACGGGGACAGGTGTATATGGGGACAGGGGGACATGGGGACAGGGGGATAAAGGGGCACGAGCCTTGGCGACATGGCAACGTGGGGACATGGGATGAGGATGTGGGGCACAGGGGACACAGGGACATGGGATATAGAGACAGGGGCCTTGGGGACACGGGACCTCAGGATACGGGACATGGGGACGTGGGGCACAGAGTGTTGGGGACACAGGAGAGGGACACAGGGTCAGGGGTACAGGGACACATCGCTGTGGGGCACAGGGACATGGGAATATGGGGACACAGGGATGTGTGGGGACACGGGGACACAGGGACGTGTGATGGTACGTGACTTGGGGACGTGGGGACACCGAGAAATGAGGAGATGGGAATGTGGGACACAAGGATTTTGGGGGCACGGGGATGAGGGACTTGGATTTGGGGACAGAGAGATTTGGGGACAGAGAGATTTGGGGACAGAGGGACGTGGCCTCACAGAGGCTTCTGGGGTGATGGCGACACAGGGACGTGGGGACAACGGGGGCGCGGTGCCACCGGTGGGGGGGGGACAAGGGGGTCACGGGGCTCCCATCTCCGGTGCCGGTGCCATCCCAGCGCCACCGGCCAGCCCCCGGGACCCCCCGGGAGGGGACAGGGGACCCCCGGGGACCCCCCCGGCCGCCCTTACCTTGCTGGGGGTGGCGGTCCCGCGGCGCTCAGCCCGGCCGGCTCCCCATGGGCTTTATGGCTCGGCGGGGCCGCGGCGGCGGGACGGGCACCCCCCCGCCCCCCCCCGCGGAACCGGGGGGGGCCCGGGGCGGGGAGGAGCCGCCGGGGGCGGGCCGGGGGTTAATGGGGTGGAAAAGGAGCCGGCCGGCACCGGGTCACGTTACCGGGCACGGGGGGTGGGGGGCAGGGGGACCCCGCCCGCGGGCACCGGCACCGCAGCGGGGGTCCCGGCGGGGGCACCGGCACCGCAGCGGGGGTCCCGGCGGGGGCACCGGGAGGGAATGCGGGGGTGTCCGGGCATCGCGAGCGGCGCTGGGGGTCCCGGCTGGGTCACCGGAGGGTCCAGGTGGTGATGTCCGGGCACCGTCACCGTCACTTGGGGTCCCGGCGGTGGCACCGGAGGGTGCGGGCACGGTGACCGGACACCGGGGAGTCCCCGTGGCGACACCGTTACCGGGGGAGGGTCCCGACAAGGGCACCCCCTGCCCCACGCGGCCCCCTGGGTCATGTCCGTGTGTCAGTGGGTTTGGTCAGTGTGTCCGTGTGTCCGTGGGTTTGGTCCGTGTGTCCATGGGTGGGCGGTCAGTGTGTCCGTGGGTCAGTGGGTTTGGTCAGTGTGTCCGTGTGTCCGTGGGTGGCTGGTCAGTGTGTCCGTGTGTCCGTGGGTCAGTGTGTCCGTGTGTCCATGGGTGGCTGGTCAGTGTGTCCGTGTGTCCGTGGGTCAGTGGGTTTGGTCAGTGTGTCCGTGGGTGGGCGGTCAGTGTGTCCGTGTGTCCGTGGGTCAGTGGGTTTGGTCAGTGTGTCCGTGTGTCCGTGGGTCAGTGGGTTTGGTCCGTGTGTCCATGGGTGGGCGGTCAGTGTGTCCGTGGGTCAGTGGGTTTGGTCAGTGTGTCCGTGGGTGGGCGGTCAGTGTGTCCGTGTGTCCGTGGGTCAGTGGGTTTGGTCAGTGTGTCCGTGTGTCCGTGCAGCCCCACGCCAGGCCGTGTCCTGGCCGCTCCGGAGGCACAAGGAGCCTTTGTCCGCGCGGGGGGGGAGGGGCGGGCGAGTGACCGCGGGGCCGGGGCTACCGAGGTGGGGGGGGGGGCCGCCAGGAGACCCCGGGCTACTGGGGGCGGGGGGGGCTGGGCAAGGGGGATCCCTGGGCAAGCAGGGGGCCTTGGGGGGGCTCTGGGCTAGCAGTGAGGACCCTTGGCTAGTGGAGGGGAGGGGGGGGCTTGGTTAATGGGGGGGCTGGGCTAGTGATTGGGGGGGTTGGGCTAATGATTGGGGGGGTTGGGCTAGTGATTGGGGGGGGCTGGGCTAATGATTGGGGGGGCTGGGCTAGTGATTGAGGGGGCTGGGCTAATGATTGGGGGGCTGGACTAGTGATTGGGAGGCTGGGCTAATGATTGGGGGGGTTGGGCTAGTGATTGGGGGGGCTGGGCTAATGATTGAGGGGGCTGGGCTAGTGATGGGGGGGCTGGGCTAATGATGAGGGGGCTGGCTTAGAGGTGGGGTGGGGGCTGGGCTAATGACGGAGACCCCTGGGCTAATGACGGGGGGGCCCGAGGGGTGTAGGGGGGGCTGGGCTAGTGACGAGCACCCCCAGGCTCATTGCGGGGGGAGCTGGGCCAGCGAACGGCGGCGCTGGGCTCGTGCGGGGGTGGCTGGGTTAATGAGGAGACCCCTGGGCTAATTAACGATGGGGTGGGGGGGCTGTGATGATTCTGGGGGTGCAGCCGAGCCCAGGGGCGGGGGGCGCTGGGCAAGCGCTGGCCACCCCCGGGCTCGCGATGAGCACCCCCGGGCTATTAATTGGGGGGGGGGGGGGGGCGCTAATTATGGGGGGGTTGTGCTGCTGCTGGTGATGATGATGGTGGGGGCGGAACCGATCCCGGTTTGGTGGGGGGGGGGGCTGGGCTAGCGCTGGCCACCCCCGGGCCAGTTGTCCGTGCTGGGGGGGGGTGGGGTGCCGGGGGGGGGCGGGGGCTCCCGGTATTTTTATCCGCGCGCGGCCGTTGCCGGGGAACGGGGCGGGGGGGCCCGGAGCGCGCGGAGCGAGCGGGGCTGCGGCAGCGGTGAGAGCGGGCGGGGGGCGCGGGGGGGGCGGGGGTTGGACACCCCCCCCCCCGGGCACACGCGTGTGTAAGGGACGGGGGGAGCCCCCCCCCAAACCCGGCTGTGCCCCCCGCCCCCCTTCCGAAAGCGGGGATGGGGATGGGGAAGGGGAGGGGGTTGGGGGTGGTGGTGGCAGGGACCTCCCCCCTCTCCCCCCCCCCCCACTCGGGGCACACGCGTGTGTAAGGGACGGGGAGGGGGGGGGCGGCGTGGGGGCGCGCTCGTGGCCGGGCTGCGCGTGCACGCGCGTGTGCGCGCGCGTTCACCTGCGTGTGACCCGCACACGCGAGTGTGGGGTGGGGGGCGAGTGTGCAAGGGGCCGCTCGGCGCGCGTGCAAGGCCCGGCGGGGCACGCGCGTGTGTTCGTCCGCGCGTGACCCGGCTCCCCGTGCACGCGCCCGTGTTTGTGCCCCGCGTGTCTGTGTGCAGACGCCTGCGTGAGCGTGCAAGGGGGATCCCGGCGAGCGTGCAAGGCCCAGAGGGGGTTGAACGCGCGTGTGTGTGAACACGCGTGTGCACACGGGTGGGCGCGCGTGTTCACGTGCGGCCCAGCTCCCAGTGCACACGTCCCCCCCAGTTTGGGGTCACTCACGCCCTTCCCAGTCCCCCCAGTTTGGTGGGACCATGACCATCCCAGTTTGGGGGTGCAATCTCCCCATTCCCCCTTCCCAGTCCCCCCAGTTTGGCACCTCCATCCCCCCAGTCTGGGGGGCTCCATCCCCCCCACTCCCCCCATCCCAGCCCCCCCAGTCCTCACCCCCCCGTCACCCCTGTCCCCCCACAGCCGCCGCCGATGGCTCAGGACAACGCCGCCTTCTGCGGGGTCCCCGAGGGGGTCCCCACGGGGGTCCCCGCCGAGGCCAAGTCCTCTCCCCCGCCCCCCCAAGCCCCCAAGCGCCGGCCGTGGGGGGCCGGGGGGGGCGCGGTGGCCCGGAAGCGCCAGCGCTACGTGGAGAAGGACGGGAAGTGCAACGTCCAGCACGGCAACGTGCGCGAGACCTACCGCTACCTGACCGACATCTTCACCACCCTGGTGGACCTCAAGTGGCGCTTCAGCCTCCTCATCTTCATCCTGGCCTACGCCCTCACCTGGCTCTTCTTCGGCCTCATCTGGTGGGTCATCGCCTACAGCCGCGGCGACCTGGAGCACCTGGGCGACCACAGCTGGACGCCGTGCGTCAACAACCTCAACGGCTTCGTCTCCGCCTTCCTCTTCTCCATCGAGACCGAGACCACCATCGGCTACGGCCACCGCGTCATCACGGACACGTGCCCCGAGGGCATCGTGCTGCTGCTGCTGCAGGCCATCCTGGGCTCCATGGTCAACGCCTTCATGGTGGGCTGCATGTTCGTCAAGATCTCGCAGCCCAACAAGCGCGCCGAGACCCTGGTGTTCTCCTCGCACGCCGTGGTCTCGCTGCGCGACGACCGCCTCTGCCTGATGTTCCGCGTGGGCGACCTGCGCGACTCGCACATCGTGGAGGCCTCCATCCGCGCCAAGCTGATCCAGTCCAAGCAGACGCAGGAGGGCGAGTTCATCCCGCTGGACCAGACTGACCTGAGCGTGGGCTTCGAGACGGGCGACGACCGCCTCTTCCTGGTGTCGCCGCTGATCATCAGCCACGAGATCGACGAGCGCAGCCCCTTCTGGGACGTGTCGCGGGGGCAGCTGGAGAGGGACGACTTCGAGATCGTCGTCATCCTGGAGGGCATGGTGGAGGCCACAGGTAAAGGGGGCGGCGACGAGGGGACGTCCACGGGGACGTGATCTCCATGGGACGCGTCGTCTTGGTGGGGGCGTGTCGTCTTCTTGGGACGCGCCGTCTCATCTCCATGGGGCACATCCATGGGGACACCTCCATGAGGACATGTCATCTCCATGGGACACCTCCATGGGGATACATCATCTCCATGGGACACCTCCGCAACGACATGTCATCTCCATGGGGCACATCTGTGGGGACACCTCCATGAGGACCTGTCATCTCCATGGGACACCTCCATGGGGACACTTCATCTCCGTGGGGACACCTCACCTCCACGGGATAGGTAATGTCCATGGGGACACATCATGTCCGTGGGGACACTTCACTTTCTGGGGTTCCCCATCCCTGGGTGCTTCAGCTATTGGGGTGACCCCTGTGCTCCCCACCTGTGCCAGGTGTGCAGCTCCTGCCTGGTGGACGAGGTGCTGTGGGCTCGGGGGGCTTCAGGTACTGGGGTCCCCCAAGCCCTGGGGGTTTCACAGGCCCCCTCCTACCAGATTTGGGGTGCCCTGTGCCCAGGAGGCTTCAGGTGTTGGGGTCTCCCCTGCCCTGAGTGATTCAGGTTTTGGGGTCCCCGTGCCCTGAGTGACCCAGGTGTTGGGGTGCCCCATGCCCTGGGTGTCTCAGTGGGGTGTCCCATGTCCTGGGCCTTCAGGTATTGGGGTCCCCCATGCCCTCAGTGACCCAGGTATCGGGGTCCCCCTCACCCCCGGACCCCCCCCCGGTGCCCCCCAGGGATGACGTGCCAGGCGCGCAGCTCCTACCTGGCGGACGAGGTGCTGTGGGGTCACCGCTTCACGCCGCTGCTCAGCCTGGAGGAGGGCTTCTACGAGGTGGACTACGGGGGCTTCCACCACACGGTGCCCGTGCCCACCCCGGCCTGCAGCGCCCGCCAGCTGGCGGCCGCCGCCGCCCGCCGCGACGCCCACCTCTACTGGTCCATCCCCAGCCGCCTGGACGAGGCGGCGGCGGCGGCGGGGGGCGAGGGGGACCCCGAAATGTCCCCCCGCGAGAGCAACGGGACCTTGGCCAGCCCCGAGTCGCGGTGATGCCGCCGGAATCTGGGGCTCTGTGTGTGTGTGACAAAAAAAAACCCACCCCCTCCTCCCCGTTACAATGGTGGTGGTGGGGTTTGGGGGGTGTCCCTGGGTTTGGGGGGTGTCCCTGGGTTTGTGGGGTGAGAAGGGGGACCCCAAAACCTCTCAGGAGAGCAACGGACCTTGGCCAGCCTCGAGTGGCAGTGATGGTCCCAAAACTTGAAATTTATTTCACAAATGTCCCCCCCAGTTATGGTGGTGGTGGTGGTTTTGGGGTGCGAGTGGCAGATTTGGGGTGTCCCTGGGCTCGTGGGGGGACGGGGACCCTGAAATTCCCGGGGAGAGCAGCAGGACTATGGCCAGCCCCAGGAGGCCCCCAAACCTGCGTGTATTGAATAAAGCCCCCCCCCGTTATGATGGTGGAACTGTTTTTGGGGTGCGGGCGGGGGATTTGGGGTCTCCCTGGTTTGGGGGGCCTCGACGGGGGCGGGGGGAAGGGCAGTCCGGCGGAATTTGGGGTGAAATAGGGGTGGGCAGAGCGCCCTCTCCGCAATTCCCTGCAGGGGTGACAGGCAGGGGTCAGTGCCACCCCTTCAAGGACATGGGGACCCCCAGGGTGGGCAGAGGGTCTCTCCAAGGACATGGGGACCCCCGGAGTGGTGATGGAGGGGTCTCCAAGGACATGGGTGGAAAGGGGCACCGAGACCGCCGTGGCAGCACGGGCAGGGGGTCGTTCAGGTGGGCGAGGACACGGAGCCCCCCGTCATTGTCCCCCTCCCCCCCGCCAAATGTCCCCACGGGACCCCCCAACTTGGGGGGCGGTGCTGGGGGATGCGGGGACCGAGCGGAACCGAAAGGAGCCGAGCGGGGCCGAGCGGAGCCGAGCGGAGCCGAGCGGGGCCGAGCCGAGGCGGCGAAGAGCCGAACAAATCCGAAAGGAGCCGAATGGCTCCGGGTGGAGCCGAGCCGAGGCTGAGCGAAGCCGAACGGGGCCGAGCAGAGCCGAACCGAGCCGAGCAGAACCGAACGGGAGCGCCCACCAAGGCCCCGCCCACACCCTGGCCCCGCCCCCTCCCCCGTTGCGCGTGGGGGTTGGAGGGGAAGGGGCTGCGACCCCCACCCCCCCCAAAACCAGCGACACCTGGGGATGCACGGCCCCCCCGAGCCCCCCGAGCTGCCACGCGTGTCCTGGGGGCGTCACACGCGTGTCCTGTGTGTCACACGCGTGTCCTGTGTGTCACACGCGTGTTTTGGGTGTCCCACGCGTGTCCTGTGTGTCACACGCGTGTCCCCCCCCCGGTGTCCCCCCCGGCTGTCACATTCCTGCCGCCCACGGGCAGCAGCTGCGCGGGGCGGGGGGCGGCGGGGCACGAGCAGGGACTGGGGGGGACTGGGAGGGACTGGGGGGGGGTCTGAGGAGTGGGGGACTGGGGGATCTGGGAGAGCTGGGTGGACTGGGAGGGAACTGGGAGGACGGGGAGGGGCTGGGGGAGGGCTGTGGGGGGGGATGGGGGGGGCGTGGGGCGGTCCCCGGGTCCCCCGTGGGGACGGTCCCGGCACGTGGCCCCCGGTCCCGCGTCATCGGTGTTTGTTCAGCTTGGGGGCAGCGGGGGGGGACAGCGGGGGACGGGGGGACAGTGGGGGGACAACGAAGGGACAGAGAGGGGACAAAGGGAGGCCGGCGGGGGGACAAGGGTGGGCCAGAGCAGGGTAACTGGCCACGGCTGGGGTGGACTGGGGGAACTGGGGAGACTGGGATGGACTGGGGGCGGCAAGGATGGGCTGGGGAGACTGGAAGAGACAGGCACTGGGAGGACTGGGATGGACTGGGACGGACTGGGGGAACTGGAACAGACAGGCACTGGAAGGACTGGGACTGACTGGGAGGCACTGGGAAGGAGTGGAACAGACTGGGAGCACTGGAAGGACTGACTGGGAGAGGTTGAAGGGACTGGGATGGACTGGGAAGAATTTCAAGGGGGAACTGGGACAGACTGGAGGACTGGGAAGTGCTGGCAGACAGGGAGGTGCTGGGGGCAATGGGCAAACTGGGCTGTACTGGGACAGACTGGGGAGGGGGTCACTGGGGCAAACTGGGGGGTGCAGGTCCGGACTGGGGGGACTGGTCCGGACTGGGAGATACTGGTCTGCCCGGAGGGTGCTGCTGGTCGGGACGGGAGCTCCGTGCTGGGAGGATACTGGGAGGATACTGGGAGGATTCTGGGCTGCACCGGAGGGCGCGGCCGGCGCGGAGCCGCGGCTGCGGGAGCCGATAACTGGGATAACTGGTGCGCACTGGTGTGACTGGTGCGGGGCCCCCCTGCTCTTGAGCTGCCCTTGGCGGTTGCCATGGAGACAAAGCCGGGACGGGGGGTGGGGGGGGTACTGGGAGGGGACCTTGGCGCGGCACTGGGGACACTGGGGGGGCGGGATGGGCGGGGGGGGGGGACGGGAACAGCCGGAGTTTGGGGACACCGGGAGAGCGGCAACAACCGGACACTGGGGACAACCGGAGCTCGGGGACAACCAGAGTTTGGGACAACCGGAGTTTGGGGACAGCCAGATCCCGGGAACAGCCTCCCGGGCACAGCCGGAGCCCGGGAACAGTCGGAGCCCGGAATAAACCTGTTGTCCCTGGGAACAACAGGCATGGGCACAACCTGATCCTGGGGGAACAGTCGGACCCTGGGAACAGCCAGAGTTCAGGAACAGCTGGATCCCCTGGGAATATTTGGCTCCCTGGGCACAGCTGGATCCCTGGAACAGTCGGACCCTGGGAACAGCCAGACTTTGGGAACATTTGGGTCCCTGGGAACAGCCGGACCCCGGGAAACAGCCGGACCCCGGGAACAGTCGGACCCCCGGGCACAGCCGGATCCCGGGCACAGCCCCCCCCCGCCCCCCCGGTGTCCCCCCAACTCCCGGCCCTTCCCGGGCTAATTTTAGCCCCCGGCCGCATTCCCGGGCAGTTCCCGGTGCCAGGCGGGACCAGACCGGGAGCACCGGGCGCACACCAGTGTGGGGACCCCCCCCAAATAAACAACACCCCCACCCCCCCAAAAATACCCCCAGGGAGGCTCGGAAGCCCCCGCGCAGCCCCCACCCCTCCCAAAAATCAGCCGCCACCCCCCCCGCCGTGAAAGCCGAGCCCTGGGGGGGTCCGGATGTCGGGGTCCCCCTGGATTTGAGGGGGTCAGGAAGGGTCAGGCCCCCCCCTCCCCAAACCCCGCGCACCTGCGTTCCCAGCCCCCCCTCCCCCCCCGCGGGCCGGGGGAGCAGCGGGGGTTGGGGGGGTGGGGGGCGGGGTGGGGGCGGGGGGGGGCCGGCCCGGGCGGGGCCCGCTGGGTTTTTCTCGGCCGCTGTCGCCGCTCCCCCCCCAAAAAGTGTCCCGAGGCCGGGAAGGGGCGACGGCAGCGCCATGGGCAGAGGGGTGAGTAGGGGGCGGCCACGCGGGGCACCCCAAAAAACACACCCCCCCCCCCCCCCCGCACCCCCGAGAGCCCACCCCAGCCGTCACCCACCCCACCCACGCGGGGCACCCCGAACCCACCGGAGACACCCCAAACCCGCTCGGGACACCCCAAAATTACGCGGGACACCTCCATAGCCCCCCCCCTCACTTGCGCCCCCTTTCCCACGCGGGACCCCTCACCCGGGACCCCTTGGCAGCGCTGGCGCCCACGCGTGACAACCCCCGAGACTCAACCGGGGACCCCCACCCCAAAATCACCCCCCTCCCCCTCAGCCGGACCCTCTCCACGCGGGACAGCCCCCCCAGGTCCCCCCACCTGCGCAGGTGGCACCGACCCACGCGCGACCCCCACCCCCGGGACCCCCTCCCGTGGCACCGTGGGCGCTGCCCCCTCCCCAAATTGTTTCCCCGACGCCCCCGCGGTGCCCCCCAAACCCTCCCCCCCCACGGGGGTCCCACCGCCCCCCCCCCCCAGCGAGAAACTCTCGAGGGCTGCACAACCCCCTGACCAGGGGTCATTTTTTGGGGTGGGGGGGTGGTGGGGGGCCAAACTCGCCCCCCCCGCGCTGTAAATCGCGATATCCGTGGGCGGGACCCCCGCGCCCCCCCCGCGTGGCGCGGTGCCCGCGGCTGCCCCGAGCCCCGCTCCCGGTGCCCTGGCAACGCCGGGGGGGGCCCCCGAGCGCCGCTGGCCCCGCGCCCGCCCCCCCCTTCCCCGGTGTCCCCCGGGGACCCCCCCGCGCCGCTGGCACCGCCGCGACCCCCCCCACAACCCAACCCCACCCCCCTACCCCCGGGCACCCACCCAAAAGTGGGGGGACCCCGCAGGATGTGGGTTCGCCCCCCCCCCCTCCGCGGGTGTCCCCTTGGCACTGTCCCCAAGGGGGGGGACACGCGCGCGACACCCGACACCCCCCTGCCCCCCCCGTTCCAAATACGGGGGGGGGTCCCTCAGGTGGGTTCCCCCCAGTGCGGATTGGGGGTCCCCCCGTGTTGGGGGGTGGGGCTGGGAACCCCCCCCACCAATGGGGTTGGGGGGGGTGGGGGTGCCCCCCGTGTCCCCCCCCGGTAACTCCAGCCCCCCCCGCCCCCCGCCCCCCCCCCAGCTCCCGGTGTTGGTTTTGGCTCCCGGAGCTTTTCCATGACATCGGAGCCCCCCCGCCCCCCCCCGGCCGGGCCACCCGGGGACCCCCCTGGGGACAGGGGGTGACACTGCCACCCCCCGCAAAGAGAGGGAGGGTCCTGCCCGCCCCCCCCTCACCCTGGGGGGGCTCTTCCCCTGCCCGGCTTGTGGGGACCCCCCCGTGGTGACAGTGACACCCCCGCGGTGACAGCGACACCTCCCTGGCTGCGGTGACACTCCGGTGCCCCAGGGGACCCCCCCAGCCACAGCGACCCCCCCGTGACCTTGGGGACACCCCTGTGATGGTCCTGGGGGTCCCCCAGGGTCACAGTGACACCCCCGTGGTGACGGTGACCCCCCGATGGCCAAAGTGACCCCCGGGTGACAACAGTGACCCCCTCAATGACCACAGTGACCCCCCCATGACCACAATGACCCCCTGGTGACCACAGTGACCCCCCCCACGGCCACAACGCCACCCCGGTGACCACAGGGGCCACTTTGGTGACCGCCCTCGCCACCACAGCGCCAGCTGTCACCGCGGCTCCCCAACGACCGCAATGTCACCCTGACGCCACCCCCCCCACACCCCCAGTGACCCCGCTGACCCCCCCGCGCCCCCCCCGCCGCGCCCCCCCCGCCCACGGCCGCCCGGTGCCCGCCGCCCCCTCCCCGCGCCGACGATGCCGGTGGCCACGGTGACGCCGGTGCTGGCCGTGACCTCCACGCCCACGGTAATGGCCCTGGCCCGGGGGGGCTGGCGGGGGGGCGGCGGGGGTGGCACCGCCGGGGGGGGTCCCCTGCCCGCCGGGGGGGTCCCCGTGCCCACCCGGGGTGTCCCCCCAGGCCGGCCGCGAGTACTCGCCCGCGGCCACCACCTCGGAGAATGGCGGCGGGAAGAGGAAGCAGAAGGAGAAGGAGCTGGACGAGCTCAAGAAGGAGGTGAACCTGGTGAGTGGGGACAGGGGACAGGGACAGTGGGGACACGGGGGGCACGGGGGGCATGGGGGGCATGGGGGGCACAGGGGGCATGGGGGACACTGGGGGATATGGGGACCTTGGGGACATGGGGTGACATTGGGGACATTGGGGACATGAGTGACATGAGTGATGTGGGTGACATGGGACAGTGGGGACAGCTGGTCATGCCACCCCATTCAGGAGGACGTGGGTGACATGGGGACGGCAGAACGTCAGCCCAGCTGGGGTGACACAGTGACACGGGTGACATGGGAATCCGGGGACAGCTGGCTGTGTCATCCCATCCAGGGGGACGTGGGTGACATGGGGCCATGGGGACCTGCCACCCTGCTGGGGTGACCTGGGGTCATGGGGACAGCTGGCCGTGTCCCCCAGCTGAGGTGACACAGTGACGTGGGTGACGTGGGACTCTGGGAACAGCTGGCCATGCCACCCCCTCCAGAGGGACACGGGTGACACGGGTGACACGGGTGACACGGGTGATAGGGGCCGGTGGGGACAGCTGGCCCTCCAGCCTGGCTGCACGGACACGGTGACAGGGGTGACATTTGTCCTTCAGGATGACCACAAACTGTCCCTGGATGAGCTGGGCAGGAAGTACCAGGTGGATCTGTCCCGGGTGAGATGTCCCCCTGTCCCTGTGTCCCCATGTCCCTGTGTCCCCGTGTCCCTGTGTCCCTGTGTCCCCACATCCCTGTGTCCCCGTGTCCCCATGTCCCTGTGTCCCTGTGTCCCCATGTCCCTGTGTCCCCGTGTCCCCGTGTCCCCGTGTCCCCATGTCCCCCTGTCCCTGTGTCCCCGTGTCCCTGTGTCCCTGTGTCCCTGTGTCCCCATGTCCCCCTGTCCCTGTGTCCCCATGTCCCTGTGTCCCCGTGTCCCTGTGTCCCCGTGTCCCGATACCCTCACATCCCAATGTCCCCATGTCTCCAGTCTCCCTGTCCCCCTGTCCCCATGCTGTCCCACCCTCAGTGCCACCTCCCTGCTGTCCCTATAGGTCACCCCCGGCCGTGTCCCCCTGTCCCCCCACAGCCACAGGGGGTCCCTGGCTGTGCCCTCCCAGAGCTGCCGATGTCCCCAAGGGACCCCCTGCCCAAACCCCCCCTCATGCTCCCTGTCCCCAGTGTCCCCTGCCATGCCCCTCAATGTCCCAGTGTCCCCAGTGTCCCCTGCCCATGCCCCCCATGTCCCCAGTGTCCCTAGTGTCCCCTGCCATGCCCCCCAATGTCCCAGTGTCCCCAGTGTCCCTTGCCATGCCCCCAATGTCCCAGTGTCCCCAGTGTCCCCAATGTCCCCTGCCATGCCCCCCATGTCCCCAGTGTCCCCAATGTCCCCTGCCATGCCCCCAATGTCCCAGTGTCCCCAATGTCCCCTGCCATGCCCCCCATGTCCCCAGTGTCCCCAGTGTCCCCTGCCATGCCCCCCAATGTCCCAGTGTCCCCAGTGTCCCCAATGTCCCCTGCCATGCCCCCCATGTCCCCAGTGTCCCCTGCCATGCCCCCACCGCCCCCAGGCCCCGGGGTGTCCCCGGTGTCACCGTGTCCCCCCGGCAGGGCCTGACCAACGCGCGGGCGGCCGAGATCCTGGTGCAGGACGGCCCCAACGCGCTGACGCCGCCGCCCACCACCCCCGAGTGGGTGAAGTTCTGCCGGCAGCTCTTCGGGGGCTTCTCCATCCTGCTCTGGATCGGCGCCATCCTCTGCTTCCTGGCCTACGGCATCCAGGCCGCCATGGAGGACGAGCCCGCCAACGACAACGTGAGGGGACGCGGGGACATTGGGGACAGGGGGGACACTGGGGACATGGGGGACACGGGGACACTGGGGACATTGGGGACACTGGGGACATTGGGGATATGGGGGACACTGTGGGGGTTAGGGGACATGGGGACAGGGACATCAAGGGGGACGGGGACATCCAGGTGTCACAGGGACAGAGACATTGAGAGGGACAGGGACATCAAGGGGACAGGGGCATCGTGGTGGCACAAGGGACATGGCAGCCGGGGGGGACAGGGACACGGTGAGGACAGGGACATCCTGGGGACACAGGGGGCACTGGGGGAGGGCTCTGGGGTCACGGGGACAGGGACAGGAGCCGTGGGGACACACTGGCACTGGGGACACACGCTGGCTGGGTGGCACAAACTGGTGGTCCCTCGTCCCCTCCCCACCCCGTGCCACCTCTGGGGGGGTCAGACCACCCTGGCTGCCACCGAGGGTGTCCCCTCCCTGTCACCCTGCCCTGGGGGGGTTTCCACGGTGCCCCCCAGGTGCTCAGGTGCCACCTGCCCCGCCCCCAGCTGTACCTGGGAGTGGTCCTGGCCGCCGTCGTCATCGTCACTGGCTGCTTCTCCTACTACCAAGAGGCCAAGAGCTCCAAGATCATGGACTCCTTCAAGAACATGGTGCCCCAGGTGCGTTGGGCCCGGGGGCGGTTCCAGGGGGTCCCGGGGGGGGTCCTGGGGGGGTGGGCACCCCCTGAGGTGGCCGTTGTCCCCCCGGGGGGGGTGGGCACCCCCTGAGGTGGCCGGTGTCCCCCCCAGCAAGCGCTGGTGATCCGCGAGGGCGAGAAGATCCAGATCAACGCCGAGAACGTGGTGGTTGGGGACCTGGTGGAGGTGAAGGGCGGGGACAGGGTGCCCGCGGACATGAGGATCATCTCCTCCCACGGCTGCAAGGTGGGCACGGGGACGCCGGGGACATGGGGACACTGGGGACATGGGGACACTGGGGACATTGGGGACATTGGGGACACAGCGGATACTGCAGACACTGGGGACATTGGGGGACATTGAGGACACAGGGGACCCAAATCCCCCCATATCCCCCAAACCCCTCACACCCCAAATCCCACCGAGCCCCCGCTCCGTGCCCCCCGTTGCCCCCCAAGGTGGACAACTCCTCGCTGACGGGCGAGTCGGAGCCGCAGACGCGCTCCCCGGAGTTCACGCACGAGAACCCGCTGGAGACGCGCAACATCTGCTTCTTCTCCACCAACTGCGTCGAAGGTGGGCGCCTGCCGTGCCCCCCGAGACCCCCGCCGTGTCCCCGGGCTCCTTGTCACCCTGGTGTCCCCATCCCTGTCCCTTTGTCACCACAGGGACGGCGCGGGGCATCGTCATCTCCACGGGTGACCGGACGGTGATGGGCAGGATCGCCTCGCTGGCCTCGGGGCTGGAGGTGGGCCGGACGCCCATCGCCATGGAGATCGAGCACTTCATCCGCCTCATCACCGGCGTGGCCGTCTTCCTCGGCCTCTCCTTCTTCATCCTCTCCCTCATCCTGGGCTACACCTGGCTGGAGGCCGTCATCTTCCTCATCGGCATCATCGTGGCCAACGTGCCCGAGGGGCTGCTGGCCACTGTCACGGTGAGGGGCTGGGAGGGCACTGGGAGGGCACTGGGAAGGAACTGGGAGGGCACTGGGAGGGCACTGGGAGGGCACTGGGCAAGAAAAAAGGGGCACTGGGGGCACTCTCAGGGGCTACACCATCATCTTCCTCATGGTGGCCAAGGTGCCCCAGGGGCTGCTGGCCACTCTCACGGTGAGAGGGGGCGCTGGGAGGGGGATGTCGGGCATTGGGTTCAGTTTCTGGGGTGCTGGGCGGGGCCACAGACCCCACACTGGGGGTCCCACCCCCCGTGACACCCCGGGGTGCCCCCCAGGTGTGCCTGACACTGACGGCCAAGCGCATGGCCAGGAAGAACTGCCTGGTGAAGAACCTGGAGGCGGTGGAGACGCTGGGCTCCACCTCCACCATCTGCTCTGACAAGACCGGGACCCTGACCCAGAACCGCATGACCGTGGCCCACATGTGGTTCGACAACCAGATCCACGAGGCCGACACCACCGAGGACCAGTCGGGTGCGTGGGGGGCACCCCAGGATCCCCAGGGCCCCCAGCACCCCGATCCCTTGGAACCCCAATGCCCTGGGACCTTGGTACCCAAATCCCCTGACACCCCAATCCCCAGGTGCCACCTTCGACAAGCGCTGGTGGCCCTGGTGACACCGGGGCAGTCAGTGGGTGACACCAGGCTGGTCAGTGGGTGACACAGGTGACACCAGGGCAGTCAGTGGGTGACACCAGGCTGGTCAGTGGGTGACACAGGTGACACCAGGGCAGTCAGTGGGTGACACCAGGCTGGTCAGTGGGTGGCACAGGTGACACCAGGGCAGTCAATGGGTGGCACAGGTGACACCAGGCATGCCCTGATGGCCCCTGCTGTCCCCAGGTGCCACCTTCGACAAGCGCTCTCCCACCTGGGCGGCGCTGGCGCGCATCGCCGGGCTCTGTAACCGCGCCGTCTTCAAGCCGGGCCAGGAGAACGTCTCCATCTCCAAGGTCGGGGGGGTCCCCAAGGCCCCGGGGGAGGGGACACGGCCCCCCCCGGCCCCCTCGGGCCCCGGTGACCCCGCGGTGTCCCCGCCCGCAGCGGGACACGGCCGGGGACGCCTCGGAGTCGGCGCTGCTCAAGTGCATCCAGCTGTCCTGCGGCTCCGTCAAGAGGATGCGCGACCGCAACCCCAAAGTCACCGAGATCCCCTTCAACTCCACCAACAAGTACCAGGTGCTGCGGGCACTGGGGGCACTGGGGGCACTGGGATGGGGCACTGGGATGGGGCACTGGGGGGACTGGGGGAACTGGGGGGACTGGGGTGGGGCACTGGGAGCACCGGGATGGAGCACAGGGGGCGCTGGGATGGGGCATTGGGATGGGAACTGGGAGCACTGGGGAACTGGGGACACTGGGGACACTGGAGGCACTGGGGGCACTGGGAGCATTGGGATGGGGCACTGGGGGGCACTGGGGTGCCTGTGGGTGACCCCGGGGTGGCTCTGGGTGACCCTGGGGTTCACCTGGGGTTCCTGTGTCTCACCTGGCTGTCCCCGTGTCCAGCTGTCCATCCACGAGCGCGAGGATGACCCGCAGGGGCACCTGCTGGTGATGAAGGGCGCGCCCGAGCGGATCCTGGACCGCTGCTCCCGCATCCTCCTGCAGGGCCAGGAGCAGCCGCTGGACCAGGAGATGCGCGAGGCCTTCCAGAACGCCTACCTGGAGCTGGGGGGGCTCGGGGAGAGGGTCCTGGGTACGCCCGGGGGGTCCTGGGCGGGTCCCTGGGTGGATCTGGGGGTCCCCAGGGCACTGGAAGGGGATCCAGGGGGGATTTGGGTGAGAAGAGCCTGGATAAGAACACAGAGGAACCTTCCAGAACACCTACCTGGAGCTGGGTGGGGGGCTCGGGGCTCAGGTCCTGGGGGGTCCTGGGTACATCTAGGGGGGAGCTGGTGGTCCCCAGAGGTCCTGCAGCCCCCGCCCCCCAGTGTCCCCAGGGCTCTGTCACCTGCACAGAAGTGACAGAAGTTCCTGGGGGTGTCCCTGGGGTCTCAGTGTCCCCCACGGTGTCCCCAGGGTTCTGTCACCTGTACAGAAGTCCCTGGGGGTCTCTGTGGGGTCCCCCGCGGGTCCCTGGGGGTGTCCCTGGGGTCTCAGTGTCCCCCACGGTGTCCCCAGGGTTCTGTCACCTGTACAGAAGTCCCTGGGGGTCTCTGTGGGGTCCCCCGCGGGTCCCTGGGGGTGTCCCTGGGGTCTCAGTGTCCCCCACGGTGTCCCCAGGGTTCTGTCACCTGTACCTGCCCCCGGACAAGTTCCCCCGCGGGTTCCGTTTCGACGCGGACGAGGTGAACTTCCCCACCACCGACCTCTGCTTCGTGGGGCTGATGTCCATGATCGACCCCCCCCGCGCCGCCGTGCCCGACGCCGTTGGCAAATGCCGGAGCGCCGGCATCAAGGTGGGACCCCCGCCCGGACCCCCAGACCCGTCTGGGGCCCCAAAACCCCCCTGAGCCTGCCCGGGACCCCCAAAATCCCTCCTGAGCCCGCCCGAACTCCCATGTCCCCACCCTGTCCCCCGTGTCCCCCCATTTCCCCATCCCTGGTGCCACCGCCCTGTTCCAGGGTGCCCCCAGCTGCCCCCAGGTGTCCCCCAGGTCTCCCCCAACTGCCCCCAGGTGTCCCCCAGGTGCCCCCAGGTGTCCCCAGGTGCCCCCAAGTGTCCCCCAGGTGCCCCATGTGCTCCCAGGTGTCCCCAGGCGCTGAGGGTGTCCCCGCTGCCCCCCAGGTGATCATGGTCACCGGTGACCACCCCATCACGGCCAAGGCCATCGCCAAGGGCGTTGGGATCATCTCCGAGGGCAATGAGACCGTGGAGGACATCGCGGCGCGGCTGAACATCCCCGTCAGCCAGGTGAACCCCAGGTGAGCCAGGGGAACCCCAGGTGAGCCCCAGCTGATCCCACAGGTGATCCCAAGGATTTTGGGATCCCGGGAGGGTTTTCCCAGGAATTTTGAGGTGCTGGAGCAGATTTTGGGGTGCTGACCCCCCCGTGACCCCTCCCCAGGGAGGCCAAGGCCTGCGTGGTGCACGGCTCGGACCTGAAGGACATGAGCTCGGAGCAGCTGGACGAGATCCTGCGCAACCACACCGAGATCGTCTTCGCCCGCACCTCGCCCCAGCAGAAGCTGATCATCGTGGAGGGCTGCCAGAGACAGGTGACACCTGTGCCACCCGTGTCACTTATGTCACCTGTGCCACCTGTGTCACTGTGTCACCCGTGTCACCTGTGCCACCTGTGCCACCTGTCCCCGTATCCCCTCATCCCAGTATCGCTTCTCCTCTGTCCTCGGTTCCCGGTCACCTGTCCTTTGTCACCTGTGCCCTGCCATCCCTGTTCCTTGCTGCTCCTGGTTCCCTGTCCCACAGTGTCCCCAAACCCATGTCCCCACTGTGTCCCCAGTGTCCCCAATGTCCCCCATGTCCACAACGTCCCCGATGTCCCCGAAGTCCCCGCTGTCCCCAATGTCCCCAATGTCCCCAGTGTCCCCAACGTCCCCAGTGTCCCCAGTGTCCCCAGTGTCCCCAATGTCCCCAGTGTCCCCAGTGTCCCCAATGTCCCCAAAGTCCCCAATGTCCCCGACGTCCCCGCTGTACCCAATGTCCCCAATGTCCCCAATGTCCCCAGTGTCCCCAACGTCCCCGCTGTCCCCAGGGTGCCATCGTGGCGGTGACGGGTGACGGTGTCAACGACTCCCCGGCGCTGAAGAAAGCCGACATCGGGATCGCCATGGGCATCGCCGGCTCGGACGTGTCCAAGCAGGCGGCCGACATGATCCTGCTGGACGACAACTTTGCCTCCATCGTCACCGGCGTGGAGGAAGGTTGGGGACACGGGCTTGGGGACATCGGGGACACGGGGAGGGGGTGCCGGGGATATTGGGGGAACTGGGAGCTTTGGGGACATTAGGGACGGTGGAGTCGGAGGATTTGGGGATCTTGGGGACACTGGGGACAGTTGGGATGTTGGGGTCATCAGGGATATTGGGGACACTGGGGACATTGGATGAGGACATTGGGGACGCTGGGAGAATTGTGAGCACTGGGCATATCTGGGGACATTTGGGGACGCTGCTGTCCACTGGCAGGCCGTCTGATCTTCGACAACCTGAAGAAGTCGATCGCCTACACGCTGACCAGCAACATCCCCGAGATCACCCCCTTCCTGCTCTTCATCATCGCCAACATCCCGCTGCCGCTGGGCACCGTCACCATCCTCTGCATCGACCTGGGCACCGACATGGTCAGGGGGGACCCCAAACCTTCCTGGGGACCCCAAATCCATCCCAAACCCATCCCAAACCCATCCCAAATCCATCCCAAACCCATCCCAAATCCATCCCGCTGCCGCTGGGCACCGTCACCATCCTCTGCATCGACCTGGGCACCGACATGGTCAGGGGGGACCCCAAACCCTCCTGGGGACCCAAATCCATCCCAAACCCATCCCAAACCCATCCCAAATCCATCCCAAACCCATCCCAGGGACCCCAAATCCATCCCAAATCCATCCCAAACCCATCCTGCTGCCGCTGGGCAGCACCACCATCCTCTGCATCGACCTGGGCACCGACATGGTCGGGGGGACCCCAAACCCACCCAGGGACCCCAAATCCATCCCAAATCCATCCAAGGGACCCCAAATCCTCCTGTCCCTGGGCACTGCCACCATCCCATGACGTGTGACATTGGGTGACAATGGCATGGCACTGGGTGACACAGGGGTGGCACCGGGTGACACCAGGTGACACCAGGTGACACCAGGTGACGCCGGGTGACACCGGGTGACAGCGCTGGCCCCTCAGGTGCCGGCCATCTCGCTGGCCTACGAGGCGGCCGAGAGCGACATCATGAAACGGCAGCCGCGGAACCCCCGCTCGGACAAGCTGGTCAACGAGCGCCTGATCAGCATGGCCTACGGCCAGATCGGTCAGTGGTCACTCGGGGTCACCCAGGGGTCACTCAGGGGTCACTCAGGGGTCACTCAGCAGCATGGCCTATGGTCAGATGGGTCAGTGAGGGGTCCCAGCGTGATCCCAGATCCCGTAGATTTGATCCCAATCCCAAGGGCTGTTGATCCCCGTCCTGTGGTTCTGATCTTGATCCTTCTGTTCCGATCCTGATCCCGATCCCGATCCCGATCCCGTGGCTCTGATCTCGATCCCAATCCCGATTCCGACCCGCAGGGATGATCCAGGCGCTGGGCGGGTTCTTCACCTACTTCGTGATCCTGGCGGAGAACGGCTTCCTGCCAGGGACGCTGCTGGGGATCCGCCTGGCCTGGGACGATCGCTCCAAGAACGACCTGGAGGATTCCTACGGGCAGGAGTGGGTGAGGGAGCCTAAAACCGCCCCTGCACACCGCTTACACACCCCTTACACACCCCTTACACACCCCTTACACACCCCAGTTACACACCAGTTACACACCGCAGTTACACAGCCATTACACTCCAGTTACACAGTTACACACTTCTTACACACCACATTTATGCACCACAGTTACACACCAGTTACACACCAGTTACACACTCCTTACACACTCCTTACACACCCCTTACACACCCCTTACACACCCTAGTTACACAGCCATTACACTCCAGTTACACACCAGTTACACGCTCCTTACACACCCCTTACACACCACATTTACGCACCACATTTATGCACCACAGTTACACACCAGTTACACAGCCCTTACACACCAGTTACACACCTATTTCCATTCCTCTCCCACTCCATTCCCACCCCTTTTCTCCCCATTTCCACCCCATATCCACACCCATTGCCACCCCATTCCCATCCCATTTTCCCCCATTCCAATGCCATTTCCCCCCCCATTTCCACATTTTCCTCCACACCCATTCCTGCCCCATTTCCACCCCATCTCCACACCCATTCCCACCCCACTTCCCCACCCCATTTCCTCACCCCATTTCCACATTTTCCTCCACACCCATTCCTGCCCCATTTCCACCCCATTTCCACCCCATTTTCCCCCATTCCCACCCCATTTCCCCGCCCCATTTCCACGTTTTCCTCCAAACCCATTCCCGCCCCCTTTCCCCCCGTTGACCCCGGGTTTCCCCCGGTTTCCCCCGGTTTCCCCCGGTTTCCCCCGGTTCCCCGCAGACCTACGAGCAGCGCAAGGTGGTGGAGTTCACCTGCCACACGGCGTTCTTCGCCAGCATCGTGGTGGTGCAGTGGGCCGACCTCATCATCTGCAAGACGCGCCGCAACTCCGTCTTCCAGCAGGGCATGAAGTGCGGCCAGACACCCCAAAAATACCCCAAATCACCCCAAAATCCCACCCCCAAGCCATCCCAAAATCCCACCCCAAACCATCCCAAAATCCCAGCTCAAACCATCCCAAAATCCCACCCCAAACCCTGCCCCAAAATCCCGCCCAAAACCATCCCAAAATCCTGGGTCAAACCCGCCCCAAAATCCCATTAGAACCCAGCCACAATTTCCCCCAAATCCACCACAACTCCGTCTTCCAGCAGGGTGTGAAGTGCAGCCAAACGCCCCCAAAATACCCCAAAATATCCCAAAATCCCAGCTCAAACCATCCCAAAATCCCACCCCAAACCATCCCAAAATCCCACCCAAAACCATCCCAAAATCCTATTTGAACCCAGCCAAAATTACCCCAAAATCCAGCACAACTCCATCTTCCAGCAGGGCGTGAAGAGCAACCAACCCCCCCCAGTCTTTTAGGAACAAGATCCTGATTTTTTGGGCCCAAAACACCCCCAAAACACCCCCAAAATTTCCAAAACCCCTCCAAAACCCTTCCAAAACCCACTCCAAAAAAAACCTAAAACTCTCCAACTCCCCAAAAACCCCAAATCTCCCCCAGATTTTTAGGAACAAGATCCTGATTTTCTAGACCAAAAAAAAAAAAAAAAACCAAAAAACCAAACCCTAAACCCCAAATTTTTTAGGAACAAGATCCCCATTTTTCCAGACCAAAATCCTCAAATCCACCCCCCCCCCCCAAAAAAACCCCCAAATGTTTTTAGGAACAAGATCCCGATTTTCAGGACCAAAACCCCCAAATCCCCCACCCCAAAACCCCAAATGTTTTTAGGAACAAGATCCTGATTTTCGGGCTGCTGGAGGAGACGGCGCTGGCGGCGTTCCTGTCCTACTGCCCGGGCATGGGGGTGGCGCTGCGCATGTACCCCCTCAAGTGAGGGACCCCCCCCAAAAACCCCAAATCCGAGCCCCTCCCGGGATTGGGGGGTCCCCGAATTTATGGGGTTTCTGCCCCCAGGGTCACCTGGTGGTTCTGTGCCTTCCCCTACTCCCTGCTCATCTTCGCCTACGACGAGGTGCGGAAGCTGATCCTGCGGCGCTACCCTGGAGGTGAGAGGGGACCCCAAAAAATGGGGAGGGGGGACACCCCAAAAAAATGGGGGAGACCCCACGAAGAGGGAGGGAAACAGCCTCAAAAATGGAGAGAAACACCAAAGAAAATGGAGGGGAAACCCCCCAAAAAATGAGGGAAACACCACAAAAAAAAAAAAACAACTGGGAGAAACCATCCAAGAAATGGAGGGAAACGCCAAAGAAAATGGAGGGAAACCCAAAATAATGGAGGGAAACCCGAAAATAAAATGGGAGAAACACCACAGGAAAAAAAAAAAAAAAAAAAAAAAAAAAAAAAAAAAAAAAAAAGGGGGAAACACAAAAATGGAGGGGAAACACCACAAAATGGTGGATATCACCCCAAAAATGGGGGAGACCCCCACGAAAATGGAGGGAAACAGCCTCAAAAATGGAGAGAAACACCGAAGAAAATGGAGGGGAAACTCAAAATAATGGAGGGAAACACCACAAAAGTGGGGGGAACCTCCAAAATATGGAGGGATGCCCCCCAAAAAATGGAAGAAACCCCCCAAAATGGGGGAAACCCCCCAAAACCGGAAGGATTTTCCGGGGGCGGTTTGGGGGGGGACCCGAGGAATTGGGCCCCCCCCTGACACCCCCTCCCCTTTTTGCAGGCTGGGTGGAGAAGGAAACCTATTATTGACCCTCCCCCCGCACCTTGGGACCCCCCCGGACCCGCTCCTGCACCCCAAAACTAACCCCGGGGGGGGGGGCGGGGGGCGTCTGGACCCCCCTGATCTTGGGGGGGCACCCAGACCCCCCCCGGCAGAGCAATAAACCAGTTTAACCCCCCTCGTGTACTGGGATGGACTGGGAGGGGAGAGGGAGGGGGAGGGACCCCCCCAGGCTTTGGGGACCCCCCCGCCGTGTCCTCGGTGTCCCCAGCATCCCATGGACTCCCCCCCCAAATTCTCCCAGAACCCCCCGAGCCCCTCGGAGCCCCCCCGGGTCCCCCCCAGTTCCCACACACGGGGGTCTTTGGGCTCCAACTCCTCGACTTTGGGGGTCCCGGGCAACCCTTGGCCCTGAGTTCGGGGGTCTGGACCCCCCAAAATCCAGCACGGGAGTCCCGGACACCCCAGTTCCCACAGACGAGGGTCCCTGGCACCCACCCCCCCAAATTTGGGGGTCCCGGACACCCCAGTTCCCACAGACGAGGGTCCCTGGCACCCACCCTTCCAAATTTGGGGGTCCCGGACACCCCAGTTCCCACAGACGAGGGTCCCTGGCACCCACCCCCCCAAATTTGGGGGTCCCGGACACCCCAGTTCCCACAGACGAGGGTCCCTGGCACCCACCCCCCCAAATTTGGGGGCCCGGGCACCCCATAGCCTGGAGTAAGGGGGTCCTAAGCACCCACCACCCTAAATCTGGGGGTCCTGAGCACCCCTGGCCCTGAGTTCGGGGGTCTGGACCCCCCAAAATCCAGCACGGGGGTCCCGGGCACCCCAATTCCCACACGTGGGGGTCCCTGGCATCCACCCCCCTGAATTTGGGGATTCTGGACACCCCAAACCCCCGAGTCTGACGTGGGGGGCAGCGTCCCCAGCTCCCTCTGCGGACCCGCCCCCCGAGCCCCCCGACCCCCCCGATGTCCCCCCCGGATCCTCTTTCCCTGCCCAATACGGAGCTGGAGCGGGGCGGGGACACTTGGGGACAGAGGGGACAGGAGGGTGGGGCTGCCACCCACCCCTCAGCACCCCCCCGAGGCCGGGGGGACACGCCGGGGGCGGGGCGGGGCGGTGTCACCGTCCCGCTGTCCCCCGCGGAGGTGTCACCGGCGGTGTCCGTCTGTCCCCGCCGTGTCGCCGGAAGGGGCTGTGACTGTCCCCGCTGTCCCCGCGGGGGTCTGTCCGTCCTTGTCCCCAGGGCCGCGCCCGGCGCCCTCCGACCGCCACCGCGCCCAGGGACGTGTGTGTCTGTCCCCAGGGTCTGTCCGTGTGTCTGTCCCCAGGGTGTCTCTGTCCCCCGGCTGTGTCCTCGCTGGGCCCTGTCCCCGCCTCTGTCCCCGTCCGTGTGTCCACCCCCGTGTCCGTGTGTCCCCGGTCCTGTCCTCGCGTGTCCATCCCCGTGTCCCCGTGACCCCGTGTCCGTGTGTCCATCCCCGTTCCCGTGTGTCCCGCTGTCCCCGCGTCCCTGTGTCCATTCCTGTCCCCGTGTCCCCGTGTCCCGGTCGCATTGTCCGTGTCACCCATCCCCGTGTCCCTCTGTCCCTCTGTCCCCGTGTCCCTGTGTCTGTCCCCATGTCGCCGCTGTGGCCCTGGCCGTGTGTCCTGGCGCTGCTGGCTCTGTGCTCGGGGGTCCCGGGGGGCTCGGGGGGCTCCGGGGGGCGCTGCCGGCTCTGGCCGGTGACCCCCGGGACGCTCCGCGAGCTGCGGCGGCGCTGCCCGGTGCTGGCACCGCCCGGGCCCGGGGACAGGGGACAGCGGCCCGGGGACAGCGGACACCCGCTCGGGGACAGGGCACAGCGGCCCGAGGAGCTGGCGGTGCTGGAGGTGGGCGCTGGGAGCACTGGGAGGGACTGGGGGGGGGGCCACTGGGGGCCACTGGGGGGCACTGGGGGGCACTGGGGGGTTCTGAGAGCACTGAGGGGACAGTGAGGGGACACTGGGGGGGACACAGGGAGCACTGGGGGACACGGAGGGGACATTGAGGGACATCGAGGGGGCCACTGAGGGGCACTGAGGGGCACTGGGGGGCACTGGGGACATCCCAGGACCCCCAAACCGGGCCCAGGGACTGCCTGGGACCCTCCAAGCAGGCACAGGGACCCCCAGATTCGAGTGTCCCCGTGCCCCCCAGATCCCCCCCAGCCCATCCCCAGGGACCCCCCCGAGCCCCCCGCTGTCACCCGCAGGTGCCCGTGCAGGTGGTGGCCGTGGGGCAGCAGCTCCGGGACTTTGGGGACATCGAGGAGGAGCCCAAAGTCATCGGGTACTTCGAGGGACGGGAGTCAGAGCGTGCGTGGGGACAGCCCCGTGTCACCTGTGCCACCTGTGTCACCTCTGTCACCTGTGCCACCTGTGTGTCACCTGTGTCACCCGTGCCACCTGTGTCACCTGTGCCACCTGTGTGTCACCTGTGTCACTGTGTCACCTGTGCCATCTGTGTGTCACCTGTGCCACCTGTGTCACCTGTGTGTCACCTCTGTCACCTGTGCCACCTGTGTCACCTCTGTCACCTGTGTCACCCGTGCCACCTGTGTGTCACCTGTGCCACCTGTGTGTCACCTGTGTCACTGTGTCACCTGTGTCACCTGTGTCACCTGTGTGTCACCTGTGCCACCTGTGTGTCACCTCTGTCACCTGTGCCACCTGTGTCACCTCTGTCACCTGTGTCACCCGTGCCACCTGTGTCACCCGTGCCACCTGTGTCACCTGTGTCGTCCCCAAACCCAAACCCAAATCCCAAATTCCCAGATTCCCAATCCCAATTCCTGAATTCCCAATTCCCGAATCCCCCTCAGCCTTCCAGGCCTTCTCCGTCGCCGCCCGGCGCTTCCACCCCTCCCTCCTCTTCTTCGCCACCTTCGACCCCCAGGTGAGCATGGGGGGGGTCCCGGGGGAGGCTGGGTGACCCCCAAAATCCCCAAAAGACCCCAAATCCGCCAAAATCCTCCCCAAACGCCCCAAGATTCCCCCGATCTCCCCCAAAAGCTGCCCCTAAATCCCCCCCAAACCTCCCCAAATCCCCCAAACCCCCAAAACTCTCCCAAAATCTCCCCCCAAAATTCCCCCAACCCAAACCCCGCAAATCCTAAAATCACCCAAACTACCCCCTAATCGCCCCAAAATCCCCCGAATCCCCCCCCAAATTCCCCCCAAATTCTCCCCCAAACCCCCCCAACCCCGCTCCCCCAGGCGGCGCAGCAGCTGGGGCTGGGGCTGAACCAGCTCCATCTCTTCGAGCCCCTCCTGGAGCAGCCCCGGAGCTTCGGGGGGCACCCCGGGGACCCCCCCGGCATCGAGGCCTTCCTGGAGAGCCACAGCAGGTGGGGGCGGGGGGACCCAAAACCCCCAAACTGGGGGGTCCCGGGGGCTGGGGGGGAGCGAGGAGCCAGGAGGGGGGGGCGGTTGCCATGGAGATGTGGTTGCCATGGGGATTCGGTTGCCATGGGGATGTGGTTGCCATGGGGAATGATTGACAAGGGAATGGAGTTGCCATGGGGATTCGGTTGCCATGGAAACAGGTTGCTCTGGGGAAGACGTTGCCATGGGGATTTGGTTGCCATGGGGATGTGGTTGCCATGGGGATGTGGTTGCCATGGGGATGTGGTTGCCATGGGGACGTGGTTGCTATAGGAACGGGTTGCCATGGGAATTCGGTTGCCATGGGGATTCGGTTGCCATGGGGACAGCAGATTCTCACGACCCCCTCCCCCCCAATCTCCCCTCACCCCCTTTTTCCCGCGGTGGCCCCGGGGGCGACCCCGCTGCTTTGGGGGGCGCTGTCCTGCCCCGGGGGGGATCGGGGGTCCCGGGGGAAGGGGAGGGGGCTCTGCCGAGCCCCCCCGTGCCGGGCAGGGTTAAAGCCCCGGGTGCTGCCGGGAGATTCCCGCGGCTTTAATCCCCCCCGGATCATCCCCCCCCCCCCCGCGGCCTCAATCCCGAGGGACATCGGGGACCCTCCGCGGCCCCCCCGAGCGGTGACACCGGGGGGGGCTCATCCCCGTCACCCCCTCCCCATTCCCAGCTGTTCTGCCCCCCCAAAACCGCTTCCCCCCCCTCAATTTGAGCCCCCTCCCCAACAGCGCGCGGGGGGCCGGCAGCTGCTCTTGGGGGGTGAAGGGAAGGGGGGGTGAAATTTGGGGGTGCCCCTCACCCCCCCACCCCCTCCAGGGCCACTCTGCAGAAGCTCAAAGCTCAGAGCACCTCCGAGAGCTGGGTGAGTGCGGGGGGGTCCCGTCACCTCCCCCCCCCAACACCAAATCTCGGGGGTGCTCCAGGGACACTTGGGGGACGCTTAAGGGACCCCCCGGTCACCGTGACCCCCCCGTGTCCCCCCAGGAGGACGCCTGGGACGGGATCCACGTCGTGGCCTTCGCCGAGGGGGATGATCCCGGTGAGGGGGGGCGGGAAGGGAATTTGGGGGGGTCACGGGGGGGTCCCAGCCCCCCCGAATCCCCCCGACCCCCCCCCCCCCCCCCCAGACGGGTTCGAGTTCCTGGAGATCCTGAGGGAGGTGGCCCAGGACAAGAGGGACGATCCCGACTTCAGCATCCTGTGGATCGATCCCGATGATTTCCCCGAGGTACCGGGGTGGGGGGGACACCCCCGCGGCCCCACGGCCACCTCTGACCCCTCTGTCCCCGGCCGGGGGGGTCTGACCCCTCTGTCCCCTCCCCCAGCTCGTCCCCTCCTGGGAGGACACCTTCGACATTGACCTGTCCCGGCCCCAGCTCGGCGTGCTGAACGGCACTGACCCCGTGAGTGCCACCCCAGTGTCTCCACGGGTCACCCCAGTGTCACCCCAGTGCCACCCCAGTGCCACCACCATGGCCACCCCAGTGCCACCCCAGTGCCACCCCAGTGCCACCCCAGTGCCACCCCAGTGTCACACCAGTGCCACCCCAGTGCCACCCCAGTGCCACCACCATGGCCATCCCAGTGCCACCCCAGTGTCCCCACGGGTCACCCCAGTGTCACCCCAGTGCCACCCCAGTGCCACCACCATGGCCATCCCAGTGCCACCCCAGTGCCACCCCAGTGCCACCCCAGTGTCACCCCCGTGGGCAGTGGCACGAACCACATGAATGTCACCCCACCACGTGTCACCCCCGTATCCCCCCGTGTCCCCAGGCCAGCAGCGTGTGGCTGGACATGGAGGAGGAGGAGGATCTGCCGGGGCCTGAGGAGGTCCTGGAGTGGCTCGAGGAGGTTCTGGAGGGGGACACGGGGGACAGCGATGACGATGACGATGATGGTGAAGATGAAGATGAAGATGATGAAGATGAAGAGGATGAAGATGAGGACAAAATTGATGACAATGACAATGACAATGATGCCGACTGACAACAGTGATGACGATGATGATGACAATGAAGATGATGGCAATGACAATGACAACGGTGATGATGACAATGGTGACAATAACGATGGTGGTGGTGATGATGATGATGAAAATGATGATGATGATGTCCAGGCCATAAAACCCCCAAAGGACCAGGGACTGTCCCCAGGGGAGCGGGGATCCCTGGAGATGGGTGAGATCCTCGTGTGAGATCCCTGCCTGGGATCCCCCAGACAAGATCCCCGTGTGAGATCCCTGGGAAGCACCCCCTGTACGAGACCCCAGTGAGAGACCCCAGTGAGAGACCCCCGTGGGAGATCCTCCATGCAAGATTCCCCCATGCGAGATCCCCCCTGTGATGCCCCCAGGAGATCCCCCAGAGGAGATTCCCGCAGAGGAACATCCCCTGTGCAAGATCCCACCCGTGAGATTCCCTATTGGATTTTCCCCCACGGGGGATCCCCCACAGGAGATCCCCCCCAGACAACACCCCCCTGCCACCTCTCCACACCAGATCCCTGTGCCAGATCCCCCAGATGAGATCCCCCCTGTGAGATCTCCCAAGTGGGATCCCTGTATTGGATTCCCCACACCAGATCCCCTCGGCAGATCCCTGTGGGAGATCCCAGCGCCTGATCCTTTGTAAAAGATCCCTGTACGAGATCCACTGGGTGAGATTCCCAGAGGAGATCCACCCTGGGAGAGCCCCCCGGGCAAGATCCCTGCGCCGGATCCCAGCGTGGGATCCCAACGTGAGATCCCACTGCCAGATCCCTGTGTGGGATGGCAGAGCCTGATCCCAGGAGAGGATCCCTTTCCCAGATTCCAGTGCCCGATCCCAGTGGGATCCCTGCTCCAGATCCCCTCCGGGGCCCTGTGTGACAGCGTCCCCCCCTTGTCCCCCCCCAGCCGCGGCGGTGACACCGCGGGGACCCCAAATCTCGGCCGCGGGGCACCCGGGGGAGGGGGGGGAGGGCGGGGCGGCTCCTCCCCGCTGACCCCGCCCCTACAAGCCCCGCCCCCGTCGACCCCGCCCCGTTAAGCCCCGCCCATCCCCGCTCAGAGCGGCGGCACCGAGAGCCCGAGCGGCGGCACCGGCACCGGCACCGGCACCGGCAGCGCCCGCGGCCGGTAAGTGCGGGCGGGGGGGGGGCAGCCCCGGACCCACCGAGAGACCCCCGGCCCCGGGAGCGGCCCCGCCGGCCGCACCCGCACCGGATGGAGCCCGCGGCCGCCGCCTCCATCCGCTCCCGGGGCCGCTCCCGGGGCCGCTCCAGTGGCTCCGGACCGCGGTGATGCCCCTCCCGCTCTGTGTGACCCCCTCCGCCCGCCGGAGCATCCCCCTCGCTCCGCTGATGCCCCCCCGGGCGGGCAGGAAGGGGTTAATGGTGCCGGTGGTCCCGGACAGGGTCCCCCGGTGCCCCCTGTCCTCCCCCGGTGCCCCCCATCCCCCGCACCTTTCACTTCCCCTTTCGCTGCCGGGGGGGCTCGAACCCGTGACACGCTGGGGGGGGACACGCTGTGGCTCCCGGTCCCCACGCGGGACGCGGGACCCGCCATCCCCCCGGACCCGGTCCCCACGCGGGACACGAGGTCCGTTCCCCACGGGTGACAGCGGGACCCCCCTCCCCACCCGAGCCCCGCCTTGTCCCCCCCGCCCCGGGTGTCCCCCCACGGGAGTCACCCGGGTCCCCCCCGCCCGCCCGTCCCGTCCCCGCGGTGCCACCCGCTGCTCCCGGTACCGCCCGGTACCGGCGGTGCCGCCGCATCCCCCGGGACGGGGTGACCCCCCCGCGCCCCAACCCCGGCTGTGGGGACATCGCGGGGGGGGGACCCCGCGCGCGGCACCCGGGTGGGGAGGGGGCGCGTGAGGCGGTCACGCGCCCCAAACTGGGGCCAAACTGGGGCCAAACTGGTCCCGAACTGGGCCGCGGGAGGCGCCGCTTCCGCGTCTCCGCGCCGGGACGGGGCGGGGGCCCGGGAAAGGGACCGGGGGTGGGTGGGGGGGATCCCAGGAGTTATCGCCCCCCCTCCCCACCAGAGCCCCGTCCCACGGAGCGGCCCCGCGTGGGGAAACTGAGCCACGATGGGGGGGGGGGAGGACGGGGCCCAGCTGTGCCCCAGATGTGCCCCAGATGTGCGAGGTGCGGCCGCGGGGATGCTGCGGCCGGCGGGGCAGAGCGGGACCCCCGCGACACTCGTGGGAACCCCCCCCGCGCGACACGGAGGGGACGGAGGGGCAGGAGGGTGGCGGTGGCCGTGGGGCAGGGCGGTGCCCGGGGGGGGCACGCAGGGGCCGGACAGCGGCCGTGGGGCCGGAGCGTGTCCGTGGGGCCGGACAGTGGGGCCGCGACCGTGTTCGTGGGGCCGGAGCGTGTCCGTGGGGCCGGACAGTGGGGCCAGGGCTGTGTCCGTGGGGCCGAGTCCGTGTCCGTGGGGCCGGAGTCGTGATTCGCATTCCGGGGGGGCCCGGGGGGGCCGGAGGCGGCCGCGCCGCTCCCCGAGCCACAAAGGGCCCCTTGTCCCCACGCTGCGTGGGGGGGCCTCGTGGAGGAACCTCCCCCCGCGTCCCGCTCTCCTCACCCCCCCAAAAACACGCGGGGAGGGGGGGTGGGCATGGAGGGGGGGCAGCGATGGGGTGGGCGCCCCCTAAAGCCCCCCCAGGGGGACACAAAGGCGGGAGGGGCCCGTCCCACCCGTGTCCTGCCCCCCCCCGTGCCGTGCCCCGGCCCCCAAGCCGGGATTAACCCCCCCACCAAACCCCCCGAGCCCCCCAGCCCGCCCCACTGAATGGGCCCCGCGGGGCCCCGCCCCTCGTGAATATTCATGAGGCGATTTGCATGAGAAACGTGAATGGGGCGGGGGGGGTCCCACGGAGCGGGGCGGGGGGGGCTCGGGGGTATTTCCCCTCCCGCCCCGCTCCCATCCCGATCCTTTTCCCGGCGGATTCCCATCGTGGGGGGGGCTCGGGAATGCGGGAGGGGCCGGAGGGGCGGGGGGGGTCCCGGTCCCCGCCCCCCCCCGGCGGAAGGGCCCCGTGTCCGGCCGGGGCTGAGTCATGGGCGGCCTTAAAGGGGCCGCGCGCTCGGACACGGGGGGGGGGGAGGGGCTGGGAGTGGGGGGGGAGCTTCTGTTCCTTTTGGGGGGGGGGGCAGGGTTTGTGCGTGGGGAGGGTGTTTGGGGAGGGGGAGGACGGGAGCGTGGGGGGGGAGGGTTTGTTATTGGAGAGGAGCGTGGGGGGGGGCGCGTCTGTGCGTGGGGGGGGGCGTGGGGGGAGCGTCTGTTCCTCGGGGGGAGGGGCTGTGGGGGGGGAGGGGCGTGGGCGGGGTGTCAGTGCCGTGGGGGGGGTGGTCTCACGTGGGGGGGGAGGGGGCGTTGTTTACCAAGCGCAGTCACGAGTGGGGGGGGGTCGCAGGGTGGGGGGGGGGGATTGTTTACGGGAGAAGTCACGCGCGTGGCGTGGCGGGGGGGGACAGCGAGGTGGCCCTCGTGTCCCCGTCCCCGCGTGTGTCCCCCCCACCCACGCCACGTGTGACCCCCCCCGCGTGTCACTCCCACCACGGGTGCGGGGGGGGGGGGATGGGGCAGGCGGGTGATGCCGTTGCCACGGCAACCGCATCCCTGCGTGGGTGGCGGCGTCGCCATGGCAACGGGGACCGGCGGGAGAGGGGGGACAGTGGCCCCCCCCTCACACACGGCTGAGACCCCCCCCACAGCGCGGGGGGAGTGTGCAAAGGGGGGGTCAGTGAATCCAGGGTGAGTGTGCAAAGGGGGTGCCCGTGCAGAGCGGGGGGGCTGTGCCATGGCGGGGGGGTCACTGTGGGTTCAGGGTGCGCGTGCAAACAGCCCCGTGCAAAGGGGGGGTCGGGGGGGGGTCCGTGCGAGCCCCCCCGCCCTGGGCGGGGGGGGGGGTTGAGGACACGGAGCAGCCGCTGCCGGTCCCTGCTCGGTCCCTGTCACTGTCACTGTCACATCCCGTGAGTGTCACGTGAGTCACGGTCGGGGGGCTGGGCTGGCACAGGGGACAGCAGGGACCGAGCCTGGGGACAATCCTGACACTGGGACCGAGGCTGGAGACAGTCGTGACACCGGTGGCTGAGGCTGGGGACATCTGTGACACCAGGGACTGAGCCCAGGGACACTCATGACACGAGTGGCTGAGCATGGGGACATTTGTGACACAGCTGGCACCAGTGGCTGAGGCTGGGGACACTTGTGACACTCGTGACACGCATGGCTGAGAGCAGGAGCACTCTTGTCACATGTGGCTGTGTCCCATGTCACTCATGTCGCCCAAGGCCGTGTCCCCTGTCCCTCACATCCTGCATCCCCCAGCCACAGCCGTGTCCCCTGTCCCCCATGTCACCCCTGTCCCAGTCCCATGTCCGCCATGTCCTGTGTGTCCCCTGTCCCCAGCCATAGCCGAGTCCCTGTCACCTGTGTCCCCACAGATGTCCCAGTCCCGTGTCCCCATGTCTGTAATGTCCCCCATGTCCCCTGTCGCCAGCCATGGCCAAGTCCTGTGTCCCTCATGTCCCCAAGTGTCTCCCACATGCCGTGACCCATGTCCCTGATGTCCCCTCTGTCCCCTCTGTCCCCAGCCATGGCCGAGTACCGCAGTCTGCTGGAGGAGCTGGCCCAGAACATCACGGCCGAGGACCTGGAGCAGCTCAAGTCCGCGTGTCGCGAGGACATCCCCAGTGGGGAGGGGGACGCCATCGCCACCGGCCACCACTGGTTCGCCTTCCTGGAGCGCCACAGCAAGCTGGACCGAGGTGTGACCCGGGGACAGCCCGTGCCACCGGCACTGTCCCCTCCCCATGCCGCGGGGCTGCTCCAGCCAGGGGTTGGGCCCCGTGCCGGTCCCTGAGCCCTGTCCCAGTCCCTGTCACCATCACCTGAGCCCCGTCCCCAATCCCTGTCCCTGTCATTGGTCCCCTGCTCCCAGTCCCCATCCCTGTCCCCAGTCCATAGCATTGTCCCCATCCTGTCCCCATCCCTGTCCCCTCCCTGTTCCCCACCCCTGTCCCCATCCCTGCCCTCTCTGGGCCCCCGTGGCCGCAGCACAGGTGGCCTGAGCCCAGCACATGTCCCCTGTGTGTCCCCGTGCTGTCCCTGTATGTCCCCTGTGTGTCCCCTGTGTGTCCCCACGCTGTCCCCCGTGTCTCCCCACGCTGTCCCCCGTGTGTCCCCGTGCTGTCCCTGTGTCACAGACAACCTGTCCTACATCGAGCACATCTTTGAGATCTCGCGCCGGCCGGACCTGCTGACCAAGGTTGTCCAGTACCGCACGCAGGTGCTCAAGATCTCCGAGGAGGACGAGGTGGACACCAAGCTGACGCGCATCCCCAGCGCCAAGAAGTACAAGGGTGAGACCCCCCCCAAAAAACGGGGACAGGGACAGATGGGGACCCCCAGGGACAGCCAGGGACCCCCCACAGGGCAGGGACAGGGACCCCCCCAGGGAGGAGAGGAGGGGTGGGGACAGGGATGGGACCAAGTGCCACCAAGAAGGGACAGGGACCCCGAGGGACCCCCAGGAGATGGCCAGCGACCCCCCCGGGAAGGGTTGGGGACACCTTCCCCCCCCCCATTATCCCAAAGCTGTGACAAGGACCCCGAGGGGAGAGAAGAACCCCCAGGAGCAGCTGAGGACCCCCCAGGAGGGGTTGGGGACCCCCAAGGGAAGGGTTGGGGACCCTCTGTCGGGGGTGGGGGGGACACCCCCAGACCCCCCTGACCCTCCCGTGTCCCCCCCCAGACATCATCCGGCAGCCCTCGGAGGAGGAGATCATCAAACTGGCCCCCCCCCCGAAAAAGGCCTGAGCAGGAGGAGGAGCCCCCCCCTCCCAGAGATCCCCCCCCCCCATTTCCAGCCCTGGGGGGGGGGGCTCAGGGGAGGGGGAGGGGCAGCAACAGCATCTTAACCCCCCCAGATGGGGGAGGGGGGAATTGGGGGGGGGGGGGGCAATTCACATGGGACGCCCCCACAATGGCCTCGACTGGGGGGTGGGGATGGGGACCCCCCCCCCTCAATGTGGGTAAGTTGAGGGGGGGGCAGAAAAAATGGGACCAATCCCCCCCCACCCCAATTTGGGGGGGTTAAAAGTATTGGGACCCCCCCAACTCTGAATTTTGGGGTCACAGGCACAGGGACCCGCCCCCCAATTTGATGGGGGGGTCACGAGGGGAGTGACAGGGACTGAGACCCCCCCCACCCTAATTTGGGGGGGGTCACAGAAACTAGGACCCCCCTCCACCCCAATTTTTGGGGGTCACAGACATTGAGATCCCCCCACCCCAATTTTGGGGGGGATCATTTGGGGTAAATTTGGGGGGGGTCACAAGCACTGGGATCCCCCACCCCAATTTTTGGGACATTTGAGACCCCTGACCCCAATTTTGGGGAGTCACATCAGGACCCCCCACCCCAATTTTTGGGGGGGGTCCCAGAAACTGGGACCCTCAACTCCAATTATTTTTTGGGGGGGGGTGGTCACAGCAGAACCCCCCTCCCCAAATTCTGGGAGGGGGGGAATCCCAAATATCAGGAGCCCCCACCCCAAAGTTTTTTTTGGGGGGGTCACAGACATTTGAGACCCCTGACCCCAATTTTGGGGGGTCACAAGCACCAGGACCCCCCCAAAATTTGGGGGGGGGGCAGAGGAGGGTCAGGGGAGGTCGGGAGGGTGCAGAGGTCGGGGCTGATTTTGGGGAGGGGTCTTGACCCTCCCCAGGCAGGGCGGGAGGGGACAAGGAGGTGACAAAAGGTGAGGGGGGGGGACAGTGAGTGGTGGCCCCCCCGAAATTGGGGTGAAAAAAAAACCCCCCAAAACTCCCATTTTTTTGGGGGGGGGGGGGGGGAGGGCAGCGAATTGTGACCCCCAGAATTGAGGGAAATCCCCCAAAATCCCATTTTGGGGTGGGGGACAAAGTGGTGACTCCACAAAATCGGGGAAAATCCCCCCAAAAATTCCCAGTTTGGAGGGCAGGTTGTGGTGACCCCTCCCCCCCCAAAAATTGAGGAAAATCCCCAAAAATCCCCATTTTCTGGGGGGGGTTGCAAGAAATGATCCCAAAGTTAGGGATGAAACCCCAAAATTGAGGGAAATCCCCTAAAATTCCCATTCTGGGGTGGGGGGAGACAAAGTGGTGACCCCACAAAACTGAGGGGAAAAAAAACCAAAACCCAAAACTGAGGGAAAAATCTCAAAATTGAGGATAAAATCCCCAAAATTCCCTTTTTTTTTACAAGGGGGGGCACCCCAACCCCATAATTTTTGAGGCGGGGGGGTCCTCCCAGCCCCCTCCCCAGTGCCAAACTGGGAGGGAGGAGCCCCCAAACTGGGAGAGGGGGTGGGGAGGGGGAGGGGATTTTTGGGGTTCAGGTTTAGTTACTAACCCAAGGGGAGGAGGGGGGGGCAGCAGAGTTAATTAAATGTTAATTAATTAATATATTTTATTTAATAAAAGCTAAAACCCGCAGCAGCCACCGGCTCGTGTGTCCCCTCCCCCCCCCAACTGTCCCCTCCCCCCCCCCTTTTCCTTTATTTATTGTCCCCAAACCCCCAGGATTGTCCCCAAATCTCTGTGAAAAACGCTGGATTTGGATCAAAAACGCTGGATTTGGATCAAAATCGATTGTTTTTTGACACCCCCGAATCGGGGGGAGGGGTCCCCAGCCCCTTGTGGGGGGGTCTGTGGGTGTCCCACCCCCCAAATTCCCTCCCCTCCCCCCCTGCAGACCGTGCTGACTGTGTATTGATAAAGATGGAAAAAAGCTGCTCTGTGCGAGGCTTTTTGGGGGAAAATCCGGGGAAAAGGGGTCAAAAACAAAACAGGGGAAACGTTGAAACACTCGGGGAGGTTGGGAGAGAAATTTTTGGGGGAGTCTGGGGCTCGTTGAGTCGGTTTTTTTATTGCATTTATATATAATATATATCCCAACTTTTACAGCTCTGCCAGGGAGAACTCTTCCCTGGGCCCATTTGGTTTTTTTTTTTTTTTAATACAATATAAAATTAGGCCTCTAAACAGGGAAAAAAAAATTTGGGGGTTTCCCCCCCCAAAAAAACCCCTTCCCACCCCGAGAAAAGAAATGGGAAATAAAAGGGGTTTTTGTTTTTGGGGGGATTTTTGTTTTGGGGGGTTTTCTGTGGGGTCAAACCAAGTGCAAATCACGGCTATGTACAGAGGGAGGGAGAGCCTCCGGGGAAATGGGGAAAAACGGGGAAAAAATGGGGGAAAATGGGGAAAAAAGGGGGGAAAAATGGGAAAAAAGGGGGGGAGGGAGAGGGGGAAATGAGGGGAAAATAGGAGGAAAAAAAAGAGGGAGAAATGGGGAAAAATGGTGGAAAAGCAGGGAAAATAAAGAGAAATAAAAAGGGGGGAAAAAGAAAAATGGAGAAGAAAGGAAAAAGAGGGAAAGACGGGAAAAAGTGGGGGGAAAGAAAGAAAAATGGGGAAAAAAAACAAAAATGGAGAAAAAAAGGAAAAAATGGGGGAAGAAATAAAGGGAAAAGGTGGGAAAAATGAAGGAAAAAGGGGGAAAAATGTGGGAAAAATGAGGAAAAAGGGGTGGGACCCCCCCCCCCAAAAGGGGGTGCTTGAAGGGTTTAAGGGGGTCCCAAAAAAACTGCGAGGGGGGGGCAGTAGAAAATCCACCCCCTGGATCCCCCAAATTGAGGGGGACCCCAAAAAAAGGGGAAAAAAGAGGGAGGGGACCCCCAAAAGGGGGAAAAAAGGGCAAGGGGACCCCAAAAAAAGGGGAGAACCGGGAATTTGGGGGGGCTGAACAAGGTCAATAGAAAGCTCCAAGTGTTAGTGGGGTGGGGCCCCCCCGGGGCGGGGTTTTTGGGGGTTTTTGGGGGTTTTTGGGGTTTTTTTGGGGCTCACGAGGGCATGCACTGCACCCGGTCCGGCCCCTCCTCCTCATCGTCCGAAGTGTCCGAGGAGCTCCCGGAATCGTCCGAGGGGGAATCGGCCCCCGGCTCCCGGCGGCGCTGCGGGGACGGACGGACAGACGGTCAGGAACGGGACACACGGACAGGGACGGGACACACGGACAGGGATGGGACACACGGACAGGGATGGGACACACGGACAGGGACGGGACACACGGACAGGGATGGGACACACGGACAGGGACAGGGACAGGGACGGGACACACGGACAGGGACGGGGACAGGAACGGGGGAATGGGGTCAGAAATGGGGAAAAATGGGGGGAGTTGGGGAAAATGGGATAAAGGGAAGAAAGGAGTGGCAAAGAGGGAGGAACGAGGAAGAAAAACACAGAAAAAAAGCAGGGGGAAGTGGGAAAAAGCAGGGAAAAAGCAGGGCCAGGTGGGCAGGAGGTGGCAGAGGGGCAGGCAGGACGGGCAGGTACCCGGTGGTGGCGGCGCTGGCGCAGGTGGTGCATGAGGAACCAGAGCATGTGGCTGTCGAACATGTCCGTGTGGTGCAGGCTGTCCTCGTCCCGCTCCACCTTGTTCTTCTTGATCACCTGGGGGGGAGCAGGGGGTCACACCCCGGGAAAACCGGGATTGACCCCGCCCACAGCGGGGGCACCCCGGGGACAGCCCCCCCACCTCCTTGAGGCCCCGCAGCTCCGTGGGGGCCTCGGCTGTGGGCGCCCAGATCTTCACGTCGTGGTCCAGCCCGCTGGTGGCCAGCACGGGGAGGTGGGGGTGAGGCTCCAGGCAGTTCACCTGGGGGGGAAAGACATGGGAATTGTGAGGGAAAATGGGAATTGTGGGGTCAGGAATGGGATTGGGAATGGGATTGGGGATGGGGGAAGGTGAGAGTGAGGCTCCAGGCAGTTCACCTGGGGAAAAAATGGGGAAAAGTGGAAGAGAAAAGAGGAAAAAAAGGGGAAAGGAAAGGAGGGAAAAAAGGGAAAAAGGGTGAAAGTGGAGGGGCCCTTCCAGCCCATCCCAAAGCAGAGGAGTTCCCAGCAGAGGAAATTGGGGATGGGGCCATTCCCAGCACAGGCACTTCCCCTTCCTGCGGGGCAGGAAACACCTGGAAAAATCCCCCCGGATCCTCGGGAATCGGCCAAATCCGGGACCCCACCCCACCCTAATCCCCAAATACTCCAAAATACTCAAAAAACAAGATCAGCCCCAAAACAGCCTGAAAATCAACCCTAAACCCACCCCAATCAGCCTCAATCAGCCCTAAATTAGGGCCTCAATCAGCCCTAAAATACCACCAAATCAACCCAAAATCCGCCCTAAAAGACCCCAAAACCTTCCCCAAAATCCACCCAAAAATGCCCCCCAAACACCCCAAAACCAGCCCTAAAACACCCCCAAAACCAGCCCTAAATACAACCCCAAAACAGCCCTAAATACAATCCCAGAACCAGCCCTAACCCCCCCGCCAAAAACAACAGCAACAACCCCGCTGTGCTTTTGGGGTGGGAAAAGAGGAGGAACCCGGGGAAAAGGGGGGATTTGGGGGATTTGGGGGTTTTGGGGATTTGAGGGTTTTGGGGGTTTGGGGTTTTGGGGTCTCACCACTCCGCCCTTGTCCCCTTCCATGAACTGCACGATCTGGCAGGAGGATTTCTCCCAGAGGAAGATGTGGCCGCAGTCGCTGCCGCTCACCACGAACTCGCTCTTGGGGCCGTAGAAATTCACCCCTTTCACTGGGAAAAAATGGGGAAAGAAATGGGAAAAATGGGGAGGTTGGGGTTGTCTCCAGAGGAATTCCCGGATGGGAAGGCACAGGGACGCTTCCCAAAAGGGTTTTTAGGGATCTCCCAGAGGGGATTTTTGGGGGTTTAGAGAGGTTTGAGGGGGAAATGCTGGCAGTACCGGAAATTCGGGAATTTGGGGGAATTTGGGGTTGTGTTTAGGGCTGTTTTGGGGGTGTTTTAGGGCTGTTTTGGGGTTGTGTTTTAGGGCTGTTTCAGGGCTGTATTTATGTTGGTTTTGGGGTGTTTTAGGGTTATTTTGGGGTTGCATTTTGGGTTGTTTTTGGGGTGTTTTGGGATGGATTTTGGGGTGTTTTGGGATGGATTCGGGGGTGTTTCCCCACCCGTGGCGTTGTTGCGGTGCCCCTTGTAGCGCCGACTGTACTGGGCGCCGTCGCTGTGCGCCGAGTCGAACAGGTAAATGTCCTCGTCGTTGTAGGAGGCCAGCAGCTCTGGAACGGGGACAAACACCGGGAAAATGGGGAAAAAACAACGGGAAATGGGGAAAAAACAACGGGAAATGGGGAAAAACACCGGGAAATGGGGAAAAAACACCGGGAAAATGGGGAAAAAACACCGGGAAAATGGGGAAAAAACAATGGGAAATGGGGAAAAACAGCAGGAAAATGGAGGGAAAAGGGAGGAAAATGTGGAAAAGCAGCAGGGAAAACGGGAAAAAATGGGAGGAAATCAGGAAAAATATCAGGAAATCAGGATGAGAAAGAACGGGAAATCAGGAAAAACAGTGGGAAAATAGGAAAAAAAAAAGGAAGAAACTGGGAAAAAATGGGGAAAAAAGATAGGGGAGATTGGGGAAAAAATCAGCAAAAAAAGGGGGAAAATGGAAAATACAGTGAGAAAATGGGAAAAAAAAGGGGAAATGAGGAAAAGCAGTGAGAAAATGCAGAAAACCAGCAGGGAAAAAGGGGAAAAATAGTGGGAAAATTGGAAAAACAGTGGGAAATAGGAAAAAAAGCAAGGGGAAAAGAGGAAAAAACCAGCAGGAACGGGGTAAAACAGGAGGATCTGGAGCTCAACAGTTTTTATGGGGAGGAAATGATTTTTATTTTGGAAAATACGGAATTTTTAGGGGGTATGTCAGGTTTTTTTGAGGGAAGAGGATAAATGGGTGGGTTTTTTGGGAAGATGGGTATTTTTTTGGGGAAAAAATTTATTTTTTTGGTGGGAAATGAGGGAGTTTGAGAGAGTGGGATCCCCCTGATTCCCACCTGGACTCACCTGAGCCATCATGGCTGTAGACCAGGCAGGTGATGTTGGCTTTGGACTCGCTGTTCACCTGGAAAAGTGGGAAAAATCTTTGATTCAGCCGCTTTTCCTGGGAATTCTGAGTGTTAAACTGCCAGACAAGGATTTAGGGAGGCAGAAAATTTGGATTGAGGGGAAAAAAGAAACCCTAAAAAAACAACCCCAAAACCAGAAAAAACCCAACAACAACAAAAAAGAGATTTTTTTTTTTTCTGAGTTTTTTCTGCCTCTTCCTGAAAAGTTTACTAGGAAAAGGAGTAGCCTCTTCCCATGGGATTGCCGGGGTGATCCCAGTGCTCCCAGTATCCCAGTACCAGGTGATGAGGGCAGAACTTCTTCAGGACTCCATTGTTCTCGTTCTCGTCGATTTTCCTCTGGTCGTAAATCCTGCAGGAATTAAGGGCGGGGAAAAAACGGGATTGGATCCATTCCAGGGAGGCCTTTTCATCCCCAAAATTCCATCCTGAAATTCCCTGGGATTTTGTGAGCCAGGATGGGCTCAGATTTGGGACAGAAATGACAAAGTTCCATCCTAAAATTCCCTGGGGATTTGGGGCAGGAATGACATTCCCATGCCTGAAATTCTGCTTTCAAATTCCATGGAATTTTGTGCCAGGATAGGCCCAGATTTTGGGTGGGAACCACGTTCCTGTGCCTGAAATCTCATCCTAAAAACCCCCGGAATTCGGTGCTGGGACAAGCCTGGATTTGAGGCAGGAATGACCCTTCCACGGCCAGAATTCCATGTGAAAATTCCCTGGGATTCTGTGCTGGGATACACCTGGATTTGGGATGGGAAATCCCGGGATTTGGGCTCTCCCAGTGCTCCCAGTTTGGCCCCACCTGACGAACTGGTCGCGGCCGCCGACGGCGAACTGGGAGGTGTTGGCGGGGTTGACGAAGATGGTGTAGAGCCCGACCTTCTTCTCCTTCTCCTTCGTCACCACCAATTTCCTGGGAAAACCCCCGGGATCAGCCCCAATCCCAGCCCCAATCCCCCCAAACCAGCAGGATTTGGGCAGTGAGGGTGGGGAATGTTCCCAGGGGGTTTTCCAAGGAAAAACCCCGGAGGGTTTGGGGTGAATTGGGAGAATTCCCACAGGGAAAATCCCACAGGAGCTTCTCCCTAAGAACAGCTGGGATTTGTGGGAATTTGGGAGATTCCAGGGGAGAAATATTTGGGGTTGGCTCCACCAGGGTGAGAATTCCAAAAGGATCCAGCCCAAAGGACAGGGAGAGGGTTGGGGATTCCCAAAGAGAAATGTGATTTCCCAAAAAAGCCCCCATTTTCCCCCAAACTCCACTTGTTACTCCCCAAATCCTACTTGATTCTCCCTGCCAAATTCCCATTTTTCCAAAAAAACCCCCATTCTCCTGACACAATCCTCGTTTTCCCCATCATTCCCTTCAAAATCCCCATTATTCCCCTCAAGATCCCAATTTTTACCCCCAAAATCCCCATTTTTCCCCCCCCAAAAAAACCCCAAAAATCTTCATTTTCCCTGAAAACAGCTGGGATTTCAGGGAAATTGAGGCATTCCAGGAGGGAAAATTTGGGCTTGGCTCTGCCAGGGTGAGAATTCCAAAGGGAAGCAGCCCAGGGAGGGGGCTGGGATCGGCTCCAGCCGCGGATTCCGGCGGGATCAGGGATTAAAGGGCTCGTCCTGGTTATGAAACCCGGGATTTGGGCTGGATCAGCCTCCAGAATGACAGCCCAGAGGCTTGGAAAAACACAGGGAGACAGAAAAACTGGTTTCCCACAAAAAATCCCTGCTTTTCCCACAAAAAAATCCTAGTTTTTCCCCTAAAAATAACCCGCGTTTGCCCAAAGTTTCCTGGTTTTCCTCAAAAAACAGGCATTTCCCCCTCAAAAACCAGGGGGTTTTTTTCCCCCAAAAACCAATCTGCTTTCCCTCCAAAAAAATGTTTTCTCCCAAAATTATTCTGGTAAAAAAAAAAAAAAATAGTTTCCCTCCCCAAAAATCTCTTTTCCAACAAAATTCCATTTTTTCGTCCCAAAATACTCATTTTCCCCCAAAACATATCCAATTTTCCTGCAAAAACCTCAATTTTCCAAAGAAACCAACCCAATTTCCCCACAAAAATAATCTGATGTCAAAAAACCCTGATTTTTCCCAACTTCCCACCTCTTATTCCCAAACCCACACCTGCCTCACCTCTAAAACCCACGTTTTTCCCCCTCAAGATCCCCTTTTCCTCTCCAATCCCTGTTTACCTCCCCAAACCCCCAGAATTCCCATTTCCCCCCCCCAGAATTCCCGTTTTCCCCCCCAGAATTCCCGTTTTCCCCCCCAGAATTCCAATTTTTCCCCCCAGAATTCCCATTTTTCCCCCCAGAATTCCCGTTTTCCCCCCCAGAATTCCCGTGTTTCCCCCAGAATTCCCATTTTCCCCCCCAGAATTCCCATTTTTCCCCCCAGAATTCCCGTTTTCCCCCCCAGAATTCCAATTTTTCCCCCCAGAATTCCCATTTTTCCCCCCAGAATTCCCGTTTTCCCCCCCAGAATTCCCGTGTTTCCCCCAGAATTCCCGTTTTCCCCCCCAGAATTCCCATTTTTCCCCCCAGAATTCCCGTTTTTCCCCGGTCGCTCACGAGGCGGGCCGGTCCTGCCGCAGGTCGATGGTGAAGACCACGGCGTCCTCCCCCGCAGACAGGAACGTGCAGGGCGAGTCCGGCTCCAGCGCCAGCTGGGATTGGGGAAAAAAAAAGGGAAAAAACAATGGGAATAGCTCCCAAAATTCCCAAAACCAGGAAAATCCATCCAGAAAAACCCCAGGTTTGGGGATTCCCACCCTTGTGGGAATCTCCCGCACACTGGGCTCGGTGCTGACAGCACCGGCTGTCCCCTCTGGGGTGACAACATCCCCAGCCCTCCCCCTGCTCCCACACTGCTCCCACTGCATTTCCCCATCCCCAGCCACCCCAAATCCTGGGATTTGCCAATCCCAAACCCCCCTCACCTTGTGGGAAGCCCCCTTGTGCTGGGCCACGCGCTTGGTGCTGCGGCAGCACTGGGTGGCCGAGAGCTCGGCCACGCGCACCTGCCCGTCCCGGGCACACATGGCCAGCGTGGAGTCGCCGCTGTTGGGCAGGAATTTGGCCTGGAAAACACGGGGAAGAGGGAAAAGGTGGGAAAAGGGGAGAGGGGGAGAGGGGAATGGCAGAGGAGGTGGAGGAAAGGGGTGGGAGGTGGGGAGGGGGACGGGACGGGATGGGGGGGAAGTGCTGGAGTTGTTCTGGGAGTTGTCCCAGATGTTCTGGGGATCGTCCCCGTTCTCCTGGGAACCATCCCAAGCTTTCCCTGGGGATCATCCCAAGCTGGGTCAGTCTGTGGGATCTAGGGACCTGTTCCCAGATTCTTTCCCAATAACTCCCTTTCCCAGCTGAGATGCTCCTGGGATCCTCTCCCACCCCAAACAGGAACGACAAATTTCAGAACAACACCTCAAAAAACACCTCAAAAACCACCCAGGAACTTCAGGAAATCCACGCCAATGACTGATTCCAGCACATCCCTTTGGGATTTCAGTCCCCAACTCCTCCCCATCTGTTCCCACTTCACTCCAGGGACACTTTTCCCAAGCATTCCCTGGCCCAGGTGCCATTTTCCTGGGATCCTCTCCCACCCCAAAAACAGACCTTGAAGATGATGGATTTCAGGGCACATCCGTGGGATTTAGGGGGTCAATCTGTGGGATTTGTTCCCAGATCCTTTCCCAAGCATTCCCTGGCCCAGGTGACATTTTCCTGGGATCCTCTCCCATCCCAAACAGGAACCTTCAGCCCGATAAATTTTAGAACACCTCAAAAACCACCCGGGAACTTCAAGAAACCCACGCCAACGACCGATTCCGGCTCACCCCTTTGGGATTTCAGCCCCCAACCCCTCCCCATCTGCTCCCACCTCCCTTCACTCCCGTGATGCTTTTCCCAAGCATTCCCTGCTCAGATGAGCTGTTCCTGGGATCATCTCCCACCCCAAACAGCAAGGATAAGTTTTACAACAACACCTCAAAAACCACCTGGGAACTTCAGGAAATCCACGCCAGTGACCAACTCCGGCTCACCCCTTTGGGATTCCAGCCCCCAAGCCCTCTCCCCGCTGCCCCCGGCCGTTCTCCCCACCTGGAAGACGTTGCTCTTGTGCCCGCTGTCGAACTGCAGCACGGGCCGGCGCCGCAGCCAGTCCCACACCAGCACCTTGAGGTCGTCGCTGCCGCTGGCCAGGCGCGTGCCGCGCTGGTTGAAGTGCAGCGTGTTGACGCAGCCCGTGTGTCCCTCCAGGCCGTGCTGCAGCCGGAACTTCTGCACGAAGAGCCGGGCGCCGCAGGCCTGCGCCACGAAGCGCGAGCAGCCACCCAGCTGGCGCTGCCGCAGCGCCGGGATCGCCCGCCAGCGCGGCCGCGGCAGCGCCCACGTCTCCGAGGACACCCAGTCCTCCAGCGCCTGCTCCTCGTCCGACGAGTCACGCTCGTGGGGCGGCCGCTTGCGGGGCCCCCGGCGCCGGGCGCACGGCTCCTCCTCGTCCTCCTCCTCCTCGTCCTCGTCCTCGTCGTGGCGCGGCTCCTCGGGGATGGAGTAGTGGCCGGTGTCGTCCAGGCTGTCGCTGTCCTTGTCCCCGGAGCTGTCGCTGTCGCTGGCGCGGCCCCGGGCGGCCCCGGCGTCGTCGCCCGTCAGGCTCAGGCTCAGGTCGGACGCCTCCACCTCGATGCCCGAGGATGTCTCACGGCCCTCCTCGGCTGACATGTCCTCAGGGCTGCTGGACAGGCTGCCTGGGGACAGGGGGACATGGGGACAGTGTCACCAGTGTCACCAGTGTCACCGGCCCTCCTCGGCTGACATGTCCTCGGGGCTGCTGGACAGGCTGCCTGGGGACAGGGACAGTGTCACCGCCTGGGGGTGGGGACAGGGACTGGTGACACTGCCACCACCATGGGGACAGCGTGGTGGCACCGTGGCTGGCACCTGTGCTGACAGCCTGGCACCATCGCTGTCACCACCACCGTCACTTTGTCACCATTGCTGCCACCCTGGTGCCCTCACTGTCACCTCTGCTGCCACCTTCACTGTCACTGTTACCTTGTCACCATTGCTGCCACCACTGCTGCCACCCTGTCCCCACCACTGTCACCTTCACTGTCACCCTCCCACCTTCATTGCCACCTTGCTGCCATCCTGTCCCCCTTGCTGTCCCCCACCCTGTCAGCCTCACTGTCTCCCCATGTCCTGCTTGCTATCACCCTGCCACCCTGTCCCTCTGTCACAGTGTCCCCCTCAGTGACACCGTGACACTCCCCCTGTTTGTCCCTGTCCCCTGGCTGTCCTCCTGTCCCTTTCTATGTCCCCCTGGGTGTCCCCTTAGCTGTCCCCTTGCCCAACTTCCTGTAGTGCTGAGTGTCCTCTCAGGCGTCTTCTGTCCCTCTGGGTGTGTCCCTCTTGTCCCTTGCCCCTCTGTCCCCCTCCCTGTCCCCAGCTGTCCCCTCACCGTTGACAATGTCTGTCCTGCCGTCCATGCTGCCGCCTTTGTCTGACATCGCCGCTGCCCAGGGAGTCCCTGCGGGGACAGGGGACACAGGGACATCAGACATGGGGACAGCAGGACATGGGGACAGCAGGGACATGGGGACATCAGGGACATGGGTACAGCAGGACATGGGGACATCAGGGACATGGGGACAGCAGGGACATGGGGACAGCAGGGACATTGGGACAGGGGACATGGAGACATGGGGACACCAGGACATGGGAACATCAGGGACATGGGGACACCAGGACATGGAGACAGTGGGACAGCAGGACATGGGGACACCAGGACATGGGGACAGGGGACAGCAGGACATGGGGACACAAGGCTGCAGTGGCCCTGCCACAGCCCCTGCGGGATGTCCCCGTGTCCCCAGCCCACCCCGGCACCACGGGCGCTCCCCACATCCCTGTTTTCCAGGGAAAAGCCAGCTGGGAATGCTGCAGGAGCCCCAGGGCCGCTCCCGAGGGATTGCTGATCCCCAAGGTCCATTTCTGAACAGGTTCCCACCACAAAAAAATCCCCTCTGGGATCCCTGCAGGAGAGCAGCGCCCCAGCTTCCCACAAACCCCCATCCCAGGGGCAGGGGCAGGAGCAGAATCCCGGTGGAATTCCCTGGAATCCCACACAGTCCCAAAGGCAGCACAGGAGCGACTCCTCCCCTTCAAACCCCGTGGGTTTCTGGCTCCCATCCCAGCTGAGGGGCTGGGAATCCATCCCTGGCCCGGGATGGGAAGCAGAATCCCGGGGATGGGAGCAGAATCCCGGGATTCCGCGCCTGCCAGGGGCACATCTGGACAGGCTCAGCATTCCCGGCCCAACGCTGCAGCTCCCAAAAATATCCCGGGGCATTCCAGAGCCTCTGGCATCGGGATCCGCCCGGCCCCGCTGCCTCTCCAAACTGGGATAAACTGGGATGAAACTCCCAGGGGATGGGGTTATCCAGCCCTGACAGCCCAAATTCCTGGCGGGATTGGTTCCAGCCACTCCCAAAAAATCCACAAATCCAACTTTCCGGCACCTCAGGACTCTGGGGTGGAGATCCCAAATTCCTTGGGATTGAGCCCCCGAATCCCTTGGATGGAGCCCGGGGTGCCTCAGGAGCATTCCCAAATCCCCAGGAGCATTCCCAGGAGTTTCCCGAGGCTGAGGCGATCCCAGAGAAACCCCAAAACCGCCCCCAATCCCCCAAACCAGGCGGGCTCCGGGCGCACTCACCTGTGCCAGGTGCCAGCGGGGCTGGAGCTGGGGGGGAGCGCGGGGTCAGAGCCCGGGGACCCCCGAATCTGGGGATCCCCCGACCCCTGGGGAACCACCCCAGATTTCTGGGAACCCCAATCCCTGGGAAATCCCCCTGGGTTTTTGGGAATTCCCCTGACCCCAGGGAAATCCCCTCCCCCACCTCTATTTTTGGGCTCCCACCCCCGCGATTCCTGATGGACCCCGATTTTTGGGGACCCCAGGAAATCCCCAAGAATCCCGGGAAATTCCCAAATTTCTGGGGAGTTTTCCAACCCCTGAGAAACCCCCAGGCATTCCTGGGAACCCCCTGATCCTTGGGAGTTCCCCATTTTTGGGGACCCCCTCCTCCCCCAATTCCTGGAGAATCCCCTCAGACTCTGGACAGCCCCAATTTTTTGGGGGGATCCCTGTGGATTCCTGGATGTTCCCAGATTTTGGGGACCCCCAATCCCGGAAAAAAATTCCCTCCATCTCTGGGGACCCCAAATTTTGGGGGATTCCCTATTTTTCGGGACCCTGCAATCCCTGGGGACCCCAAAAATCTTAGGGGCATCCCAAAAAAAAACCCTTCCTGGACCCCTCCCCAAAAAGTTTGGGGAGCACCCCAAAAATTCCCAGATCCCTTCCAAAAATTTCAGGGACCCCCCTGCCAGGAGCCCCCCAAAGCCTCAAGGCCCCCCCCCGGATCCCCTAAAAACCTCAGGGGACCCCGACAAAAAAACCTCAGGGACCCCCCCAAAACCCCCAAGGATCCCTCAAAAATCTCAAGGGACCCCCTCAGGACTCCCCGAAAATCTCAGGGATCCCCTCAGGATCCCCTAAAAGCCTCAAGCGACCCCTCCAAAACTCCCCCCAAAATCCTCAAGAGCCCACCCAGGACCCCCCCAGAAATCTCCGGGATCGCCCTTCCGGGATCCCCTAAAAGCCTCAAGAGCCTCCCAAACCCCACAAAAACCCCAGGGACTCCTCCCAGGACCCCCAAAAGTCCCCGAAGGACGCCCAGGACCCCCTAAAACCCCCCAGCCCCCCCCTCGGGACCCCCTAAATCCCTCACGGGCCCCTCAGACCCCCCGGGCCCCCCCGGGCTCCCTCAGAGGCTCCCCCACAACCCCCCCGAACACCCAGGGACCCCCCCAAACCTCCCCCCGTGACCCCCCCGGGGCCGCCCCGCCCCTCCCGGGATCCCCCCCCCAGCCCCGGGCCCGCCCCCGCCCCGCCCCCCGCCCCGGGGCTGGAGGAGGCCCCGAGGCCGCGGGGGCCGCGTCCGGAGCGGGGAGGGCAGCGGAGGCCTCGCACCGACCCGAGTGTCCCGGAGGGTCCCGGCGGGTCCCGGACGGTGCCGGGGGGTGCGGCCGGGCTCAGTGGCGGCCGCCGCGGGTCCCCCCGGCCGCTCCAGCGCCGGCCCCGGTACCGGGCCCCACCGCCGCCATCTTTAACGCGCCGCCCCCGCCGCCTCGCTTGGCGGCACCGGCCGACGCTTTTGCGGCACCGCGGGCGCCGCTTTACGGCAGCGGCCGTTAGTACGACAGCGAGGAGAGCGCCCCCTCAACCCCCGGCGTTGCCATGGGAACGGCGCCCCGCCCCGTGTTATTGTAGGGTCGCTTTGGGTTCGCAGTGTTATTGTAAGGTCTTCCGTGTTTGGGGTCAGTGTAGGGTCACCCCCGTGTTATTGTAGGGTCGCTTTGGGTGCTCTTTGTTATTGTAGGGTCACCCGTGTTTAGGGTCACTGTAGGGTCAGCCTTGTTTAGGGTCACTGGGTCACCCTCGTGGTCACCTTTGTTTAGGGTCACTGTAGGGTCAACCCCGCGTTATTGTAGGGTCCCACCTGCCCCAGTGTTGCTGTAGGGTCACTCTGTGTGTCCCTCTTTGAATTGTGGGGTGGCTTTGCTATTGTAGGGTCACCCACGTTCAGGGTCACTCGCCCCATCCCCCCATGTCCCTATAGTGTCACCCATGTTTAGTGTCACCCTGTCCCCCCAAAATGTTCCTATAGGGTCACCCCATTTCTGTAGGGCCCCCTGTCCCCAGTGTCCCTGTAGGGCCCCTCTGTCCCCAGTGTCCCTATAGGGCCCCTGTCCCCAGTGTCCCTCTGTCCCCAGTGTCCCTATAGGGCCCCTGTCCCCAGTGTCCCTGTAGGGCCCCTCTGTCCCCAGTGTCCCTATAGGGCCCCTGTCCCCAGTGTCCCTGTAGGGCCCCTCTGTCCCCAGTGTCCCTATAGGGCCCCCTCTGTCCCCAGTGTCCCTATAGGGCCCCTGTCCCCAGTGTCCCTATAGGGCCCCTGTCCCCAGTGTCCCTGTAGGGCGCCCCTGTCCCCAGTGTCCCTATAGGGCCCCTGTCCCCAGTGTCCCTCTGTCCCCAGTGTCCCTATAGGGCCCCTGTCCCCAGTGTCCCTGTAGGGCCCCCCTGACCCCAGTGTCCCTGTAGGGCCCCTCTGTCCCCAGTGTCCCTATAGGGCCCCCTCTGTCCCCAGTGTCCCTATAGGGCCCCTGTCCCCAGTGTCCCTATCAGGTCACCCCATTTCTCCCATTCCCAGGCGCAGCCGCTGCCGTCACCAACTCTTTATTGGGGACACCGTGGGGGGCGAGGGGGCGACACCGCCCCAAACTGGGGGCGTCCCTGCACCCCTCACCCCCCCAAAAAAACCCCAAAGTTTGGGGTGGCGGGGGGGAGGTCTCCACCCCCCTGTGCTCCTCTTCGTGCTCCTTTAGGGCCGGGCGGGCCGGGGCCGATCCCAAAGTTCCTCTACATGAGGCGGCACTGCTCCCCACTGACCCCCCCCGGCAGCTCCAGGTTGAATCCGGGGGGCTGTGGGGGGCACAGCAGGGTCACCCCAAATTCTGGGGGGTCACCCCAAACAGATGAGGTCACCCCAACACTATGGGGTCACCCCAATTCTTATGGGATCACGCCAATTGTATGGGGTCACCCCAAATGGATGAGGTCACCACAAATTCTTTTGGAGTCATCCCAGTTCTATGGGATAACTCCAAAATCCAAGATCATTGAGAAGGTGGGGACCCCGAAATCTTATGGGTTCACCCATAATCTATGGGCTCACCCTGAATCTATGGGATCACCCCAATTCTATGGGGTCACCCCAAACCCATGGCATCACCCCAATCCTTACGCTATCTCCCCAATTCTATGACATCACCCCAAATCTTTGGGGGTCACCCCAATTCTATAGCATCACCCCAAACTGTTTGGGTGACCCCAAATCCTTTTAGGGCTGGGGGCGTTTCCCAAACACTCACCGTGTCCCCTGCCAGCTCCTTGGGGGGGTGGCCCAGGTCCTGCAGCTGCGAGGGGACACAAGAAGGGGACAGAGGGACACGAGGGGGGGTCAGGGCGGGGCCGGGCGCTTTCGGGGTCACCGCGGCCCCCCCGTACCTGCTGCATCAGGTCCAGCAGGGTCTCGAAGCGCTCCCGGCGCTGCCCCTCGGGCTCCTCCGGCCGCTCCCGCTCCAGCTCCGCGCAGATCCGCAGCATCAGCGCCTGCTGTGCCCGGAACCGCTCCCGCTGCTCCGGGGACAGCGAGCCCTCGTGCTGCCGCAGCCACTCCGGGTACTGGGACAGCGAGGGACACTCAGGGGACAGCGGGAAACCCCAAATCCCCCAAGGGAAACCCCAAATCCCAGCCCCTTCAGCCCCTGATGGGCACAGAACCGCTCCCGCTGCTCCGGGGATAGCGAGCCCTCGTGCTGCCGCAGCCACTCCGGGTACTGGGACAGCGGGGGACAGCGAGGGACACTCAGGGGACTTTGGGGACTTCCCCAGGTTTTTTGGGGTGCCCTCCCTGTTTTTCGGGGTCCCCACCTTCTCGGTGATCTCCTTGAGGGAGGGGTAGAGCACGTCCTTGGACAGCAGGGACTCCATGATGCTGCGCATGACGGGCAGGACGCCGTCGCCGCCGCCTTCCTCCAGCCCCAGCCCCTCCAGCGCTTTGGCCAGCTCCTCCTCTGAGCCTGGGGAATTCTGTGGGATCGCCGGGACCCCCATGAGCTCCCCGGGACCCCCGGGAGAGCCCCCCCGGGCCCCGGGGAGGGTGGGGATACCTGGAGGTCATTGGCGTTCTTGGCCAGCCCGCTCAGGGTCTCCTTGAGGCAGGAGGTGAATTCCTGCTGCGAGGCCGCGTCGCTGCCTGCGGGGTGGGCAACGGGGCCGGGGTTATTGGGATTGGGGGGATAATGGGAATAATGGGGTGTCCTGCTGGGGTGCTGTTCCTGATCCCAAATGGGAGGGAGGATTCCAAATGGGGCTGGGAATGGGAAGGGGATTGGGATGGGGGATAATGGGGGGTCCTGCTGGGTTCCCAGGAAGACTCTCAGCACCCCACAGCACCCAGAGGCGTCCCCAGCCCCCAGCCCAAGCAGGGATCCCCAAATTCCAGAAACACGGAAGGCGCTGGGCTGGAGCCGGGTGGTGACAACAACACGGGGTAACAACAGGGACTGGGAACCCTGCATGGACCAGGGACCAGGAACTGGGACTGGGATTGGGAACTGGGACTGGGAACCCTGCATGGACCAGGGACCAGGAACTGGGACCAGGAACTGGGACTGGAAGCAGGGACAGGGATTAGGAACAGGCACAGGGACAGGAATGGGGAACAGGGGCTGGGACCAGGAACAGGGACTGGGATCAGGGAGCGGGAACCTCCACAAGCCCGAGGTGCCCAGCACTGTTCCTGGGGCGGGACCCCCCATTGCCCCCTCATTCCCCCCCCCACCCACCAACTTTCCCTGCGGCTTCTGAGAGCTTCTGGAACTGCTCCACCAGCTGGGGCTCCTGCCGGGCCAGCTCCTGCATGGCCTCCTGGAACTCGGCCGCCGCCTGCGCCGCCAGCTCCCCCTCGAACAGCTCCTGGAAGAACCTCTCCTGCGAGGAGAAGAGCGAGCCCTGGGCGCGGGGTCAGCGCGGCCCTGCGGCCCCAGAGCGGGGGGGACGGGGTTTTTTTGGGGGATCCCACCTTGGCGGAGTCGGCAGCAGAGGGAGGGGAGGGGGACGGGGGAGAGGAGGAGCCGGCAGGGGGAGGGGGCGCGGGTCGGCTGCGCTCGAAGTCGTCCAGGGCACCTGAGGGGGGGAATCGGGGTTAGGGGACCCCCAAAAAAGGGGGCCCTGCACCCTCCAGGAAGGGTGTGGGCAGCCACTGATGGGGCCTGAAATCTCCACCCCAAAACCGCACTCCAGAACTGCAGCCCGGTGATTTCCACTGCTAATGGCACCCCAAAACTGTACCCCAGTAAATTCACCCCAATAACTGCACCTCAGAACTGCACTCCGGTGATTTCTACTGCTAATGGCACCCCAAAACTGCACTGCTAATGGCACCCCAATAACTTCACCATAATAACTGCACCGCTAATGGCACCCCAAAACTGTACCCCAGTAAATTCACCCCAATAACTTCACTCCAATAACCGCACCCCAATAACCCCCACCACTGATTGTACCCTAAAACTGCACCCCAATAACTTCCACCCCAATAGCCCCCACCCCTAACTGCACCCCAAAACCCTCATTCCTCTGTGCCCCAACAGCCCCCAAACCTCCCGTACTCCAGCGACCCCGCAGTTCCCCCGCACCCCAATAACCCCCGGAACCCCCGCACCCCAATAACCCCCAGCCTCCCCCGACCCACCCCTCACCCCAATAACTCCCGGAACCCCCGCACCCCGTGTCCCCGAGCTGCCCCTCACCCCAATGTCCCCCTCAGCCCCTCACGGTCCCCGGCACCCCCCGTTCCCCCTCCTTCCAATGACCTCCGACCTCAGCGCACCCCGTGACCCCCACTGCTCACAACAACGCGCAGCGCCCCCGCACCCCAATGACCCCCGCTGTCCCCCGGTCCCCCCCGGTGCCCCCTCACTCTCCAGCAGCTCCTCCAGCTCCGGGTCGGGTCCTCCCGGGCCCGGGCCCGGCTCCGCGGCCATCTTGACCCGCTCCGCCCTGCGCCGCCAGGGGGCGCTGCCGCGGGACACGCCCCTTCCCGCCCCCTCCGCTGGCCACGCCTCCTGGAAAACCCGGAACGGAGTGAGGGTCGGGGAACGGGAGCGGGGAACGGGAGCAGGAAGAAGGACCGGGATCGGGGATCAGGGTTGGGAACAGGAACCGAGGACGGGGAACAGGGGAGAGGGGTCGGGGACCGGGGATGGGGATCTGGAACGGAAACAGTGAACGGGAACAGAGACCGGGAACCGGGACCGGAGCGGAGCCAGTGGGGGGGCAGAGAGGGGGCCGGGGGAGCGGAGCCCTTCTGAGGGCAGAGCCAGGGCAGGGGCGGGGCTGGACGCGGGGCGGGGCCAAGGCAGGGGCGGAGCCGGGGCCCGGCCGGGGGCGTGGCCAGCCCCGGAGCAGACTTCGCCTCAGACTCCCAAGGCTTTTTCCGCGTGGGGTTGTGAGGCAAACATTGTTTTAATTTGGTTTCTGGCCTTTTTCGGTGCTTAATTAGTTTTTTTTAAAATGTATTCCGTGTCAGTTTTCCCTTCTGCTCGTGGTTTCCCACGGCTCAGGTGGAGTGAGGGAGGGGAATTTCGCCCCATGCTCGAAAACTGCCTTGAGAAGCTCTTTCGATAAATCAGCTTTGCTGAGCCTCGGTGTTCCTGCAGGTGAGAGGGGAACGTGTGCTCTCGGGGGTGTTTGGGAAAGCACAGAGACATTCCTGCCTTTGTCTCTCCCCTTTTAATCTTTCGTGGTGTGGGGGCCTGGCTAGGGTCTGACACTGAAAACTTTAATTAGGAAAGAACACAGAATGAAGAACCAGCTTTTTGAGGTTTGTGTTCTTGGCTGATTTACAAAGTGACTCCAATAAGAAAATATCTTTGGAAGCTGCCATCAGGTTTCTAAAAGCAACTTACTGGAAGTAGAGGCAGCTTTTGAGTGATGTGAAGGGGGGTTTTTTTGAGTGGTTTGTTTTTTTCTTTTTTTTTTTTGAGTGATGTGAATTTTTTTTTTTTTGAGTGATTTGAATTTTTTTTTTGAGTGATGTGAATTATTTTTTTTTTGAATGATGTGAATTTTTTTTTTGAGTGATTTGAGTTATTTCTGACTTCCCTTCCACGACCCCAGCCTGGGAAGGTGCTGAAACATCAAATGAAACTCAAGGCAGCCTGGGCTTTGTTTCTTTCTGGCGGTTTTTATCACTGGGACAAAGAATATTTCACTTTTCTTGCCTGGAGGAGCTTTTTTTTTTCTCTTCTCAGCTTTGTCAACAAGCCTTTTGCCCCCAAACCCTTGTGTGCTGGGTGCAGCGTTTGGAGCCTGTGGCTCTGTGGTCTGGCAGTGCCAGTGCTGGGCTTTCTTTGGGAGAGCAGCTCCTTCAGGACGAGCTCCAGGTGGAACATTCCTTGGAGCTGGATGTCCGAGGGACGGCAGGCGCTGTGGATGTTCCAGGCTGTTCCCCCAGCCCTCCCTGCGGTGCAGGGCAGGATTGCTGCAGCGGGGCTGCTCTCCTGGGGGACGTTACCCCTCAGTCCTGGAGCTGAGCTGCTCCTGCGGGTTCAGAGCGGAGCTGCAGTGATGGCACCGAGTCCCTGGGGTGGGGTCTGTGCCCGCAGAGCTCCGGGGGGTTCAGAGCCGAGCTTGGGGGGCTGCAGGGGTTCAGCTCCGAGCTGCAGCGACAGCACCGAGTCCCTGGGGTGTGTCTGTGCCCGCAGAGCTCCGGGGGGTTCAGAGCCAAGCTCCCTGTGCTCCCTGTGCTCCCTGTGCTGCCTGAGGAGCTGCTGGCTGCTGCTGATTCTGTTCCGGGGCTTGGGGCTGCAGTTTGGCTTCTCCCACCTAAAATTCCACTGGAATTCCAAACAAACGAGGATTTCTCCCAGATCCAAGCTGCCAGAACTTGGAGCTCCTGGCTCTCCTGGGATTGCCGAGCACCTCCCGCACACCAGGAACTCGGGGAGGCCGAGTTTGCTTCCCCACGGAAAAGGGAAACGTTTGCTCGGAAATTTCCGTTCCAAATTCCAGCTCATCTGCAGGAAAATCGCCTTCCAAGTGCTGGGAAAAGCCAGGAATTCCTTTGGAAACCCAGGAAAATCCATTCTTTCCATCCCCAAGTCCATGAAAATTCCAGGAGTTCTGTTCCAAATCCATGAAAATTCCCTGAATTCCATTCCCAACCCAGGAAAATCCCACGGATTCCATTCCCAATCCAAGAAAATTCCGTGAATTCTGTTCCAAGTCCACAAAAATTCCCTGAATTCTGTTCCCAATCCAGGGAAATCTGTTCATTCCATCCCAAAGTCCATGCAAATCCCAAGGATTCCGTTTCCAATCCAGGAAAATTCCAGGAGTTCTGCTCCAAGTCCATGAAAATTCCATGAATTCCGTTCCCAGTCCAGGAAAATTCCATCCCCATTCCCAGCAAAGTCTCTCCTCCAATCCCTGGGCTCCTAGAAAAATTCCCTTCCCAGAATTCCTGAATTCCCTTCCCCCCCCAACAAAACCCCCTGATCCCAAAAAATTCCAACCCCGCCCTCCCCTCCTCCCAAGCCTCTGGATGAGAATTCCCAGGAAAAAAAGGGGAATTATCCCAAAAATATTTAAATATTCATAAATATTCCATTCTGACAGGGGAAATAATGGGGAAAATGGGAAAAATTCGGAAAAAACTCGGGAAAACTGAGGTGTTTTTCCCCTCCTGATCTGATAAAAAATGGGAATAAAATGGGATTGGGAGGGAATTTGTCTAATATAGACAAATATTCCACGGGAAAAGGGGGAAATTCGTGGGAAAAAAAAGGAAAATCCAATGGAATTTTCCCCAAATTCCCTCTGGGAATCTTGGAAAAATCCAGGTGGGAACTGCTGAGAGCCCTTGAGCTGCAGATTCCCAGGATAAGGCCATTCCAGAGGGGAAAAATCCAGAATTTTAGGGTGGGAAAAACTCAGTTTTTTCTTAAAAAAAACTGGGAAAAGAGAAAATTTGGAATATTCTGGAAAAAATTCTCTCTCTGCTCTACATTCCATGATTTTTTTTTGGCATAAAAAGCTCAAAATTCTGAGGTTTTTGTAGAAAAATTCGGGTTTTTCCAAGCGGGAATTTTGGGAAAAGTTTTTTTTTTTCCGTAAAAAAATCAGGGTTGGAGGAAAAAATCAGCTCCAGCCCCAAGGGTTGCTCTGGGATTTTTGGGATGGATCCAGTGGGAAATTCCTCGTTCCAGGTTTTTTTTAAATTTTCCATCCCAAATTCTGCTCCTGGAATTTTCTGGGAATGTCAAGAGATCTTTTAAAAAAATGGGATTTAGGTATTGGAAAAGCGAGATTTGGAGGAAAATCCTTCAAAAAATTGGGGGTGGAAATCCCAGGATGGGCTTGGATTCCGAAGATCCCAAAAAATCCCTCAACAAAAAATTCCAAGGAATTAAAAAAAATCCTAAAAAAATCCCAAAAAATTCCAAAAAAATCCCTAAAAAATTCCCCAAAAATTCCCAAAAAATCTTCCCTGATGGTGGGAAAAGCTTCCCAAAATTCCTGCTGGGAAAAGGGAGGAGGAGCCAGGAGCTTTTCCAGGATTTTTTCTCCTTTTTTTCCCCCCTGTTTTCCGGGGAGAATTTTCCTTGGAAAACCTGGAGCGAATCCCAATTTCTGACTAAAAAAATAAGAATTCATAATTAACATTAAGAATAATCCCAAGAATTCCCACAGGACTTAAAAAAAAATGGGAATGGGATTTGAAGGAAATTCAAAAAAACAACAAAAAAATCAGGATAAAAATAAAAAAACCCCACAAAATTCCTCCAAAAAATTCCCAAAAAATTGGGGAATTTTCCAGGAATTTTCTTTGCCCAAAATTCGAGAATTCCTGGGAATTTCAGGTCCCTTTTCCCGAGGTTTTTGTCCCACTCGTCCTTGGTTTTCCGGGGGATTTGGCGGCTCCCAGAATTCCAGGGGAAATCCCGACATTCCCGCTTTCTCCCAGCAGCATTCCCGGTTTTCCAGCTCCCAGGAGCGGTGGGAAAAGAAGGAATTCCGAGGGATTTTTTGGGATTCCGGTGGCGTCGATTCACTGGGAAGAGAAAAAAAAACAGGGAATGAAGGAAATATTCTTGGGAATATTTGGGGTTTTTCCCGAAAATTCCCAATCCGAGGAAAGGAGGGGGAGCTCGGGATTATCCCAAAATTCTATTGGGATTAAAAATGGGATTTGGGATATTCCACACCCTTGGGAATGAGGAGTTTTCCTCCTTTTTGGGTAATTCCAGGGATTTTGGGGGATTCGGGATATTCCAGAGCTTTGGGAATGAAGGAAGGGCCGATCCCGCCCCCATTCCCAGGAAAATCCGGGATCCTGCCCCCCCCCCCAATCCTTGGGAATTCCAGGTTTTTCCATGGAAAACACTCACAAAGCTGATCTCTGTCTCCTGCAGCTCCTCCAGCTCCAGGGGTAGGGAAGGGCCGGGGGATCCACTGGAAAAACAACGGTAAAAGCAGGAATTTGGGGGCATTTTTGGGAATTTTTTGGGGAATTTTTTATCCCAACCTCTTCCCTTCCCATGGGTTTCCCAAGAAATCCAAACAAAATCACCCAAAAAACACCTGAAATTGCGCCTTTTTCCCAAGAGAAATTTTTCTTTTTCCTGGGAATTTAGGAGGGAAAATTCCAGGAACTGACATTCCAGGAAAAATTCTGGGGGGGAATTTTTGGGCTGAGGGAGAGGGGAAGCTGGAATTCCATGGGATACAAGGACGGGGAGGATTCTTGGGAATTGCAGGCGAGAATTCCATGGAAAAACAGGGATTAAAGGGGATGTTCCTTGAAAATTCCATGTGGTAAAACATGGATGGGAGGATTCTTGGGAATTCCACAGGAAAATTCCACGGAAAAGGCGGATGAAGGGAATATTCCATGTTTATTCCAGCTGGGAATTAATTCCATGGAATTTGTGGATTGAGAAAAGATTCCCTGGGAATTCCACAGGAATCCCACCCCAGGCTGTTCCCTGGGAGCAGGAAAAAATGGGATTTTCTTGGGAATTTCCCCCAAAAACTCGGAAAGTTTGGGAAAAAGCTCCAAATCCAGGGATTTCCTGGAAAACATTCCATAAAAAAAAACCCTAGATCCAGCCTCACCTGGGCAGGGAAACTCTGGGAGCTGCTCCGGGCCCCGGGTGAACTTCCACCCCCACGGACCTGCAGGAATTCGGGATCAGGCAGAAAATTGGGAATTCTGGGAGAGAATTCCCAGGGGGGATCCCTCTCTTCCCCCGGGAGAATTCCTGGTTTTCCAGAGGGGTCATTCCAATGGAATCTTGCTGGAGTGGGGCTGGAATGGGGTGGAGTTCCCAAAGCTTTGGGATGGACCCCAAACCCTCAGGATCAATCCCAAACCCCTCGGGATCGATCCCAAACCCCCTTTCCCCATCCCAAGCCCCTTTTCCCGCCGGGATCATTCCTGGAATCCCGTTCCCACCTGCTGGGGGGGGATCCGGCCCCGGCGCTGCCAAGGGAGGGGCTGGACAGGGACAGGGACGTGGGCACCGAGTCACTGCCAGGGTGAGGGAGCAGATCCGGCCGGGAACCTGCAACGGGAACGGGGTCAGGAACGGGGCCAGGGACATGGGAACGGGGCCAGGGACATGGAAACGGGGACATAGGGACAGGGACATGGGAACGGGGACAGGGACATGGGAACGGGGACAGGGACATGGGAACGGGGACATGGGAACGGGGACATGGGAACGGGGACATGGGAACGGGGTAAGGAACGGGAACAGGGACATGGGAACGGGGCCAGGGACATGGGAACGGGGTAAGGAACGGGAACAGGGACATGGGAACAGGGACAGGGACACGGGAATGGGAACAGGGACACGGGAATGGGAACAGGGACACGGGAATGGGAACAGGAATGGGGTCAGGGACATAGGAACGGGGTAAGGAACGGGAACAGGGACATGGGAACAGGGAACAGGGACATGGGAATGGGAACAGGGACATGGGAATGGGAACAGGGACATGGGAACGGGGTCAGGGACGAGTCACTGCCGGGATCCTGGAGTGGGATCCAGCCAGGAACGTGGGAATGGGACTGGGGTCAGGAATCTGGAATGGGATCAGGGGCAGATCTGGCTGGGAGCCTGGAATGGGATCCAAGATTGGGATTTTTTTTGGATAAAAACGGGAATTCTGCAGGACGAAAACGGAGGTTTTAAGGGGTTTTTTTGGGATGAAAATGGGGGATTTCTTTGGGATAAAACCTGGGATTTCTCAGGCTAAAACCTGGGATTTTCCAGGATAAAAAAGTGGGGTTTTTCAGGATAAACCCTGGGACTTTTGAGGGAATTTTTGAGGAATAAAAGTGGGATTTTTCTGGAATAAAATCCAAAATATTCCCAGGACAAAACCGAAACTTTCTAGGATAGAAACACGGATTTTTTGGGATAGAATTCCCGATCCCACCTTGCTCCAGATCGGTGTCTGTGCCCAGCTGGGCTCCCAGGGTCGGGGCTGGGGCTGCGATCCCTCCCTGGCAGCTCCTCCTGGGGACGGCGCCGCCGCTCCGGCTCCTCTTGGACGGGGAAGGTTTCACTGGGAAAAAAGGGGGAAAATTCCATGAAAACTCAAAAATTTGGGATTTGCCAGGGATTTCTCCAAAGGGTTGAGGGGGGAAAGGAGGAAAAGAGGGGAGAAATGCAGAAGGGAAGTGTGGTTTTTGTTTTGGGTGGTTTTTTTCCAGGGAAAATAAGGGTGTTTGGCAAGGAAAAAAGGAGTTTTCTAAGGAAGAGGGGGAGAAGGAGGAAAAGGGGAAAGAAATCTATTTAAAAAGGATTTTTGCCAGGGAATAAAAGCATTTTTCTAGGGAAAAAACCCCCACTTTTCCAAGGGAAAAAAAAAAAGCATTTTTCCAAGGGAGAAAAGCAGTTTTCCAGGGGAAAAAACATTTTTCCAGGGGGAAAAAAAGCATTTTTCCAGGGGGGAAAAAGAACACTTTTCCAAGGAAAAAAAAACCACTTGCCCAACTTTTCCAGGGAATTTTTCCAGCAAGGAAAAAACAAGCCAAAAAAAAACCCCCCCAAAAAACCCCGGAAAAAAGCAGAAAAAACTGGTAAAAAAAAGGGGGAAAATCAGGATATCTGGGAATTCCTTGGGAATTTGGGAGGAGAGGAGGGAAGTCTGGGAATTGGGGGGCACTCACGTGGGACCTTGCGGAACACCGTGTGGCACATGAAGCGTTGGAAGCGCTCGGCGTAGAAGCTGGGCCGGTGCACGGACACCGTGTCCTGGGATGGCAGGGGAAAAATGGGATTTAGCCCTGAAAGTCTGGGAATTTGGGGGGGAGGGGGAATTCAGAGGGGTTTGGGGAGGAATCCTGGAATTTGGGGAGAAATCTTGGGAATTTTGGTGGAAATCCTGGGAATTCAGGAGGAAAGTGAGAAAACTGGGGGGTTTGGGGAGAAATTCCAGGGAATTCCAGCTTTTCAATAAAAATGCCTCTTTTTTTTGCTAAAAATTCCTAATTTTCCCCTAAAAATTCCCAGTTTTTTTTCCATACAAATTCCCATTTTTGCCATAAAAATTCCCATTTTTTACCCTAAAAATTCCCGGTTTTTCCATAAAAACTCCAAATTTTCCACAAAAATTCTCCCTTTTCCCTACAAATGCCCATCCCCACTCACCCCATCGTGCACCAAGGCTTTCCAGGAGTGCTCGAGCTTCTTCACGAACCTGCAGGGAGGGAATGGAGCAGAAAGCTCCAGAAATTCCCAGAAATCCCCAGGGTTTGAATTCTCCCCCTTTATCCCAATTTTTTTCCTGGATTCTCCTTTTATTTTTTTAGGAGTTCCAAAGGCATCAATTGATTTTATTAATCCTATTATTGTTATATTTTTAATTACTTGTTACTGGTTTTATGTTGTGTTAGTAATTAATGTATTGTTATAAAATTGATACTAAAAATAATAATAGAATCTATTTTAAAAATTATAATGACAATTATAAGGGAAACAAAAAAGTTAAATTAATTATCAGAAAAATAATAATATTCTATAATTCAAACCTTATTATAAGGCCCATACTCCTTTTATTTGTAATTAAATTCAGATTTAATAATTTCAAAATTAGATTAATGAATCAGTAATTAATTGGTGATGAATGAGGATGAACTCCTGACCTGTAGGACTGCAGGACGTCGATGATGCCGATGTAGAGCAGCAGCCGCTCGCCCCGGGAATTCCGGGCGGGAATTCCGCCCATCCTGGGCAAAGAGGGAGCAGGGAATGGGATCAAGGAGCAGGGAAAGCATCCACAGTGATCACAGAGATAGGGAACCCATGGAATACCCTGGGCCAGGACCCAGGATTTATCCCTAAAATCCCAAATAAACCAGGACAGACCAGTCCAGGGAATCCTGGATGGTTTGGGATGGGAAAGATTCCAGAGATCCTTTAAAGATCCATGACCAGGACCCCTCCCAGCTTCCCAGAAATCCCAACCCCAGTAAACCCCAGTCCATCCCAGTCCAACTCACTGGTCCTCAGTCTCGAAGGTGCCCCCCCTGCGCGCCTCCCCCTGGATGGACTCCATGGAGTTTCCAACCCCAGTAAATCCCAGTTCCTGATCCCAACCCCAACTCCAGTCAATCCCAGTCCAATCCCAGTGATTCCCAGTCCAACTCACTGGTCCTCAGTCTCGAAGGTGCCTCCCCTGCGAGCCTCCCCCTGGATGGACTCCATGGAGTTTCCAACCCCAGTAAATCCCAGTTCCTGATCCCAACCCCAACTCCAGTCAATCCCAGTCCAATCCCAGTGATTCCCAGTCCAACTCACTGGTCCTCAGTCTCGAAGGTGCCCCCCCTGCGCGCCTCCCCCTGGATGGACTCCATGGCTGTGGAGTAGAGCGCTCTCTGCGCCGCCGGCCGCCCGCGCCCGTCCCCGCCGGCGTTCCCGGCCCGCTGCGCCTGGTCCAGGTTGTGGATGGCCACCAGCAGGCTGTAATCCATGATCTTGAAGCTCTGGAGAACCTGGGATGAGCAGAAATTTGGGAATTTGGGCCGGGGAGGAGGAGTTTCCAAGCGGGAGGTGGATTTCCGGATTAGGAATGCTCAAAAAGTGGGATTTTGGTGCAAAACGCAATGGAATTCCCGAATTTTCCAACTCAGCAGCTGCCAAGAACTAAACCTTCACTGTTTTCCTCTGAAAAAAACCCAAAAATCATGGAAAAAGGCAGAAAACCAATACATTTCCCACAAAAAAACCCCCAGAAAACAGAAAAAAAGGTAGATCACCACCCATTTTTCCACAAAAAAATCCAGAAAACGGGTGAAACAATCCAAATTTTTCCACAAAAAAGCCCCCAAAACATGGAAAAAAGGTGGAAAACCCCCACATTTCCCACAAAAACCACCCAAAAAGCAGGTAAAAAGGAGCAATACCACCCGTTTTTCCACAAAAAAAATCCAGAAAAAGGATTTTTCCAGAAAAAAACCCCAAAGAAAGGTACAACACGCCCAATTTTCCCACACAAAACCAGGAGAGAAAAAAAAAAAGGCAGAACAGCCCCAAAGCCCAAACTGACCAAGCAATCCCTCTGCAGCGTCTTGCACAGGGCGTTGTAGGTGTCCGAATCCAGGAAGAGCCCGTCGGGAATGTCCTGCATGAAATCCAGGTCCTTGAAGGTGGGGAAAACCTTCTCCCGCTCCTTCTGGGACGCCCGGCGCTTGTAGGTGGAGCCCTTGAGGTCGTACTTGAGGTGCATCCGCACGGAGCGCGGCAGCAGGTTGTTCATCACCACGATCCGGATGTTCTTGCCCCCAGCCTGCACGCAGTACAGCCCGTAGAACTTGGGCAGCAGCGTCCGTGGGTTCTGGTTCAGGTTCTGGAGTGGGGCAAACGGGGAAAGGGGAAAAGGAGGGGGAAAAAGGAGGGGGGAAAAAGGAGGGGGGAAAAAGGAGGGGGGGAATAGAAAAAGCGGAATTTGGTAAAAATCACACAAAATCACGGAGGTTTTGGGGGGTTTTGGAGGCATTTGGGGGGCTGGGAATGCGTCGAAATTGCAGGTGAAACGTGTGAAGAGCATCAAAATCCAGCTGGTTTTGGTGTTTTCTATGGGTTGGTGGGGGTTTTTGTGGATTTTAGGGGTTTTCCATGGATTTTAGGGGTTTTGGGGTTGGGAATGAGTCAAAATCACAGACAAAACATGGGAGGAAGATCAAAATCCCTCTGGTTTGGGAGCTTTCTGTGGATTTGAGAGGGTTTTCCACGGATTTTTGGGGTTTTTCCATAGATTTTTGGGGCGTTTTGGGATTGAAAACAACTCAAACTCAGTGACGAGGTCACAACACCGACGACTCCACAGATTCCAACCTGGTTTTTGGGGATTCGGCCGGGATTTTTTTGGTTCCTCCAACCATTCCAGGGGTTGGGAATCCCCAGGACTCGGGGCTCACCATGTAATAGCCGGGCAGGAGCTTCTGCAGGAACTCAGCCTCCTTGTGCTGCACAGTTTTGATGATGAACTCATCGTCGCTGGAGACGTAGAACAGGGAGCCGCTGGCGCCCGAGTTGGAGAGCTCGATCAGGGGCTCGCTGCACAGGGAATACTGAGGGGGGAAAGTGGGAAGAGCAGCTGGAATTTCCTTGGGAATGGGTTTTCCCTCTGAGGAATGAGCAGAGGGGGTGTTGGGAGTGGGGGAGGTTGTTGGGTGGCAGCACAAGGGGAAGTGTTGGTGGAAAAGGTGAAATGTGGGAGGCGGAAAAGGGGGAAAGGCAGCCCAAAGTATGGGGAAGGAAGGGAGAAGGGAGGAAGAAAAATGTGGAAAAGGAGAGGGGGGAGAGGACAAAGGAGGCAAAGCAGGGAAAAGAGAAAAAAGGGAAGAGAAGGGAAAAAACGAGAGAAGGAAGAGAAAAGGGGGAGAAAAGGGAAAGGGGAAAAAGAAAAGGGAATAAAAAAGGGAGCAAAGGGGGGAGCGCAAAGGGGGGAGGGAACTGCAGGGAAGTTGCTCCCAAGCTCACCAGGTAATCGTCCGGGCGGATCCCGAAGAGCTCCCGGAAGTAGCGGAAGGCCACGGGCGCGTAGGTCTTGAAGCGGAAATCGTTGTAGTGGTGGGCAGGGGTCAGGTTGCTGCCCTCGCTGCGGGGACACGGAACGTTCCAGAATGCTCCAGAGAGACCCCAGCCTGGCACAGGCTGGGGAGAGCAGGGAATGGGGGAAGGGGAGGGGATAAAGGGGTCCGGGAGTGGGAATTGCAGTGGGAACTGGGAGTAGGAATGGGAATTAAAGAGGGAATTGGGAATTAAAGAGGGAATTCCAGAGGGAATTGGAAGCTGGAATGGGAATTCCAGTGGGAACTGGGAGTGGGAACAGGAATTCCAGCTGGAAAAACTGAGAAAAGTAAAGGAAAATGGGACAGGGTGAGAAAAAGAGAAAAAGGGAAGGGAAGAAAAGATAAAGGGACAGGAAAATAGGAGAAGAGAGGGGAAAAAAGAGGAGGAAAAAAGAAAAAAATAGGAAAGGGAGGAGAAAGGGGGAAAACTGGGCAAAGTGGAAATGCCGACCTGGGGAAGAAGATGCTCTCCACGACGTAGAAGTCCTGCATGAGCACGTCCCGCTCGGGCTTGGTGCTCAGGCTGCCCACGGTGTGCGTGATGCCCAGCTGGATGGCGCCCTTCAGCGCCGACGACGTCGTCTGCGGGCAGGGAATTAATTGGGGATCCCAGGAGAAAGTGGGAGCAGGAATGGGGATTCCAGAGGCAAGTGTGAACAGGAATTCCAGAGGGAAGCGGGAGTGGGAATGGGAATTCCAGTGGGAAATAGGAGTGGGAATGGCTGGATTGCAGTGGGAATGAGAGGGATTTGATAGGAATAGGAGTAATTCCAGGGAAAACTCCAAAAAACCCCCCACATTCCCAAAATTCCCAAACAATTCCCTCTTTGCCCAGCCAGTTCCAGCCATTCCATGGGATTTCTGGGAATTTTTGTGCCCTTGGGAAACTCCCAGAAAAACCTGGGAAATCAGAGATTAAAAATTCTCCTCCCAAAAGATCTGGAAAAGCAGCCAAAAACAAACAAAAAACCCCAAAAATTCCCTTTCTCCTTCATTTCCACGCAATTTCCTCCCATTCCCACAGCGATCCCGGGCAGAATTCCTTGGGAAAAGGGGAGAGAAAAGCAGGAATTTACCTTTTTGTAGGTGGTTTCCCCTGTGGAATCCACTCCTCTGTGGCCCTTCCGGATGGTTTGGGATCCTCCTGGCATCTTGGGAAAAAAAAAAATGGGAAGAGAGGAAAAAAATGGAAAAATCCATGGAAAAAATGGTTTTTCCCACCCCAAACCACCCAGAAAATTTGGGGTTTATCCCTGGAATCCATGGAAAGCTGGGCTGGGTTTTTTCCCATGGTAATTTCAACGTTTTAGGAGGAATTGTGGGAAGGTTGCAAATCCCAATCTGGTGATTCCCAGCCCAGGGATCCAAGGATTCATCCAGGAGTTGTTAAATGGAATTTTTTTCCCAGGGATTCTCGGGGTGGTTCCAGGATAAATTCAGGTTTATGGAGCAGGATTTCCCTTGGGAAGGGTAAATTCCCCAAAATTCCCATGAGAGGAGCTGCTTAGATTTTCCTAGGAGCAGGAAAATCTGGAAAAGGAGCAGGAAAATGAAGGAGAAAAATTGAAACTGGGAATTTTTCAGGCATGGAATGACCCAGGTGTGGGAAAAAAAATAGAAAAAGCTGGAAAAGGAGAAGAAAAAGATGTAATTTGGGATTTTCCAGGCAGGAAAAAACTCCAGCTTGGAAAAGGAGCAGGAAACCCTGGAAAAGAAGGAGGAAAAGCTGGAATTTGGGATATTTCCAGCCTGGAACTCACCTCAGGAGTAAGGGATTTCTTGAAGGTGTTGGATCCTGGGAAAAGAAAGGAAAATCCACGCTCAGAGACGATCAATCCCAAAAAACAGGGGGAAATCCCAGAAAAAACTCAGGAAAACAGGGAAAACCTCCAGGAAAACAGGGAAAAAACCCAGGAAAACACAAAATTTGAATTTAACCCAACTGCCCACGCTGTTCTCCTTGAGTTTCTGGCTCCAAATCCCAAAACCCAGCACAGATAAAGAGACAGAAAATCAGGGATCAGCCCTTAAATCCTTCCAGGGGAAAAACGAGTTGCAAGGAACTCCTTCCCAAACGGAATTTTTAGGGATCTAAGCCCAAAATGTAAGGTGGAAAAGCTGATTCGGAGCTGAAAAAAAAGCGGGATAAAGGGTTGGATTTTCCAGGGATTCTGCCAGACTCGGGAAAAACCGGGAAAAAGAAAAACTGCCGGCTTTAAAAAGCCAAAAATGATCCCGAAATAAAGCGGGAGAATTCCCGATTTTCAGCGCTTCCAGCCGTTTCCCTGGCTCGCATTCCCGCTTATACAAACAAATCCCAGGGTTTTGTCGCCGTTCCCACAGCATTCCCGGGCTCTTTCTGAGATATTTTTTTTAGGATTTCGGGATCCCCGGGAGCTGCTCCCACCCCCTCTGAGTCACCGGGCAGACGGGAAGGGGAATCGGATTTCCCTGGCACCAACAAACTTCTCCCTCCCCGCCCCGTTCCCACCTTATTTTCCTTTTTTTGGGAGGAATTTTGAGCTTGGAATTTGGTTTTTCCAAGGAAAAGTCGGGTGCAAAGCCCTGCCATGGCATCCCAGAAAACCTCAGGAAGCTCCAAATCCCCCAAAATTCCATCAGGAAGATCCAAAACTCCCCCAAAATTCCCTCAGGAAGATCCAGATATCCCAAAATTCCCTCAGAAAAACCCAAATCTCCTCCAAAATTCTCTCATGAAGCTCCAAAACTCCCCCAAAATTCCTTCAGGAAGCTCCAGGTCCCCCCAGGCAGATCCAGATGCTCCAAAATTCCCTCAGGAAGCTCCAAATCTCCCCCAGAATTCCCGCAGGAAGATCCAGACACCCCAAAATCCCCTCAAGAGAGATCCAAATCTCCTCCAAAATTCCCACAGGAAGCTTCAGAATCCCCTCACCAAAAGACTCCCACACCCTCCCCAAAATATAACCCGCTTAAAGACCCCCCAAAATCCCCCTGAGCCCCACAGTTCCACACCCACACACCCGCCCCATAATACTCCAAACACCCCACCAAAACACCCGATAAACCCAACAGATTTACACCCCCAAAAACACTTCAAAGACCCCACAAAAACCCTCACTCCTCACAGCCCGCTTAGCCCCAAAATTACCTCAAAGACCCCCCAAAAAATCCTGACGGTTCCACACCCCAAAATAACCCCCAAAATCCCCCTCAGCCCCGGAGTTCTACACCCTCAAAATCCCCCAAAGACCCCTCAGAATCCCCCTCAGCCCCAGAGTATTATACCCCAAAAGACCCCCCTCCAAAATCCCCTCAAAGCCTCACAGCCCTAAACTCATCAAAAACCCCCAAAGACCCCCCAACCCCCCCAAAGATCCCCTCACACCCGAGACCTCTGAGACCCTCAGAGCCCCCTCAGCCGCCACGACCCCAGACCCCTCAAGACCCCCGAAAATCCCATTCCCCTCACGTCCCCAGACCCGTCATAGCCCCCAAAATCCCCCCCAGTCCCCTCAGCCCCTCACGCCCTCAGAACCCCCCTCACACCCCCCCCCAGCCCCTCACGCCCTCAAAGCCCCCACACGCTCAGCCCCTCACGCCCTCAGACCCCCCACCACCTCCCCTCACTCGGCAGCCGCGCCCCCCGGACTCCCCCCGAGCTCTCTCCGAGCCCCCCAGCCCCATCCCCGCCCCGTTCCCGGCCAGTACCGCCGAGGCCGCCGCTGCTGCCGCTGCTGCCCCCAGACTCGGGCCCCGCCGCCGCCGCCGCCATCTTAGAGCGCGCGCTGCGCCCCCCCCAGCCTCAGCCCGCCCCCGCCCGCCACGCTCGGCCACGCCCATTCAAGCCACGCCCACTTTCGAACGGACCACGCCTTCTCCTGCCTATTTGTCACGCTTTAATGGCTAAAGACACGCCCACTCGCGGTTCAGACACGCTCCTTTGTTACAGGATCCGACCCCCTCGCAGCCAAACCACGCCTCTTCCCGTACACTCCGCCCTCTCCGCCATAAACCACGCCCCCTCCGTGCTTAGCCCCACCAATCATGTGTGGCCGCGCCCCATTTTAAGCTAAACCGGGCTCTTTTCGCGCTTAGCCCCGCCCCTCCCGGCGCGCCCCTCGCGGCCGCGGGCGATGCAGGAGCGGGGGCCACGTGGGCGGGCCCTCACAGCGCATGCACAGCTCGGCTCCGCCTCCACGCGTTCTCCCCCGTTCGGATTCGCCCCCGGGGTGTCACGTGATGGGCGGTATGTTTGGGGTGACGTCATATTAATCGGTGGCATTATATGAGCACATTGAATTACATCAGAAAGCAGCACGCTTATGTGCCACATCTCCAATTAGTGACGCCATGGGGCACAGGTGTCCTCACCCTGTGATGTCACAGAGCACACACATCCCCATCCTGTGACATTACACTACTGACTCAATAATTGACGTCTCTACCTTATGATGTCACACACTCAACCATGACGTCACAGCTCAGACACCCACCCCGTGGCGTCACAGAGCACGCACACCTCCTCATAGCAATACAATGACGTCACCCTCACGCAATGACGTCACCCCCGCTCTTCCCGCGCGGTGCCGCCCTCTCTTCCCATCGATCGCTCTGCGCTCGCTCTCTCTCCCCTCCCCGCGGTGCCGCAGGCGGCCTAGCCGAGCGCCGAGATGAGCCTGGCCGAGGGCCGCGCCCCGCGGAGAACGGCCGGGAATCGCCTCTCGGGGCTGCTCCAGGCCGAGGAGGAGGACGAGTTCTACCAGACCACCTACGGCGGCTTCAACGAGGCGAGCGGCCCCGGGAGGGAGCGGCGGGAGGCGTCACAAAGCCGGCGGGAACGGGGCGAACCGGGCGGGAACGGGCCCGGCGCTCTGAGGGGGAGGGAGAGGAGTGAGGGGAAAAAACGTGAGGGGAGGGAGGGGGCGAGGGAGGTTGGGGGTCCCGAGTGGGGATTTCCAGACAGTGTGGGGATGTCCAGGGATATGGGGATGTCCAGGGATGAGGTTTGGGGGGATCCATGGGATCTCCCGGGTGATCGCTGTGGGATCCCGGGATAACGGGTCCGTGGGAAGAAGCCCTCAGAAGCGCTTCCCGAGGACCAGGGAGGCTTCAGGGGATCCGTTCCTGTATCCCGCATGATTTTGGGGACAGTGAATCCTGCGGGAATCCCTCAGGGCTGCTCCATAATTCCCAATCCCACATTCCCAATATTCCCCGGGAGTCCAGGGATGAGTCCTGTGGGGATCCCTCGATGGGATCCCACATTTCCCAATCCCGTGTTCCCAATATTCCCGCGGGAATCCGGGGAAATATGGGGTTGGTATTTGGAATCTGGGGACACTGGTGGGGGGATCAGGGTGCTTCCACATTTCCCAATCCCACATTCCCAACATTCCGCAGGGATCCGGGGGGGGCGGTGAGTCCCGTGGGGATGTCCCGGCGGGATCCCACATTTCCCCTCCGCTATTCCCAACACTCCCAGTTCCCCGCAGGAGTCCGGGGATGACGAGTACCGCGGGGAGCACTCGGACAGCGATGACGAGGTGGATTCGGATTTCGACATCGACGAGGGCGACGAGCCGGGCTCCGAGCAGGACGAGGCCGAGCCCCGGCGCCGCCGCCGCGTGCTCACCAAGGCCTACCGGGTATACCGACCGCTCCCGGGGGAAAAACGGGGAAAACCCAGCGTCTGGGGAGGGGTTTTAATGCTCGGTGTGCCCTTCAGGAGCCGCTCAAGAGCCTGCGGGCCAAGAAGGCGGAGGGGCCGCGGGGAGGATCCCAGAGGAGCAGGGAGGTGAAATCCGTGCCCTTGGAGCTGCAGGAGGATGTGGGAGACAGTGAGTGTGGGGTGAGGATGGGTGGGGTGGGAGCAGGGTCTTGGTGATCCTAAATGGAAATGGGATCCTTTGGGAGAGCTCTTGGTGCTGCAGAGATCAGAAATGGGGTCCGTGGACGTTCCCAGTGATCCCAGCTGGAAACACGATCCTCTGGGAGAGCTGCTGCTTCTCCAGGGGTTGGGAAGAGGATCCCATGGGAGAGCTCTTGTTCCTCCAGGGACTGGAAATGGGATCCTCTGGGAGAACTGGTTCTCCTGGAGTCAGAAACACGGTGCTGGGGATCTGTAGATGATCCAAGGGTTGGCAGTGGGATCCTCTGGGAGAGCTCCTGGTTCTCTGGGGGCTGGGGTCGGGATTCTGGGGATCTCTGAGTGATCCCAGCTGAAAATGGGATCATTTGGGAGAAGTCCTGGTTCTCCAGGGGCTGGGAATGGGATCTCTGGAGATCTCTGAGTGATCCAAGGGTTGGCAGTGGGATCGTCTGGAAGAGCCCCTGGTTCTCCGGGGGCTGGGATGGGGATCTGGGGCTGTGTGGGTGCTCTGGGCCCCCGTGGGTGCTCCAGGCCCCCATGGGTGCTCCAGGCTCCCGTGGGTGCTCGAGGCTCCCGTGGGTGCTCCGGGCCCCCGTGGGTGCTCCAGGCCCCCGTGGGTGCTCCAGGCCCCCGTGGCTCCCCCCAGGCAGGAAGCACATGCGGCAATCCACCACCGAGCACACCCGGCAGACCTTCCTGCGGCTCCAGGAGCGCCAGGTGCAGTCCAAGAGGAAAAAGGGAGGCACCAACTACGAGCGGCCTCTGACCCAGGAGGAGCTGCTGGAGGAGGCCAAGATCACTGAGGAGATCAACCTGCGCTCCCTGGGTGAGCCGGGACGGGATGGGGAGGGGGATCCCGGGAATGGGAATGGCAGACGGGGTACTGGGAATGGGATACTGGGATACTGGGGGTGGGATACTGGGAATGGGAAGGGGATCCCAGGAATGGGACGTGGACATTGGGAATGGGACATGGACATTGGGAATGGTAGAGGGACCTTGGGAATAGCAACAGGACAACAAAAATGGGACAGGGAGTGTCACTGGGAATGGCACAGGATCAGACCTGGCACCTCTCTGATGTCACCGTGCTGGGATGAGCCATTCCCTGACCCCATTCCCAACCCCGTTCCCGATCCCAGAGAACTACGAGCGGCTAGAGGCGGACAAGAAGAAGCAGGTGCAGAAGAAGAGGAAGATCGTGGGCCCCGTGATCCGGTACTGGTCCCTGACCATGCCCCTCCTGCCCGAGCCCAGCCGTGATGACCCCGTGGACGTCGAGGGGTGAGTGGCACCAGAATCCCAACTCCCAACCTGTATTGGGCCCTGGAGCTGCTCCAGAGGGGCTGGGACAGCTCCCAAATCCCAGTTTTGGGGGGTGGATTTGGGCACTGAATCCCAGCCTGGAGGCTTCCCTTTGCTTAATGCCAACTTGGGGAGGGAAAAGCACCTTAGAGCTCCCAAATCCCATGGGAAAAGAAGGGTTTGGGTACCAACTTGGAGCTCCCAAATCCCATGGGAAGAGAAGGGTTTGGGTACCAACTTGGAGCTCCCAAATCTCATGGGAAAAGCAGTTTTTGAGGCCCCAAAATCCCATGGGAAAAGCGGGTTTTGGGCACCAATCCCCCATTGGAGAAGCACTTTCTGAGATCCCAAACCCCCTGTTGGAGAAGCACCTTGGATGCCCCAAACCCCCTCGGATCACAATTTTTTGGGGGGCACCGCCTCAGCAGCCCAAACCCCGAGGCTGACCTGGGTTCCCCCACCCTCTCCCCCCCAGGCTGGACCCCGACGCCCACCCCGCCGGCGCCGCCGCGCTGCCCCCGGCCAAGTGCTCGCGCACCTTCATCTCCTTCAGCGACGACGCCACCTTCGAGCGCTGCTTCCCCAAGTGCAAAGCGCCGCGGCTGCCGGTGCGGGAGCTGTGCCCCGTCACCCACAAGCCGGCCCTGTACCGCGACCCCATCACCGACATCCCCTACTCCAACGCCCGCGCCTTCCGCATCATCCGCGAGGCCTACAGGAAATACATCACGGCCCACGGGCTGCCCAGCGCCGCCGCCGCCGCCATGGCCGGGCCGGGGCCAGGGCCAGGGGCAGGGGACGGCCCCGGGGCCAGGCCCGGGAGGCAGAAAATCGTCATCAAGCAGAGTGTGCCCAGTGCCTGACGTCCTGGGGGCTTGGGGGGGTGGGGGGTGGGGTTTGGGAGAGTTGGAACTCCTCGTGGGTTGGCAGAAAATCATCATCAAGCAGAGTGTTCCCGGTTCCTGAAATCCCTGGGGTTTGGGGTATTGGGGTATTGGGGTGTGGAAGTGTCCCTCATGGGTTGGCAGAAGAATTGTCATCAAGCAGAGTGTTCCTGGTGCCTGAAATCCCTGGGGTTGGGGTATTGGGGTATTGGGGTGTGGGTAGGGGGCATGTTGGAACTCTGTGTCCCTCATGGGTTGGCAGAAAATCGTCATCAAGCAGAGCGTTCCCAGTGCCTGAAATCCGGGATTTCGCAGCATCGGGGCATTTGGGATTGACAGCTGTGATGGTTTTGTTGAAGGGCTGCCATTCAGAACAGCAGAAAATTGTCCTCAAAGTGTTCCCAGTGCCTGAAATCCTGGGATTTGGGATTTAGGGGTATTGGGATTTAGGAATTTCATGGCATCGAGATATTGAGGTGTTGAGGTCGTCAGCAGCGATGGTTTTATTGAGGGATTCCTGCCCAGGACACCAAAAAAATTGTCACCAATCAAGTGTTCCCAGTGCCTGAAATCCTGGGGTTTTGGGGTATTGGAATGTTGGGATTTGGGATATTGGGAGATGGGCAGATGGTGAATGAAAATCATCTGGTGTCTTGGTTTTGAAAGGCAGGTACCTGCCAGGGAAAGCTGGGGTTTCCCTCGGAATGGAAAATGTAAACCCCTCACGCCCTCCAAATCATAATTTTGCAATTCAGGGCTTTCAGGCAAAGATTTGGGAATAGGAATAACAGTTCTGTACTGGGAATATTAACAACACAAATGTAGTGGAAAAAACCCCAAACAAACAAACAAGCAAAAAAACAATCCTAGAAACCCTGACAGAGTTAGAGCTCCAACCTGACACCCTGTGGGTCAGGGGGTTGGGAGCAGCCCACAGTGAGTCCTCCTGGAGTGGCAGATGTGGTTCTGGTGGGGCAGAGATGATCCTGTAGAACAAGGGTCCAGGGATGGTGGGAAGGGTCCAGGGGTGGTGGGAAGGGTCCAGGGATGGTGAGGAGGGTCCAGGGATGGTGAGGAGGGTCCAGGGATGGTGAGAAGGGCCCTGGGGTGGTGGGAAGGGTCCAGGGGTGGTGGGAAGGATCCAGTCTTCCTGCGGGAAGCCGGTGGAGGCAGGTGGCTGTGTTCCTACGTCTCAGCTTTTATCTGGGTTGGAGTGGTTGGCTCCCCGCACTGGGTGAGGCACCTCACAATGGGGATGATGGAATGTGTTGTGCCCTTAGTGAGCCTTCAGGGCCCATGGGCAGAGAACATCCCCTGGCGGGAGGACAGGGATGACAGAGATAAGGAACCCTGCCCGTTATCAGAGGGCACCCAGCCCCTCGCCCCGCTCCGTCGCGGTCCATTGACGTCACTTCCGCCGCGCCTGCGCTGACTCGTCCCTGCGGCGTTGGCGGGGGAGAGACGGTGAGGGCGGGAGGCTCGGGGCAGCTCGGGGCGGTGTCCGCGGGCCTCTGTACGGAGTCGGGGGCGCTGGGGAGGGTCTGTAGGAGAGGATCGGTCGTGAGCTGTGAGGAGCCAGGAAGCACCGGCCGGTTTCTGGCGCTGGAGAGTCAGAGTGGGGCCTTCCGCGGGCAGCGGTGGGTGGAACGGGCCGGGTCCCTGCTGAGAGGTGTCCCTGAGCCCCTCTGGGGTCCCTGCTGGGAGGTGTCCCTGAGCCCCTCCGGGTCCCTGCTGGGAGGTGTCCCTGAGCCCCTCCGGGGTCCCTGCTGGGAGGTGTCCCTGAGCCCCTCCGGGTCCCTGCTGGGAGGTGTCCCTGAGCCCCTCTGGGGTCCCTGCTGAGAGGTGTCCCTGAGCCCCTCCGGGGCCCTGCTGAGAGGTGTCCCTGAGCCCCTCCGGGGTCCCTGCTGAGAGGTGTCCCTGAGCCCCTCCGGGGCCCTGCTGAGAGGTGTCCCTGAGCCCCTCCGGGGTCCCTGCTGAGAGGTGTCCCTGAGCCCCTCCGGGGTCCCTGCTGGGAGGTGTCCCTGAGCCCCTCCGGGTCCCTGCTGGGAGGTGTCCCTGAGCCCCTCCGGGGTCCCTGCTGGGAGGTGTCCCTGAGCCCCTCCGGGGTCCCTGCTGGGAGGTGTCCCTGAGCCCCTCTGGGGTCCCTGCTGAGAGGTGTCCCTGAGCCCCTCCGGGGCCCTGGGCTTGCTGAGGGGCCAGCAGCAGCCCGGGCTGCATGCGCTGCTGTGCGGCTGCAGCAGGGCAGCACCGGGGGAAGGAAGGGGCTTCTGGCAGCCGCACTGGGACAGGCTGGGCAGCCAGGTCTGTGCCAAGCCCAGGAAGTTCAGCGAGGCCAAGACTGGGGAAGAATGGATGGAGAGCAGCCCGGGGAGGATTTGGGGGTGTGGGCTGACAAGAAGCTGAGCATGCCGTGGCAACATGCACTGGGGGCCCAGAAAGCGAACACTGGCCTGGGCTCATCCCCAACAGCGTGGGCAGCATGTGAAGGGGGCGTATTCTGCCCCTCTGCTCAGATGAGACTCCCCTTGCAGAGCTGCCTCCAGCTCTGGGGTGAATCCAGAGAATGAGATATTGGGAGGAAATTTTCCCTGTGAATGTGGTGAGGCACTGACACGTGACCCAGAGAAGCTGTGGCTGCCCCATTCCTGGCAGTGTTCGTGACCTGTTGGGAGAAGGCTGCTCTAGTGGAGGGGGGTTGGGTGTAGATAGTCTTTAAGGCCCCTTTGGATCAAAAGCTGTCTGTTACCCTATTACTCTATTATCTTTATTCTGATTCTGCAAGAAATCCCCTGTCTGGAGCAATGTTATCTGGAGGAATTGGGGCAAAACTATATGTATTATTGGACAGAGATGACACTTCTATTTTCCTCCTGTTATAAATGTGCTGCCCAATTATCCAATAATAAAACCAAACAAAATTTAAATGTAGCAGCAATTTTAATTAAGCAGCGTGATTATACAAAATTGAATACAATAATAAATTGGTTCAGTTAATAATGCATAAGCCAAGGGGTTGGACTCGATGATCCTTGTGGGTCCCTTTCAACTCAGGATGTTCCATGATTCTGTAAAGGGGAGTGATACTGGCCAGGGCTTTGAAAGGAGAGAAGACCATTGACTTTTCTTCCATAGCTGCAGATCCAGGACACTGCTGTGCCAGTTCTTCCATCCTCACAGGCAAGAGTTCAGAGATCTCAAGTGATCAGTGGCGTTCCATTCCCTCGTGTCTCTAGATGAAGCTCCTGCTCCTGGCCGTCTTTGCCCTGGTGTTGGTGGCTGACTGCGAGGATGGCGCCAGGCTCCTGGCCTCCAAATCCCTGTTGAACAGGTACGCCGTGGAGGGCAAGGACCTGACTTTGCAGTACAACATCTACAACGTTGGCTCCAGGTAAGGCCTCTCCAGGCTGCAGTACTGAGCACCAGCAGATCTTCTCTGTGTGGCTGCAGGGTGCTACAAGGCGATTTCTGAGCTCTGTGACGTGCTGCTGCTTTTGCTCCCTCTAACTCTGAGCTTCCCAGCAGTGCCTGAAGGATTGACCCTGAAATTTGCCTTTTTCCTCCTCTTCCGTTGTCCCTGCTTTCACCTCGTGGCTGCTCAAGTGTCCAGCATGGTGTAGTTCCTGTGGTGTCCTGGGACACTCTGCTCCCCACGCACGCAGCTCCCTTTCTTGGCTTTGTGAGCTCTTTTTCATGTTTTTCTTTTGAATGACAATTCCTTTTAGCTATCAGGACTTAACTATGGACCTGACAAAGATGAAACAGAACTTCCACAATGCTGGTAAAAAGCTTCATTTGCAGAAGGAAAACCTGATTGGACAATATGCGGGATGCTAATAAAGTGCTTTGGGGTTTTGTTTTTTAGATTTTTTTTTTTCTAAGGCAAAATAATGCATGCTGAGTGCAGTACTGCTAAGAGAAGACTATATGGTGCTGTAATGTTGGATTCATACAACATTCATGAGATACTGTAATTCTACATGTGGGATTTAGTTATTATTTAGACCAACTTGTGTATCCATGGGATGGTATCTGAAGTTCAGCAAACTGCCAAATCCTGTTGTGGAAAAATCAGTGTTTTTACTGTCCTTGTGGTTGTGTCTCTCAACTTTGCCTTCCTCTCTCTGCAGTCTCCCCGTAAGACACCTCAGCTCTCCTCCCCGTATCTTCTACTGGTGACGTTTCACCTTTCAAAAATCAGTTCTTGCATTTGGCCAGGGTGGAACTGTCAGCACACTGTGCTGCAGAGCCTGTGAGCAGATGGTAAATCTTAAGATTCCCATCTCACCCCTCTCTTTGTTGTGTTTAGTGCAGCCCTGGATGTGGAGCTGTCGGATGATTCCTTCCCCCCAGAAGACTTTGGCATCGTCTCTGGCATGCTCAGTGTCAAGTGGGACAGGATTGCTCCGTATCTTTTAATGTTTTAAAATTCTCCCAACTCCCTTTCTTGCCCGTGAGCATGCTGCAGCTTCGTCCTGTCTTCATCTGCTGTCGGAAATTCCTTCCAGAGCCTGGACAGGGCTCTGAATCCAAACCCCTACTCTTCTGGATGGTGCGGTATAAAAATAAAGTTCCTTGCAGACAGGACCAGGTTGCGGGGTAGTTCCTCTGTTTGGGAACGAGCAGCTGGGTCAGCCTCAGGTGGGTCTGGCTGTGTGTGAGCAGGAAGACTCAGATCTGTCAGCAGCACTGACTTTTGCACCTGGCTCCAGGCTGCTCTTTCCCATCTCCTCATTTTTCTTCCTGTGATGAAATACAACCATTTTCCTTAACATCCGGCTCCCAGAGCGAGCAACGTGTCCCACACCGTGGTTCTACGGCCTCTCAAAGCTGGGTACTTCAACTTCACCTCTGCCACCATCACCTACCTGGCACAGGAGGGTGCACAGGTGGTGGTAAGTGGCTGGTTTATGGGAGCCCTGCAGACAGACCTGACAGCACTCCTGGAGCTGTGTGCTGGGGGCTGATGCGTGTCCATGTGCTCTCACCCTGCCCAGGTGTGGAGCGAGGAGGAAAGGTGGCAAAGCCTGTCTTTTCCCTGCCTTTTCCAGGTTGGCTTCACTAGTGCTCCTGGGCAGGGAGGAATCCTGGCTCAGCGTGACTTCGACAGGAGGTTCTCCCCTCACTTTGTAAGTACCTTTCAGGTGATCATGGAAAAGTGCTCCACGGCAGCTGCAGCCCAGTGTGGTGGCTTCCTGCTTGTGCCTGGTGTGTGTGGCTTGCCCTGCAGTTACCTGGAGAGCTCCAGCGGGAGCTGGAGTTAATTCCTGTCAGTTCTCCAGAGGACTATCACAGAAGCAGCTGAGTTTGCATCTCAGCTCTCTCTGTGAAGGAGCTGTACTGTGGGATTTGAGCCAGAAAATCCAAGGGTAGAATCTTAGAACCTCCTAGGCAGGAAGGGAACCACAAGGATCATGGAGTCCAACTCCTGGCCCTGCAGAGGACAACTCCAGGAATCCTAACCATGTGCCTGTTGGCCCTGTCCAAGCTCTTGGAGCTCTTGTCAAGCTCGGTGCTGTGACCACTTTTCTGGGGAGCCTCTTGCAGTGCCTGGGAGAAGAGCTTTTTCCTAATACCCAGCCTAAACCTGCCCTGATACAGCTGCAGGCGCTCTCTTGAGTCCTGTCACTGGTCACCAAGGGCACAGGTCAGCACCTGCCCCTCTGCTTCCCCACGTGAGGAAGCTGCAGACAGTGTGAGGTCTCCCCTCACTCTCCTCCTCTGACCTCATTGCTCTAAGGCTCCTCTGACCTGGATTGCTCTGACTTTTCTCTAACAATTTCTCCCTCTAGCTGGACTGGGCGGCGTTTGGTGTGATGACCCTGCCCTCCATCGGGATCCCCCTGCTGCTCTGGTACTCGAGCAAGAGGAAGTACGACACCCCCAAGAGCAAAAAGAACTGAGCAGAGTCCAATGCCACCAGCACCCCAGAGCTCGGGAAAGGACAACCCTGACCCCACAAGAGCAGAGGCTGGGTCTGGACGGCACCTGGGTCCCCTGCAAGGTGCTGCCTGGGCCGTGCTTCAGCCCTCTGGGCAAAAGATTTGGGGGCTGCAGCTGCAGCAGCGATGAGGTGTCCTCTGTGTTCTAAAGGAGGAATGAGCAAAGAGAAAAAAAGAACAAACAAAAGGCCCAAACTGCCTTGTCCAGCCCCTTTGTAGGCGGAACCCCTCCTCTGCAGCCACAGCGATAGTGTTAGTGCCCTAGAGCACTCTGTCTGTGGGGCTCTGCCCCCTGGGCTGCCTCCAGCTCCCATTTGCCTGTTGCAGTTTTCTGCAGGGTGTCACATCTCAGGGCCCCCTCTGGGTGCTGCCTGTCCTTTGGGATGGAGCTTGCTGTGGTGACAGCACAGCCATGATTTGATAGAGGATGTCAGAGCTGCTGCTTTGCCCTGATCATGCTGTTCTCTGGCCCACCAGCCTGGCCACGTCCATGGTGGGCTTGTAAAGCAATGAGACTGGAGTGCATCAGCGTTAAATTCCTCAAGAATCAGGTGCAGAGGCTGGGAAACTCTCCCTGCACTGGGGATGCTCTGCTTAACTACACCCACCCACACCCCCTCCCCTAGACAGGCTCCAGCGTGCTGACAGTTGACATTGGATCAGGACATGTCCTCTGCCCTCAGCTTTTCTCCGTGTCCTTTTCTCACCCTCGGTCCCTTCGGGTGATCCTGAGCCGCCAGGGACACGAAATGGCCGATAGCGGCTGAGGGGGGCTCAGGGCTTGCTCGGGCTGGGCACGGGCTCCGTGCGTTCCAGCAGCAGCAGCTCCGGCTCTGTGCCCCGGCGTGGCCTGTTCTATCGGACAGGCGGCGCTTCCTCAAGATCCGTCCTTTCCCTGGGCTCCTGCAGTGTGGGCTGGGCGAGATCGCCCTGCTGACCGTGGGGGTGGGCATTTGAGGTCTCCCTTTCGGAGGCGAGAACTCCGGAGACCTTTCGGCCCCAGTGCCTTCTGGCTGCAGCGGGGAGGCGGAAGCGAGACGTGCACTCCGCGCCGGCCCCGCGGGCCTTTTCGCTCCTTTCGGTCTCTGCCGGGTTCCTCCGCTCCGCTCCCCGGGGGCGCGGCCGCCCCGCGCCGCTCCCGCCCCGCGCCGCTCCCGCCCCGCGCCGCTCCCGCCCCGCGCCGCTCCCGCCCCGCGCCGCTCCCGCCCCGCGCCGCTCCCGCCCCGCGCCGCTCCCGCCCCGCGCCGCTCCCGCCCCGCGTGCCCGGCGTCACTTCCCCGCCGGAACGTTCCAATCTGATTGGGCGCGGCGCTGACGCGCATTGCCCGTGGGAGGCCGTGCGCAGCGCCGCGGCTTTGCCAGGCTCCGCTTCCCAGGCTCTAGAAGGTTCTGCCGCGCTCCAGCCGCCGCGATGATGGGCCCGCGCCCCGTCCTGGTTCTCAGTAAGTTCCGCCGGCGCGGCCCGGGCTCCCGGAGCGAAGGGTGAGGGGATGGCCAATTTGGGACCCCGCTCCGCTGTGCCGCTCGCCTGCCGCGCCGCCATGTTGGCTCCCCTCATGGCCGGGCACCCTCCCATAGCCCCGCCCGGCCGGGCCCCGTTCTGCCGGGGATCCGCCGGGTACCGCTGCCGGCATGGCCCCAGCTCCCCTCACGGCTCCCGGCCCCAGCTCCCCTCACGGCTCCCGGCCCGAGCTCCCCCTCACGGCTCCCGGCCCCAGCTCCCCTCACGGCTCCCGGCCCCAGCTCCCCTCACGGCTCCCGGCCCGAGCTCCCCCTCACGGCGCCCTGCCCCAGCTCCCCCTCACGGCTCCCGGCCCCAGCTCCCCCTCACGGCGCCCTGCCCCAGCTCCCCCTCACGGCTCCCGGCCCCAGCTCCCCCTCACAGCTCCCGGCCCCAGCTCCCCTTCACAGCGCCCTGCCCACAGCCTCTGCCGCGCCCTGCGCGGGGGGCTCGGAGACTCGCTGCGGTCAAACCTTTTCTGGCATCCTTTTGTGCTCAGCTGTTTTCTCATCTTCCTCAGCACGTTGCTTTGTGCTGCCCCGTTTGAACCGCATGTGAACATCAATGTTGCCTTGGCACATAAAGGTGATGTTACAGAGGCTCATGTAAGCACCCAGTTCTGCTTACATGAGCCTCTGTAACTGTTTTTGACCGAACGCTACTGTACAGTAGCAGCTCCTTGGCTTTGTGAGATCTGGCAGATCCTAGCGAGTCGCTGCAGTTTGATTTTCTGGGGTAATAGGTCCTGTTTCAGGGTTGCAAAGCTTTGTCTTAGGATGCTAATGGGGAGTTCCATTATAATAGGGAATGTTGTTTTTCACTGACCGTTTTCTATCAATGTATTTCTCATCACGACTGCAGTATTTGTATTGTAAACTGTGAATTTCAAACTGGTCACGTGTTAGATGTGTGACTGAGAGGTGACTGCATCCTTGGTGTCTTGTACTTGATTCTACTCTATTACTTTTTTGTGTGTGTGCTTTAGGTCAGAATACAAAACGTGAGTCTGGAAGAAAAGTCCAGATGGGAAACATCACTGCTGCAAAGGTACCAAATTCTCAGGTTGTTCTGATCCTTTTTTTGTGTCTGTGTGTATTTATATATTTCAGAGGAAAAATTGGACATGAAGTGTATTTTCTCTATTCTGTATGAGTAGATATATAGAGTAGAAGAAGAATAACGTAGAAAATAACTTTCTGCGTTAGCAGAAGATTTTTGTACTACTGCATGAAGATTCTGCACAAAAATTAAGTATCTGCACTGTTCATGTAATGGGTACGCTATAAATCATGGTGGGATTTAACCAGTCAAACCCCCTTTCTCCACAAAGTCTGAAGGTGCCTGAGTTTTGACATCTGACTGAGATAATAATTTAGTGTGGTTCCAGTGTCTTGGTCATCCCTATATTCTCATTTTCACACAATTCTTAATCTTGGCTGCATCTCAACCACAGCAGAGTTGTTGGATCACTTAAATTTTGCAGGGGCTGCTGATTTCACTATGGGGTTTTTTAGACTTTTTGATGCCCTCCTGAACCACCTACTTTCTTTGATTCCTCCTAGACTATTGCTGACATTATCCGAACATGTTTAGGACCAAGAGCCATGATGAAGGTAAGGATTTGTGCTGCAGCTGACTAGAAGTGAGACACACATGGGACAGAGCAGTCAAGTGTTGTTTTTCTTGTGGTTGCAGATGCTTTTGGACCCCATGGGTGGGATTGTGATGACCAACGATGGCAATGCTATTCTTAGAGAAGTAAGTTTCTCCTAAAGGATTGTCTTGCTTACCATTAAGTCAGTATGTGCCTGAATCTTGGGTGACAGTCGAGCTGTGTGATCTCCTCACCTGTTCTGAGAGCAGGTGCTAACCAGCTGCACCGAGAAAGGTTCTCACTGGGGAGAAATGAAAGATATCCAGCAGGTGTTCTTGCTGTACAGAAATGTAGCTTTGATCCTAGAGTGGGAAGTTTTCTTGGAGTGTTTACAAGACTGATGCAAATTCTTTGGTATTGGAGTTATTATCAACTGTGTTGAGACCTTTTGAGTAGATGGTGGTGTTCACCACAATGTCACGTGATGAGACCTAGAAATCATTATTGTCTGTATGGTGCAAGAGCTGTTAAAAGAACATCCTAAAAACTGAAGTGCCTGAAAAAAATGAAGAGACACAATACTGTCAAATACAAGGGCTTTGTTTTGGTCTCAGAAAAGAAGAAAAAGCCTTGTTGTGGTTGGACAGAATGCCTTTGATTGTATTAAAAGTGTGGTATTTGTTCCATTGAGTGACGTGAAATGTTTCTGCTTTAAAATCCTGGGACAAATCCATACCCTTGCCCTTATATAGATTCAAGTCCAGCATCCAGCTGCAAAATCAATGATAGAGATCAGCCGCACTCAGGATGAAGAAGTTGGAGATGGGACCACATCTGTCATTATCCTTGGTAAGGAGACTGACCCAGACACTTTGCATAAAGGCTGAAGTTCACCCTTTTTTCGAAGCAGAGCCCATGATGAGACATGTCTTAGTTATTTACTAACCTTAAGATGGAGAAGGGTTTTTTTTACTGTGCAAGAGCATGCTAGCTTCATGAGACCCTGATGTGATCAGCTCCACACTTTGGGAAGTTGTTCTTTTCCCATGATAACCCACAGTTAAATGTAAGGAAAGGTATAGATGATGTTACAGATCTTTTCATGAATAGAAGATATATTTTTTCTGGCATGAGCTCTCTTTTTTTACTGCTGATTATCCTACTAACTTACTTGGGGGATTTTGATTTCTTTTTAATTTCTTTTTAGCTGGAGAGATGCTCTCTGTTGCTGAACACTTTCTTGAGCAGCAGATGCACCCAACTGTGATCATCTGGGCTTATCGTAAGGCTCTTGATGACATGATCAGTATTCTAAAGAAAATTGGGTAAGTATGGGCTGGCAGAGGTCAGAGAGGAGGGATGTGGACTTTCTCTGCTGCTCCAAGCTGCTCCTTCAGGCAGCTGTTTTAGTCAAATACAACTTAGCAGAATTGGAGAGGGAGTCAAAAAGAGTTAGATTGTTGCTTGGAATTAACATGCAGTTTGCTCTTTGGTTTTTCCTTTATCTCAGCACTCCAGTGGACGTGAACAATAAAGAGATGATGCTTAAAATAATTAAGAGTGCAATAAACACCAAGGCAATAAACCGCTGGTCTGACCTGGCCTGTAGCATTGCTCTTGATGCTGTTAAGACTGTGGAGTTTGAAGAAAATGGCAGAAGGGAAATTGATATTAAAAAATACGCAAAAGTAGAAAAGGTGAGTTTGTCCCAAGCTGTTTCTTATCCTTGTGCCCCTTTCTTGTTGTGAACTAGTTTATTCTGGGTGCATTGGGAAGAATTTTGTGTTACTTCTCTGCAGTCTGCAGACATAATCCTTGAAGATATTTCAGTCAGTGGTGTCAGCCATGCTCATTTACAATGCCAACAGGGGCTGCTATTTCAGCTGTTTTAGAGTACCTGTCAAAAAGGTAATTTCAGTTGGATTTGGAAGTTGAACTTGGAAGATAGAAAATGAAACATGTTGCCAGACAGTAGAACGTTAGAAGTTTCTTAAGGTTCTTTCACGGCTTCTCACTTAAAATCTAAGTCAGTGTGTCCTTAAAATTAAACTTGTATAGTGATCTGGATGCACCGTGGTTACTTGGGAGATATTTTTCCTTTTCTGTGTGTGGGACAGCTTCAGGAGATATTTTCAGATACACAAGTTTTTGTAGACTAAACTGACTCACCTCATTTTCTCCCTTCCTTGTGTCTGTCAGATTCCAGGTGGTTTTTGTGAAGACTCGTGCGTTCTGCGTGGAATCATGGTGAATAAAGACGTAACCCATCCCAGAATGCGTCGTCTTATCAAGAATCCACGCATCGTCCTTCTGGATTGTTCACTGGAGTACAAGAAAGGAGAGAGCCAGGTAAAGTGAGTCCTGTTGGAGACAGCTGCAAGTCTTGATTTGGAATGAGTAAGGTGAACAAATGTAGATGGCTTGTTAAAATGTAAGTGGTGAAGGGCTCTCTGTGTTCTACCTTTCAGAGACCTGTTGAGTGGGGGGGGGGCGTTAATTCTGCTGTGGGGTCCAGAAAAATAGGAGTGAGGCTACAGCATTTTGACTCATTGAAGTAGCTACAGTGATTTGCGTATCTAAGTGCTGGTCAAGAGCAAAAGAAGTATTTGTGAGCTTGAACAAAGGTTAATGCTGCACTGACACAGTGTTGCAGTTTATTTGATCAGTGGTTTTCATCCCTGACCCTTTTGGAGGAGTTGAGCTGCTTGAAGCTGAAGGAGGTGTGTCTAATACAGTGAAGGCTGGAATGAACACCCTAAGCTGTTTACACCTCTTTTGTACAGACTGACATTGAAATTACTCGGGAGGAAGACTTTGCCCGTATCCTGCAGATGGAGGAGGAGTACATTCAGCAGATGTGCGAGGATCTGATAAGAGTCAAGCCGGATCTGGTCATCACGGAAAAAGGAGTTTCTGGTAATAACCTATGTGATCCTTTGTGTTGAATTCATCTCAGTGAGGTTTATGGCGTTAAATCCACTGCTCAGGAACTTAGAGAAAACCCAAACAAAACTGAAAAAAACCACAACAGAAAACTGATACAACTCCTAATACAAACTAATACAAACTAATACAACTCCTCCTACAAACCAGGTGCTGAATCTGGTTTGGCTTTTATTTTAGCTTTCTAGCAAATAGGTGTATGCTGCAGGCATTGAAGTTCATCCTTGATGTTGTTTTGTGAAAGTGGACTCTTACAATATTTTGCTTTTCCAACATTTGGGAAAGATACCAAAATACAAGTGAAGGTGAGCCCTAACTGCTGGAGAGCTGTGCTACCATTTTGCCTTGCAGCCTGGTATAAAAAGCTACATTTAGTTGTTTTTTTTCCTGAAACCCCTTTTGTTTCAAAGACTGAAATTAAAATAGCTCGATTGATAACCGATAAACAGATGAAGTTTGACATGATACTGCTGGTTCATTTCTGAAATTGCACAAACCTGGTTTCAGACCTGGCCCAGCACTACCTGATGAGAGCCAACATCACCGCCATACGCAGGGTGCGGAAGACTGACAACAACCGGATTGCCAGGTAGGCATTGGCTCCGTCTGGAGCCCATTCCTACTGTGCATGACGTGGAATTGTTCTGATCTCTTTCTCAGTTCTGATTTGTGAGTGCCTAATGTCATGCTTTGGTGTGCTAGGGCCTGCGGAGCTCGCATTGTCAGTCGCACAGATGAGCTCCGGGAGGAGGATGTGGGGACCGGTGCTAGGCTCTTTGAAGTGAAAAAAATAGGAGATGAGTATTTTGCTTTCATCACTGATTGCAAAGATCCTAAGGCTTGCACCATCATCCTGCGGGGAGCCAGCAAGGAAATCCTAGCGGTGAGTGCATGAGCTGCTTCACCTCCTGTGCCAGCCACCTTTGTGGTGAGTCATGGCTGGCAGACTGTGGGCTGGGCTTTCAGCTGGTGTGGTGCTCCAGTTAACAATGAGAAGGGGAGTGGAGCTGAGGAAGGGTCTGGAGCACAAGGAGCAGCTGAGAGAGCTGGGGGTGCTAGCAAGGACTTCTCTGTTCCCTATTTAGTAGTACCTGACAGAAGGGTTTAGCTTTCTGGGGATCAGGCTCTTCACCCTACTAACAAGTGACAGGGCAAGAGGAAGTGGCTCCAAGTTGCACCAGGGGAGGTTTAGATAGGATAATAGGGGAAATTTCTTTATGGAAAGCATGTTCAAGCACTGGCACAGGGTAGCCAGGGCAGTAGTGGAGTCACCATCCTTGGAGGGATTTAGCAAATGTATGGATGTGCCACCTTGGGACTTGGGTTAGTGGTGGCCTTGGCAGTGCTGGGGGAATGTTTCAACTTGATGATGTTAGAGGGCTTTCCAGCCTCAACAGTTTTGTGATTTTGTACCTGTTGCAGGAGGTGGAGCGCAACCTGCAGGATGCCATGCAGGTGTGCCGCAATGTTCTCATGGACCCCCAGCTGGTGCCCGGCGGGGGAGCCACTGAAATGGCCGTTTCCCATGCACTGACAGAGAGGTCCAAGGGCATGACAGGCGTGGAGCAGTGGCCCTACCGTGCAGTGGCCCAGGCTCTGGAAGTCATTCCCCGGACACTGATCCAGAACTGTGGCGCCAGTACAATCCGTGTTCTGACTTCGCTCAGGGTAAGGCATGTGGCAGGGGCACCAGGAAAGAGTCAGCCCTTTCCTGCTTTACCCAGCTCCTGGTTCAGAATAGTGCCCTTGTCGTGCTATCAGTAGCATGTTCTTGTATAAACTTGAGAATATTCTAATGACCTGTTACAGTTTCCTGAACCTGTGGTCAATTCTGAGATTCCAGAGGGGAATTTGCCATCTCACCCCGCTGGTGGTGACCTGTCTTTCTGCTTCCAGGCCAAGCACACTCAGGAAGGCAGCCAGACATGGGGGGTGAATGGTGAGACTGGAGCCCTGGTTGACATGAAGGAGCTGGGGATCTGGGAGCCCTTGGCTGTCAAACTTCAGACCTACAAAACAGCTGTGGAGGTAAGGAGAGGTGGAAACTTCAGTGCCTCTCTGGATATCATTTGGGAGAGGAGGATGTCCTTCCCTGTATGCTGGGGTGTTTGGGTGGGCATCACACACCCAGTGCAGGGCGTGTGGGTGTCTGAGCTCATTGTTGCTAGAGGTGGGATAATGAGGGATGTAGGAGCCCAGACTCAAGTTTTCCCAGGGTTTTTGATCCTGTGGCTAAATTTCGTCATGCTTCATCCCACCTTTTCCTGCAAATGGTACAGAGTGCTCCCACTGCTTCCAATGCCAGACAGAGCTGTGCCTGAGCAATCCCATGGCAGCAACATGCTGGAATTATCCATGGTTGTGGGGGCTTTATCCTTTTGGCTGGCTGGGGCTGCCATGTCTCAGCTGTCCTTCTAGTTACAGATCCTGCCATTACCTTGCTGGTGTTGGATCAAAGGCTGTTCCTTGAAGCAATACTGTGTCTCCTCTGTCAGTCAACAAGAAAAAAATGTGTGTCCTTGTTTCCAAGCAGCCACTGACTGCTCCCACAAGCCATAGACACTGTCTCCTTCTCTGGTGCTGAAAGAACCATTTCAGCCCAGGCTGATGGTTGTGTGGTATGAAAGCTGGGTAGGTTGGGTTTTGTCTTTTGTGATGAGCTCCGTCTGAGCCCTACGTATGGGGTTTCTCTGCAGACTGCAGTTCTCCTCCTCCGTATTGATGACATCGTTTCGGGGCACAAAAAGAAGAGTGACAACCAAAGCAAGCAGTCCGCAGCACCAGAGGCAGCCCAGGAGTGAGGTTGAGTCTCTGCCAGGGGAGAAGCAGTTGCCTTGACCTTGACATGGAGACGAGCTCAATGCAGTGGCCTGGTCTCAAGGCTGAGCCTGGAAAAGTTTGTTTGAAGTCTGGGAGGGATGGAAAATACCCTGGACATGGGGAAAAGTCAGTGGCTTGTTGGTGCCCCTGCACTGGAGGCCACTGCTCCTGGGGTAAGGGTTCCAGACTGAAAATTCTCCTTGCCTCAAAATAAATACATTGTTTCAGGCTCTTTGTGTGTTTAATACCCCAGGGTAGGGGGGGGTGTGAGGGAAAAGCTCTGTCCAAGGGCTGGGCAAGTTGTTGGAGCAGAGTCCCACTGTGGAGGAGGGAGAAGGAACACTGCAGCTGTGACATTATAGCCAGCAAAAACAATTACTACGTGGAAATAGGTCCTCACCTGGTCCAACAACCGAATCTCTGTGGCTCGCCCTCACGGGGTGGTCCTGCTTCACACAATCCCCAAGACGTGGGGTAAGATGCTGCCGATGTGGGCGAGCTGGGAGAGCACACGGGATTCTGTGCTTGATCTCTGCCAGCATCCAGCCGGGGCAGCCCAAGTCCCCGCAGAAGCGGAACCGCTGCGGCGAAAGAGGCGCCCAGAGCCCGCAGCGGGCTCCGAAGGCCCCCGGCCCCCATCCCCACCATGCGGCCGGGCCCCCTGCTCCGCGTGGCCGCCGAGGAGTCCGGCGGAACCGCTCCCGGGCGGGCGGCCGGCTCCGCCCCTTCGCGTCCTCCGCCCCGAGTGCCGAGCTTGGGGCAGTGCTGCCACCTGGTGCACAGAGAGCGGTACTGCAGCGCTCTCCCGTGCCCGTCCCCGACGTGTGTGACAGACCCTGGCTGAAATCTGGGCCAGTGCTGCCACCGTGTGGACAGAGCGCGGTACTGCAGCGCTCCCCCTCAGCCCACCCCGATGCGCGTGGCAGCCCCGGACTGTGAGCCTGGGGGCGCTGCTTGACCTTTCCAAGACGGCGACAAAAAGGGCGGGAAAAAAGCAAGGACCCTGGTGGCATCTTGCCAGCTGCCTGCGCAAAAACCCGACCACAGTGCCGGCCGAGAGTGATTTTTCTGGGGTGTTTCCAGGTGCGCGGGCACGAGCTGGAGGCTCAGCAGTGTCCCCGAGGGGTTCCGACAGAGTCAGGCACCTCTGTGTGGAGCCGGGGGGACCATAAGGATGCCACAAAAAAGATGGCGGATCAACCAGAAGTGGCTTCAGCAGCAACCAAGATGGAGGCGAGTGAGGGCGGAAGTCATGTGACAACCCTCTCACGATGGCTACCCAGCGCGATGTGCCTGACCTTCCCAATATGGCGGAAAAAAGGGCGGGAAATTTAAAAGACCCACCGAAGGCGTCTAACTAACAGCCTGTGCGAAACCCCGACCACAGCGCCTCCCAGATTAAATTCTCCGCGGTGTTTTCCAGGTGTGTAGGCAGGGCCTGTGGTCTCAGCTATGTCGCGGCCGGGTTCAAGCAGCCGATTTAGTCAGGCGTCTCTGTTTTCAGCCGGGAGGGCCTTAGGAGTGCCACAAAAAAGATGGCGGCTCAACCGGAAATGGCTTCAGCCACAACAAACATGGCGGCGAGTGAGGGCGGAAGTCATGTGACATCCCTCTCAAGATGGCTACCCAGCGCGATGTGCCTGACCTTCCCAATATGGCGGAAAAAAGGGCGGGAAATTTAAAAGACCCACCGAAGGCGTCTAACTGACTGCCTGTGCGAAACCCCGACCACAGCGCCTCCCAGATTAAATTCTCTGTGGTGTTTCCAGGTGTGTGGGCAGGGTCTATGGGCTCAGCTATGCCGCAGCCGGATTCAAGCAGTCGATTCAGTCAGGCGTCTCTGTTTTCAGCCGGGGGGGGCCTTAGGAATGCCACAACAAAGATGGCGGCTGAACCTGATGTGGCATCAGCCTCAACAAAGATGGCGGCGGGGTTAGGGTTAGGGGGTTAGGGTTAGGGTTAGGGTTAGGGTTAGGGTTAGGGTTAGGGGTTAGGGTTAGGGTTAGGGTTAGGGTTAGGGTTAGGGTTAGGGTTAGGGTTAGGGTTAGGGGTTAGGGTTAGGGTTAGGGTTAGGGTTAGGGTTAGGGTTAGGGTTAGGGGTTAGGGTTAGGGTTAGGGTTAGGGTTAGGGTTAGGGTTAGGGTTAGGGGTTAGGGTTAGGGTTAGGGTTAGGGTTAGGGTTAGGGTTAGGGTTAGGGTTAGGGTTAGGGGTTAGGGTTAGGGTTAGGGTTAGGGTTAGGGTTAGGGTTAGGGTTAGGGTTAGGGTTAGGGTTAGGGTTAGGGTTAGGGTTAGGGTTAGGGTTAGGGTTAGGGTTAGGGTTAGGGTTAGGGTTAGGGTTAGGGGTTAGGGTTAGGGTTAGGGTTAGGGTTAGGGTTAGGGTTAGGGGTTAGGGTTAGGGTTAGGGTTAGGGTTAGGGTTAGGGTTAGGGGTTAGGGTTAGGGTTAGGGTTAGGGTTAGGGTTAGGGTTAGGGTTAGGGGTTAGGGTTAGGGTTAGGGTTAGGGTTAGGGTTAGGGTTAGGGTTAGGGTTAGGGTTAGGGTTAGGGTTAGGGTTAGGGGTTAGGGTTAGGGTTAGGGTTAGGGTTAGGGTTAGGGTTAGGGTTAGGGTTAGGGTTAGGGTCTAGGGTTAGGGGTTAGGGGTTAGGGTTAGGGTTAGGGTTAGGGTTAGGGTTAGGGTTAGGGTTAGGGTTAGGGTTAGGGTTAGGGTTAGGGTTAGGGTTAGGGTTAGGGTTCTCAGGGTTAGGGTTAGGGTTAGGGTTAGGGTTAGGGTTAGGGTTAGGGTTAGGGTTAGGGTTAGGGTTAGGGTTAGGGTTAGGGTTAGGGTTAGGGTTAGGGTTAGGGTTAGGGTTAGGGTTAGGGTTAGGGTTAGGGTTAGGGTTAGGGTTAGGGTTAGGGTTAGGGTTAGGGTTAGGGTTAGGGTTAGGGTTAGGGTTAGGGTTAGGGTTAGGGTTAGGGTTAGGGTTAGGGTTAGGGTTAGGGTTAGGGTTAGGGTTAGGGTTAGGGTTAGGGTTAGGGTTAGGGTTAGGGTTAGGGTTAGGGTTAGGGTTAGGGTTAGGGTTAGGGTTAGGGTTAGGGTTAGGGTTAGGGTTAGGGTTAGGGTTAGGGTTAGGGTTAGGGTTAGGGTTAGGGTTAGGGTTAGGGTTAGGGTTAGGGTTAGGGTTAGGGTTAGGGTTAGGGTTAGGGTTAGGGTTAGGGTTAGGGTTAGGGTTAGGGTTAGGGTTAGGGTTAGGGTTAGGGTTAGGGTTAGGGTTAGGGTTAGGGTTAGGGTTAGGGTTAGGGTTAGGGTTAGGGTTAGGGTTAGGGTTAGGGTTAGGGTTAGGGTTAGGGTTAGGGTTAGGGTTAGGGTTAGGGTTAGGGTTAGGGTTAGGGTTAGGGTTAGGGTTAGGGTTAGGGTTAGGGTTAGGGTTAGGGTTAGGGTTAGGGTTAGGGTTAGGGTTAGGGTTAGGGTTAGGGTTAGGGTTAGGGTTAGGGTTAGGGTTAGGGTTAGGGTTAGGGTTAGGGTTAGGGTTAGGGTTAGGGTTAGGGTTAGGGTTAGGGTTAGGGTTAGGGTTAGGGTTAGGGTTAGGGTTAGGGTTAGGGTTAGGGTTAGGGTTAGGGTTAGGGTTAGGGTTAGGGTTAGGGTTAGGGTTAGGGTTAGGGTTAGGGTTAGGGTTAGGGTTAGGGTTAGGGTTAGGGTTAGGGTTAGGGTTAGGGTTAGGGTTAGGGTTAGGGTTAGGGTTAGGGTTAGGGTTAGGGTTAGGGTTAGGGTTAGGGTTAGGGTTAGGGTTAGGGTTAGGGTTAGGGTTAGGGTTAGGGTTAGGGTTAGGGTTAGGGTTAGGGTTAGGGTTAGGGTTAGGGTTAGGGTTAGGGTTAGGGTTAGGGTTAGGGTTAGGGTTAGGGTTAGGGTTAGGGTTAGGGTTAGGGTTAGGGTTAGGGTTAGGGTTAGGGTTAGGGTTAGGGTTAGGGTTAGGGTTAGGGTTAGGGTTAGGGTTAGGGTTAGGGTTAGGGTTAGGGTTAGGGTTAGGGTTAGGGTTAGGGTTAGGGTTAGGGTTAGGGTTAGGGTTAGGGTTAGGGTTAGGGTTAGGGTTAGGGTTAGGGTTAGGGTTAGGGTTAGGGTTAGGGTTAGGGTTAGGGTTAGGGTTAGGGTTAGGGTTAGGGTTAGGGTTAGGGTTAGGGTTAGGGTTAGGGTTAGGGTTAGGGTTAGGGTTAGGGTTAGGGTTAGGGTTAGGGTTAGGGTTAGGGTTAGGGTTAGGGTTAGGGTTAGGGTTAGGGTTAGGGTTAGGGTTAGGGTTAGGGTTAGGGTTAGGGTTAGGGTTAGGGTTAGGGTTAGGGTTAGGGTTAGGGTTAGGGTTAGGGTTAGGGTTAGGGTTAGGGTTAGGGTTAGGGTTAGGGTTAGGGTTAGGGTTAGGGTTAGGGTTAGGGTTAGGGTTAGGGTTAGGGTTAGGGTTAGGGTTAGGGTTAGGGTTAGGGTTAGGGTTAGGGTTAGGGTTAGGGTTAGGGTTAGGGTTAGGGTTAGGGTTAGGGTTAGGGTTAGGGTTAGGGTTAGGGTTAGGGTTAGGGTTAGGGTTAGGGTTAGGGTTAGGGTTAGGGTTAGGGTTAGGGTTAGGGTTAGGGTTAGGGTTAGGGTTAGGGTTAGGGTTAGGGTTAGGGTTAGGGTTAGGGTTAGGGTTAGGGTTAGGGTTAGGGTTAGGGTTAGGGTTAGGGTTAGGGTTAGGGTTAGGGTTAGGGTTAGGGTTAGGGTTAGGGTTAGGGTTAGGGTTAGGGTTAGGGTTAGGGTTAGGGTTAGGGTTAGGGTTAGGGTTAGGGTTAGGGTTAGGGTTAGGGTTAGGGTTAGGGTTAGGGTTAGGGTTAGGGTTAGGGTTAGGGTTAGGGTTAGGGTTAGGGTTAGGGTTAGGGTTAGGGTTAGGGTTAGGGTTAGGGTTAGGGTTAGGGTTAGGGTTAGGGTTAGGGTTAGGGTTAGGGTTAGGGTTAGGGTTAGGGTTAGGGTTAGGGTTAGGGTTAGGGTTAGGGTTAGGGTTAGGGTTAGGGTTAGGGTTAGGGTTAGGGTTAGGGTTAGGGTTAGGGTTAGGGTTAGGGTTAGGGTTAGGGTTAGGGTTAGGGTTAGGGTTAGGGTTAGGGTTAGGGTTAGGGTTAGGGTTAGGGTTAGGGTTAGGGTTAGGGTTAGGGTTAGGGTTAGGGTTAGGGTTAGGGTTAGGGTTAGGGTTAGGGTTAGGGTTAGGGTTAGGGTTAGGGTTAGGGTTAGGGTTAGGGTTAGGGTTAGGGTTAGGGTTAGGGTTAGGGTTAGGGTTAGGGTTAGGGTTAGGGTTAGGGTTAGGGTTAGGGTTAGGGTTAGGGTTAGGGTTAGGGTTAGGGTTAGGGTTAGGGTTAGGGTTAGGGTTAGGGTTAGGGTTAGGGTTAGGGTTAGGGTTAGGGTTAGGGTTAGGGTTAGGGTTAGGGTTAGGGTTAGGGTTAGGGTTAGGGTTAGGGTTAGGGTTAGGGTTAGGGTTAGGGTTAGGGTTAGGGTTAGGGTTAGGGTTAGGGTTAGGGTTAGGGTTAGGGTTAGGGTTAGGGTTAGGGTTAGGGTTAGGGTTAGGGTTAGGGTTAGGGTTAGGGTTAGGGTTAGGGTTAGGGTTAGGGTTAGGGTTAGGGTTAGGGTTAGGGTTAGGGTTAGGGTTAGGGTTAGGGTTAGGGTTAGGGTTAGGGTTAGGGTTAGGGTTAGGGTTAGGGTTAGGGTTAGGGTTAGGGTTAGGGTTAGGGTTAGGGTTAGGGTTAGGGTTAGGGTTAGGGTTAGGGTTAGGGTTAGGGTTAGGGTTAGGGTTAGGGTTAGGGTTAGGGTTAGGGTTAGGGTTAGGGTTAGGGTTAGGGTTAGGGTTAGGGTTAGGGTTAGGGTTAGGGTTAGGGTTAGGGTTAGGGTTAGGGTTAGGGTTAGGGTTAGGGTTAGGGTTAGGGTTAGGGTTAGGGTTAGGGTTAGGGTTAGGGTTAGGGTTAGGGTTAGGGTTAGGGTTAGGGTTAGGGTTAGGGTTAGGGTTAGGGTTAGGGTTAGGGTTAGGGTTAGGGTTAGGGTTAGGGTTAGGGTTAGGGTTAGGGTTAGGGTTAGGGTTAGGGTTAGGGTTAGGGTTAGGGTTAGGGTTAGGGTTAGGGTTAGGGTTAGGGTTAGGGTTAGGGTTAGGGTTAGGGTTAGGGTTAGGGTTAGGGTTAGGGTTAGGGTTAGGGTTAGGGTTAGGGTTAGGGTTAGGGTTAGGGTTAGGGTTAGGGTTAGGGTTAGGGTTAGGGTTAGGGTTAGGGTTAGGGTTAGGGTTAGGGTTAGGGTTAGGGTTAGGGTTAGGGTTAGGGTTAGGGTTAGGGTTAGGGTTAGGGTTAGGGTTAGGGTTAGGGTTAGGGTTAGGGTTAGGGTTAGGGTTAGGGTTAGGGTTAGGGTTAGGGTTAGGGTTAGGGTTAGGGTTAGGGTTAGGGTTAGGGTTAGGGTTAGGGTTAGGGTTAGGGTTAGGGTTAGGGTTAGGGTTAGGGTTAGGGTTAGGGTTAGGGTTAGGGTTAGGGTTAGGGTTAGGGTTAGGGTTAGGGTTAGGGTTAGGGTTAGGGTTAGGGTTAGGGTTAGGGTTAGGGTTAGGGTTAGGGTTAGGGTTAGGGTTAGGGTTAGGGTTAGGGTTAGGGTTAGGGTTAGGGTTAGGGTTAGGGTTAGGGTTAGGGTTAGGGTTAGGGTTAGGGTTAGGGTTAGGGTTAGGGTTAGGGTTAGGGTTAGGGTTAGGGTTAGGGTTAGGGTTAGGGTTAGGGTTAGGGTTAGGGTTAGGGTTAGGGTTAGGGTTAGGGTTAGGGTTAGGGTTAGGGTTAGGGTTAGGGTTAGGGTTAGGGTTAGGGTTAGGGTTAGGGTTAGGGTTAGGGTTAGGGTTAGGGTTAGGGTTAGGGTTAGGGTTAGGGTTAGGGTTAGGGTTAGGGTTAGGGTTAGGGTTAGGGTTAGGGTTAGGGTTAGGGTTAGGGTTAGGGTTAGGGTTAGGGTTAGGGTTAGGGTTAGGGTTAGGGTTAGGGTTAGGGTTAGGGTTAGGGTTAGGGTTAGGGTTAGGGTTAGGGTTAGGGTTAGGGTTAGGGTTAGGGTTAGGGTTAGGGTTAGGGTTAGGGTTAGGGTTAGGGTTAGGGTTAGGGTTAGGGTTAGGGTTAGGGTTAGGGTTAGGGTTAGGGTTAGGGTTAGGGTTAGGGTTAGGGTTAGGGTTAGGGTTAGGGTTAGGGTTAGGGTTAGGGTTAGGGTTAGGGTTAGGGTTAGGGTTAGGGTTAGGGTTAGGGTTAGGGTTAGGGTTAGGGTTAGGGTTAGGGTTAGGGTTAGGGTTAGGGTTAGGGTTAGGGTTAGGGTTAGG